>JAENJI010000012.1:11103196-11290197 GCA_018901935.1 Pugionium cornutum | reverse complement strand
GTAGATCTGTATATATATTACATATACACGATTAGCACGAAAAGTTAATTACTTAAACGTAAATAAAATAATTAATAAACACAATAATTTACGATAACTAGCAATTTTTGGTGCGTATATGGGAGCACAGTAATGCTTCGAAAAGTAAGATATCTCATTATTGACATATGACTCAACAATCGACCCTGTAACATATCGTTTGTTCTTCATTTTGCTTTTAAGTTTTTTTAAAAGCCTTTCAAATGGATACATCCACATATATTGCACAGGTCAATCCAATTTAGTTTCGTATGGCAGATATATAGGTAGGTGTGCTCCATGACATCAAAAAATGCGGGTGGAAAGATTTTTTCCAATTGGACAAAATTATGACTATGTTTTCCTTCAGAATTCGGACACGGCTTTGTTATAATGATTTGGACCATAAATCTCGAAAAAAATCCTCCAATCACTATATTACTCAAATTTGATGCTAGTAACTAGTACATGCAATTATTATTATTATTATACATACCTAAATAATAAAAAAATTTTAATTATTTATACCTGATAATAATAGATGAAAATTTCATGGTAAAATTTCTGCAAATATAAAAGGAAGAAGCCTCTACATAAAAACATGGCGGTCATGGCTTTTCATGCCCGAGAACTTTAGTCCAACCATATCCACACAATTTGCTAAATTTGCTGCACAGCCGTGCGGAAATTTAACCTCATTTTTGATACATTCTAACAAACGTTCTTTGGCTCTTTGTCAATCTAAATATATAGAATGGAACATTACCCCGACCATCCACGTGCAGGACTTTTCGAGAGCACAACTTTGCAATGTCTAACCTTGACTTAATTGTATCTTTTGATTTATCTTTGACATACATAACAATATTTATGATGTTATCAAAGAAATTCTTCTCTATATGCATCACATCAAGATTATGTCGTAGGTTCATATCCGTCTAGTATGGTAACTCCCAAAATATCTTTTCTTTGTGCGAATTATGCCAGCTTCCATAACTTTCCTATTTAGTTTCATGACCGTTTCCACCACAGTCAGATGTTCTTAAAGGATTGAGATATTTTATTCGCTCATATAAAACTTGTTCACCTGTCAATGATTGTGGAGGATAGTCATTCAAAGCGTGCTTGCCCTTTTAAAAATTTGTTTTATTTTTCCTCAATCGATGACCCTTAGGAAGAAACCTTTTGTGAAAATCAAACCAACACGTCTTTCTACCATTTGGTAATTGAAATGCCTTGATAACATCCATACATATTAGACAAGATAGTCTACCATGTGTTGTCCATCCTAAAAACATTCCATACGCTAGAAAATCGCTTATCGTCCACAGTAACACAACTTTTAAATTGCTCAACTCCCATAGACCATAATTCTTTCATCTCATCAATCAAAGGTTGGAGAAATATATCAAGACTAGCGCAGATGATTTGACCCCATATTCAGAATTGTAAGAAACAAGTACTCTTTCTTCATACACATATGAGATGGCAAGTTATATGCAGTGATAATCACCTGCCATAATGAATGATTACGAGACATCCCAAATATATTGAACCCATCAGTACATAAACCAAGATAAACATTTCAAGATTCAGCAAAAAATCTTGGATGTAGATATTGAAAATTTTTGTACTCTGCAACAACAGATGGATGACTCATTTCTCCGTCTTCTACTTCATGCTCCGCGTGCCACCTCATTCCTTCTACAGTTTTCTTGCTTTAATACATTCTCTTAAGACTGTCACATATAGATAAATACCACATACGACTGAAGAGTATTCTCGTCCTACCCTTGCTTGGCTTATATTGGGGGAATCGCAAAATTAATATTTTTCCCATTTTTCATCTTCTTTCCAAAAGATCATACAATTGTGAACACACACATCAATTGTATAAAATGGAAGCCTTAAATTTTGCATCATTTTTTCGATTTTGTAATATGAACCCGTTGCCTGATTTTCTTCGGGCAAATATTCAGTAAACAGCTCCACCCAGGAGGCCATGTTTTTTTAAGCAAGATTAAAATAAGACTTAATATAAACCGAGCAGCTAAAGATAATTGTGATTGTCATTCATGAAAAACATCATACAATAGATTTTTCGCAGCTTCCAACATGTTGTAAAATTTTTGTACTTCTGAATTTTGTTTTTCTACATTATTAATTTCTTCCTCGTTGTGATTATAGTACTCATTAATTGTAGTCTCATGAAATACATCCATCACCATTTTAACATAGCTATTATCGGATGTACCTACTGTTTCTTCACTAGTATCACATGGTCTTCCCTGATTTTTATGGACATCATCACACGACTACTCGTGCCTAACTGAACATTTAGTTCTTCTCCATTTTTATACCAAATATAATAATTTTGGCATAAGTTCTCGACTATACAGATTATTCTAAATTTTGCTTCCCAGAATAATTTTTTTTTTGCAATTAATAGAAGTATAGAAAAACTTAGCTCCACTACTTTGAGCTATTAGTTGACTACTTGCAAAATTCATGAACTACTCCATGACTTGTGCAAATTATGCCGATATATTTCTTGTTTAATTATCAATACTTTTGTACATTCAATCTCTCGAATTATTGTAATTTCTCCATATGTTTGAAGTTTTTTTATTCTACAAATCAGAGAAGAGAGATTAGGGGGGGGGATATATCTATATATAAAAGATTTTACCATTATTTTGTCACTACTTTGTGACTACTTTGCGACCACGATAGTGTGGTTGCTTATTTGTAGGTCTACCTACCTCGCAAATATTTTTCATGTTGTCGTTTTGCCACCACTTTGTGACTGAAGTGCCATTTCCAGCGTGGTCGCAAATTTGTCACAAATTTTGCAACCAATTTACGACCAACACATGTGTCTACCACATGCAGTCGCTAATCAGTCTCAAATATGCGACTGATTAGCGACTACGCACCCTAGTCGCAAGTTAGCTGCACATTGGTTGCAATGTGGTTGGATATTGCGACCGATATACGACTACGAGTTTCAGTCCCAAAAGTGCGACTAATATGCGATTACATCGCAAATTGGTCGCAAAACCATGGCACCCGGGTCTTAAAATTTGCACCCGGATCTCAAAATCACAATCTCACGAAATGCATCTGTCACCATTTCAATATATCTATTGTCGGATGTACCTACTGTTTCTTCACTAGTATCACATGGACCTCCCTGATTTCTATGGACATCATCACACCAACTACTCGTGCCTTACTAAACATTCAGTCCTTCTCCATGTTTATACGAAATATAATAATTTGGCATAAATCTTCGACTATACAGATGATTGCAAATTTTGCGTCTCGTAATAAAATTTTGTTTTGCAATTAATAAAAGGATAATCACACCATAATGCGAATGACCTCCATTTTATTGAATGCTCTTTGCCCTTTTTGGCATAAACTTCAATTTTGTAGGAGTGGAATCATTGTTCAACGTTTGTCAAATAATATACAGTAACATACACGCAATGGGATTGAGGTCCTTCTTACTAATACTCTCCGAGTGGAATGAGCAATTGTAGTGAAAAAAAAGCATGAGTTGGTATGTCAACACAAACACCAACCAAGTGTTGCTTGTCAAAGTTGAATGGAAAGTATATCCTTGACATACGCACTCCTGTGTCATTTACAGGCTGAAAGTATTCCAACAATGAATTTTGAAATTCAAATTTAAATTTTTCACGCAAAGGCAAGTTGGAAAACTTGGTGTAATGCTTGGTCAGACATACCAAAATTCTACTATGATTAATATCGATGCAATTGGCAACAGTAGGTGCATGAAGCTTGGACAACGCTCTACGCGTATAGAACAAAAGAGCACCCAGTAATACAAGTGTAAGATGAATCAATAAAAACCACAACAAAAAATCACAATATAGTAATGGAAAATTTACAATTGTATAAATTACCTCAGGGTGGGCATCAAATGGGTTTTTTCGATACTGAATTCACTGTTCACTTTGACAGGATTGAACGTCTGGATGATGTGGCAGATTTGGACATAACCATACAACATCTAAGGAAGCAATATAGTTTAATGAATTGTAACTACGAGGATAAGCATATAATGGTCATGGAATATTTTTTAGTTATATGGTTTATATCGTCATAGAAATCCAAAACATTTTCTTTGTGGTATATTATATTTCCGGTTCCATTATTTAAAATCACATACTCGCACTAAACTAGTCCCATCATCGTTCACATGTATTGATAAATTGTTAATAAGAAAATGATTAAAAATATTTTGTACTTAATTTTGGTATCGTATAACTAAATGTGTTACAAATATAAGATTCGCAGTTATACAATTGTGACTTTGTTTGTAAATAAAATGTTATCATATAGAATATAAAGTTTAAGGTTAAAAACATAAGTGATGTGGCAAACAAATTAGTAACACACACGACATAGTTGTAATACATAGTAAAAGTGAAGATATTAAGTTCTTAGTTCACTCCAATGACTCAACAAACTCTTTGTAAAAGAAGCCATCCAATCTCTAGGATTCCGACGTGATCGTCTCCGGAGTAATGCATGAGCATCCATCAAAACTTGCAATTGCGTGATTTTGCATAAGCAGCACAACAGTCACACCGTAATGAAAATGGGCTCTATTTTATGGAATGCTCTTTACCCTCTTTAGCATAAACTTCAATTGTGTAGGAGTGAAATCATTTTTCTACGCTTGTCAAATAATGTACGGTAACATACAAGAAATGGGATTAAGGTCATTCTTCATCATACTCTCTGAGCGGAATGAGCAGTTGCAGTCAAGAACATAAATACCATGAGCTGGTATGTCAACACAAACAGCAACCTAGGGTTGCTTGTCAAAGTTGAATGGAAAGTAGATCTTTGACATGCGCGCTCCTCTGTCATCTACAGGCTCAAAATATTCCAGCAATGACTTCTGAAATTAAAATTTAACCTTTTAACGCAAAGGTAACTTAGAAAAATTTGTGTAATGCTTGGTCAGACATGCCACAAATCTACTATGATTGAAATCGATGCAATTGGCAACAGTAGGTGCATGAAGCTTGGACAGTGCTCTACGCGTATAGAACACAAAAGCATCAACAACAGTATTTCAAGTGTAAGATGAATCAATGAAACCAACAAAAAAAACACAATATAGTGATGGAAATTTTACAATTGTATAAATTACCTCAGGGTGGACATCAAATGGGTTCTTTCGGTGCTAAATACATTGTTCGCTTTGACATGTGTACGTAAAAGATTGACAACGTGTAGATGATATGGCAGATTTGGAGATAACCGGACAACATGTAAGGAAGCAATATAGCTTGATGAATTTGACATAGTACGAGGACAAGCATATAATGGTCATGGAAATTTTTTTAGTTATATGGTTTATATCGTCATAGGAACCCGAAACATTTTCTTTGTGGTATATTATGCTTGCGGTTCCATTATCTAAAATCACATACTCGCACAAGACTAGTTCCATCATCGTTCCCATATATATACATGTGTTGATAAACTGCTCATAAGGTAATGATTAAAAATATTTTGTAGTTAATTTTTGTAACTAATGTGTTACACTTATAAGATTCTCAGTTATACAATTGTGGCTTCGTTTTTAAATAAAATGTTATCATATGAAATACAAGTTACAAGTTAAAACATAAGTGATGTGGCAAACAGATTAGTAACACACACGACATAGTTGTTATGCATAGTAAAAATGAAAATATTAAGTTCTTAGTTCATTCCAATGGCTCAACAAACTCTTTGTAAAAGAAGACAACCAATCTTTAAGATTGTGTTGGGATCGTCTCCGGAGTAATGCACGAACATCCATCCAAACTTGCAACTGCGTGATTTTGTATAAGTAGCACAATAGTCACACCATAATGCGAATAGACTCCATTTTATGGAATGCTCTTTGCTCTATTTAGCGTAAATTTCAATTTTGGAGAGGTGGAATCATTGTTCAATGCTTGTCAAATAATCTACGGTAACATACACGCAGTGGGATTGAGTTCCTTATTCATCATACTCTCCGAGCTGAACGATCAGTTGCAATCAACAACATAAATGGCATGAGCTGGTATGTCAACAGATCCTTGACACACGCACTCTTTTGTCTTTTATAGGATGAAAATATTCCAGCAATAACTTTTGAAATTGAAATTTAATCATTTCACGCAAAAACAAGTTGGAAAACTTGGTGTACTGCTGGGCTAGACATGCCACAAATCTACTATCATTGAAATCAATGCAATTGGCAAGGTGTGTGAAGCTTGGACAATGCTCTACGCGTATAGAACACAAGAGCATCAATAACATGTAATACAAATGTAAGATGAATCAATATAAACCACAATCAAAAGAACACAATATATTGATGAAACGTCAAATGGGTTCTTTTGGCAATATCTTCAATATCTTTGTTTGAGATGTCAAGACCGTTTGGCAAGCTAACATTAGTGCAATACAAGAGTCGAGTTTTAACAAAAAAGTTTGTCATTACATTACGGTGATACATATGTATTATAATAGTAAAACGAAATATACCATGTAAAACACATATTATACATGCAAATGGCAAAACTTACATTGTATGCTTCAGTTTTGCTTGAAATTCTCCAAATTTCACGGTGTAATCTTCTGCATTCGCAGCATCATCAGACGAATGGTCAAGCGTCTTCTCTAAGGCAGTGGGTGTATCATCACTTATTGATTGAGTGGGCAATGCAATTGGATCAGTTTTTTCCCTTTTACTCTTTCGCATATCAACATATGCATCGTTATCCATGTTCGCGATACGTTTATCATGATTCGACAATTTGGCAGTGTCACATACCGCATGTATTTGTTGGTCATCATCCGACTAAAAACATTATAGATCATATAACATGAAACGTTCGATATGTACACAAAACGATATAGTACATATTACTAAAAATATTTTAGAGCATTGATCACCTCTTCAACTAATTGTTTCCCATCATTGTCTCGTACTTCTGATGTTCCCGCGATAGCGGTGGAAACCTTCGGTTCAGTAAACGTGGGTGCATGTATATTATTCCAAAATTAGTAGTCTACACCCGGACGAAACAATTTAACAAAAAGTTTTAACATCTACCTTTGCTGTAGCAACATCGAAAGAAGCAGTAGACGGTACAAGTGGAGATGGTTGTGTGCCTACCACACCATTTGGAGCAACTACATCGGACTATAGATGCATAAGAATTCGGATAAATGTGAAATACCAAAAAGATAATAGATAATATTAAATTCAAAAGTAATATTTTGAGGGTAAATTTACTAATTCATGTGGAAATGATGGCATCCTTTGATTTATATCAAGAAGAATATCCCCAATAATGTTAGTATCTTGACTATATGAGCTAGTTACCTGCTTCTAATGCCTTCTTCCAACCAATCCCTCCGTATTCTCGTGAATGTCCTCTTCAATAAGTTTCGAATTTGAAGGGCCTTCCTTTCTCACATCTATAACAGATGTATCAATAAATTTGATAATGCTATTAATAACTGCCTTTTCCATCTTCCCAATCCTCGAGTCAATAGTTTCAAGGATTTTGCCTTGCATTGATTCAACAGATTCCTTTAATTTCTGCGATCAGATTTTTCATTTGTTGTACAAGTAGCTAAAATGGTTGCGGTATTTCAAATGCCTTGGATGATTCCGGCCCATCAGTCTGTTTTCTAGCCTTTTTGGAACTTCTCAGCCTTCATCACGACTAAATCTTTTTGAGTAAGAACACCACCAAACATGTCTTATGAGAAAGAACATTCTTGAAAACATAAGTCAGTTAAGTTTGACACCTTATAGTCCCCCTCTTCATCAGACTATCCAAGCTCAGCTTCATCAACATCGTCATCTTCCTCCCATCAGATTAGTGATATGACCTCGGGTTGTAAAATCAAACACAACTCGTAATTAATAAGTATATACAATAACAAAAAAATAATCCCTAATTAATAAATGTTGGTAACGTAATCTCTCCCTTCGCATCTAAACCTCTGGCATATCTAATCTCTCCCTTCGCATCTAAACCTCTGGCATATCTAATCTCTCCCTTCGCATCTAAACCTCTGGCATATCTTGGACTATTAACCAGAACATTAGATGTTTTTGATTTCTCACTATCTCCATCACCCTTGTTGTGGGATTCGGTTTCTTTACCGGGTTGTTGTTGGACTTCACTAATTGCTGGAACAGCCTCCACTAAGACAAGTCACAGTGTGTGAAAAGAATCTTGCATAGCAAAAGATGTTTGTGATATATCGATCCTTGTCCTTTATACTGCCGATGTTCAGCTCAAACGCAAGCCTGCCCTAGGGATAGGAAGAAAATGAATCAAGATTCCTCAAAATTTCAGCATGGGATTTCGAAAGCTTGGGAATGTGAGATGTTGGAACCAAAACACCGGGAATAAAAGCTAAATAGGCAATTTTGATATGGGTTTCTGATACAAGCCTCGATTCAAGACTGTATGCGCGTGGGCTGTGTGGAGAAGATTAGGTGAGAAACTCAACCTTAGGCTTCTAGATGGGGGTTTTCTGTTTGGTAATGGATGGAAGGGTGAAGTGAACCACACGAGTGGTGATGAAACCTATTGATAAATCACAAACTTAGAGCTAGCAGGGCTTGTCTCGACTAGGTTCTAAGCGCACAAGTCTCTTGAGAGAAAAACTTGTAGAAAGAAAATTCGATCTTTATTAATATCAAAAAGGTTGTTGAAATACAATGCTGGAAGAAGCCTTATTAATATGCTCGACAGCTTGACCTTCTAGGGTCGACTCAAAGAAAAATGAAAAACTTACAAAAGTGCACAAATGGAAAAATTACAAAAGTGAATAACCGAAAAAGGACTTCTACCTAAATTGTCTTGACTCAAAATGTAAGCATTTTAAATCCTACTCTACAAAACCGAAAGAGGCAAGTTTATAATTTGAAAACTTACCTTTCTTACCTATCGGCCAAGAAATGGAAGGTGGCCGACCTTGGGGCATGCATGCGCCTTGCTCCTAGTCTTCGACTTGGAGTAGGGTTAGGAATCTTTGGGCCCTGACCTCTCTTGCCACTAAAGCCCAAGTCTCTGAAGTCCCCTGCATTGTTGAGAAACCTTTGGACTTTTCTTTGCACTCTTGGCCCAATGCTCTTTGTCGATCATCCTCTAGGAGCTTGTCGACCCACAGACTGAACTTATGGAAGAGCACCCTTGATCTGCTCCTTGTCATTCCTCCTGGTGGCACCACTGGTGTAAAAAGTTCATCTAGATGCATGGACCAGCTTATCTGGTCCGAGTCTCTTTATGTAGATGATGAAATGGTGGTGCAATCGGCTAGATCGGCTGTACCGGCTGGACTGTGCGAGGTGCTGGCCGAGTTGTCATCGGAGCCGGCGAGTTGATGATGAGGTCATCAGCACAACCCCTGGCCAACTTCCCAGCCCGGCCGGCCCAAGGAACACAAAGGCGGCCAAATACGCGGAAAAAGATACATGGGTGTATCTTCATGAATCCAAGCCTAACCAAGAAGCGGCCAGCAAAGACCAAACCTGGCCTATAATCCTGACTCACAGAGGACATGCGGCGACATGGAGCTCACCCCAAAAAAGGCCAGATCAAGTCATGCACCATACATCAAATCGGAGTTTTCGAAACTTGCCATATCTGGAACTTTCCTTATATGAAAGTCTCCAAACGTTTCTTTGGAAACAAGGAGACTTTTTGGTACTTCTAGGAGCTCCCTTAAGTACTTCTAGAAGCTCCCTTAAGTACTTCTAGAAGCTCAACCACGCCTTGGACTAGGCGGATCCATCCGTGCCTTCAAATGAACCGATTGGAGCCGTTTATGGAAAGTGAGATGGCCAACTGGTTTAATCACTTGCAAACCAAAACATGGCGTCCAAGAGATATTATTAAGGCCCTAAGGAATCCCAAAATAAACCTACCATGCACCACACACCAGAGGATCAGGCGAATTCCTTTCCTCCAAGACTTGCCATATATGGACCGAAGTGCACTTAATGTGTTCAGATTGCAATATCTATATTCCTTTCAACTTGGGCACGTATTGAAGACTTTCCAAAGCATCCAGGATGTACCTAAACACCTTACATTCGCCCCAATGCTCTCAAGATTCAAGCATATACACTTTCCTTGTTGGCCAAACTAGACATTAATGGCCAACAGCCATATATTTTAAATATATGATTTCCTTTTCTCCTTTTTAGGTTTAGGACCGTTGCTAGGAGCACTATATAAGCTCGGCATGACCTCATTGTAAAGATAGACCACCAATGAAATTAAATTTGAATACAAAGTATTTTCTTCAAAGCCTTGTCTTTGAGTCTTGTTCTTGTTCTTTAGAAATAAAGTGTGTGATTCACTTCCTTTCTATTGAAGCCACGGCCAGGTTAGTTTGAGAGATTCAAACTCTCTTGGTTCACCTTTAATCGTGTGATTCGATCAAAACCCTTTTTTTTAGTTCCTTTTCCCGCTTAAGCCAAGAGAGATTCTCGGTCTTACGAGTTTAATCGTGTCCCCATCAGTTTCACCTATACACGATAACTTTTTTTTTTAACATAGACCCTACCCTCTCGATTGATACACTCTCACTATTGGGGAAAAGAGTGTACCAGTAAGGTGATTGCATCCCATCCGTAATCTTCTTTGCACTTTTTTGGGTTTCAAAGGGTAGTTAACGCATGGCAAACCAATGATAATTGCAAAGTCTCTAAAAGAATAACTAATTGGCTTCCTTGCAAATAAAAACCATATTTCATGTTGCTTAGACACTTGAAGTTGCGAGTCAACATAAAGTGACCTAATTTGCCAAAATACAATGGTTTTTCCGATATAGCAATGAACTTCACAAAAGTAATGTTCTCTTTCATCTTCTTCTAGAATGTCAAGAATTTTTTTGTATACCAAGATTTATGGTATACGTTAATCCTTTCACTTTTGGGTTTCTCACCAACGGCAAACATCCGCTGGGAAAAAGAGCAATATTCATCTGCAAATTAAAAATGGCGTGAGTTACGATGTATCAACGGGGAATACAAATTCTTTTAAAGATTTGGCAATTGTTAAAGGCAAAAGATGATAACGGATCAAAGTAACAATTAGCAGATACATTTTTCAGTTTATAATATAGGAAGTGTCGACTTAATTGAAACAAAAAATAAAATGACACGTTGTTTTGAAATAAAGATTACATTTTCATGGGTTACATAAAAAATCGTGTTGTCGTAAGAAACCAAAAAAAACCTACTACATTTTGATCGGTTTAACAACAAATAACATGATTTTGTGTAAAATTGGTAACAGTATTTTAAAAATTCAGTTAAAACTGAATACATAACTTCCTAAATTCAAAGAAGCAAAAATTTGTGGAATAATGTACCCATATTACAGTATAAGAGGTGTCGAATTAATGGAAACAAAAAACAAAATGACACGTTGCTTTTAAATAATAATTACAAACACAAAAACCGATTACATTTTCATGGGTTAAACAAGAAAGATCTTGTTGTTGTAAGAAACCAAAAAAACCCCGACTACATTTTGATGGGTCTAAGAACGAACAACGAGATTTTGCGAAAATTCGGTACAAATATTTTAAAAACTCAGTTAAAAACTGAATACATAACTTCCTAAATTCAAAGAACCAAAAATATTTGGAAAAATGTTGTTCATTTTCATGGAGGCAACAATAGATGCAGCTTTCTCGGAAAAAAAAAACTTAATTACACTACAAATTGGGAAATAAGGCTGCACATAACAATTTAAAAACAAATTTGATATTACACATAAATTCGAAAAACAAAAAATCCCATATTTCATCAGCACAGTTTAAAAAAAAAGAAGAACAATGTTTACCTTTGCGATTTCTCATTCTCTTAATTTCACTAGAAACCTTTGCTATCTGCGCCAAATACTCTTACTATTTTGTCACCCATAATTTATTGTTGCAGATTAATTGTTCCCTAGGACGGACAAACGACCAATTCCAACATAAATTTATGATTATAGGATTATTTATACACGAACAATCATGCCATACCGATATGTACATGAATTTAGATATATTTTTAAATTTTATCATGAACATTTAAATCGCGGTTATTTCCACCAACAAGATGGTTTCCTTGTATTTCTGTGTTACACATGAAGATGTGACTGCCACATAGGATGATGAACTTAAACGTCGTCATTTTTACTGAAAAGTTATGCAAGTAAATACCAAAATGACGTCGTTTTGTTATAATTGTTTTTAAACGTAGACCAAACGACTTCGTTTTAGGATTGAGAAAAATGACGTCGTTTGGTCGGTCTTCTTAGAAAACGTGAGTCAAAATTTATGGGGGAGAAATTAGGGTTCTTATGCAATAATCGAATTGTGGATTATATTCAAAGCATAATTAAGCATCGAAGCATAAACACAACATCATAGCTGAAATAATTTTATTGTTATATTGCATCAACTTGGCGAATGAACAAATAGTATGTGCGATAGGCGTCACACAAGTGAGCTCGGATAGATTAGAAATTGGTCAGGGGTGAGTCGGGTGTGACATCGCGTAAAGCTGATTAAACAAGTTGTAAGAAACTTGTTTAAGTGATTCCTAATAAAGTTGTGTTAGTTTGCACACGTAAACCTATGTGTTCAACTGTTCTTCATATTCAAGTTCTTTCAATTGGTATCAGAGCAGTCACCGCCAGTAGATTTGAAATCTATTAACATGTTAAGATTATGTGGAAGAAAACTTATTCCTGTTCAGAAACCTCTTGTTCTCGATGAGAATTACTTTGGGTATTGGAAAGTGCGGATGAGACAACGTATTCGGAGAATCGATGAAGATGCATGGACCATTGTAGAGATGGGATGGGAAGAACCAACCATTCTAACTCAAGAAAGAAGGAGAAAAAGTGCTAAAACCAAAAGAAAAGTGCTAGAACCAGTTCATCGAAATTCACCTCAAAGGAACTTACTGAAATTTTCTGTGCAATCGACCTTGAATAGTTCAAACTGGTTCAGGGATGTGCAGCAGCTAAAGACGCTTGGGATATTATTGTAAACTCTTTTGAAGATACGTCTAATGTGAAAAGAATGAGGTTAGATCATTTAGCCTCATAGTTTGGGAATCTTCATATGGATAGTGAAGAATCGATCTCTAGTTTTGGATCTAAGTTGAGTTCTATTGCTAATGAGGTCTCGGTTTTGGGATAAGTTTACAAAGACAAAAAAAACTTGTCATGAAGTTGTTGAGATGCTTACCGTAAAAATTTGGGCCGCACAATTCTGATTTCAAGATGGCTATGAATACCGATGATATGAAATTCTCATAATTACTAGGCATGCTAAAGGTTGAAGAGATGTAAGTTGCAGCTGAGCAACCTAAAGCAGAAAAGGTAATTTCCTTCAGGGTTAATCGAGAAGAGGACCGAATTAAGAAGCTCGAGGAGAACATGCATAAAAAATATCGAGGAAAGTGTGGGCATGATGGCAAGGAGCTTTAAAAGGGTGTTGAAAAAGATCGAAAGAGGATAATCAAAGTCAGTTGCACAAGAACAGAGATACGATGCTGATTCATATCTTGAACAGAGTGGGGAGAAATGAAAATACCAAGTCAAGCCAAAGACATGATGCTCAATGTTATGAATGTGATGCTCAATGCCATGAATGTGATGGTTATGGTTATTTCAAAGCCGATTGCCCACTCAATAAGAGAAAAGAGCTCAAATGCTTCGAGTGCAAAGGCATTGGACACACAAAAGCTGAATTTCCAAACCTTAAGAAAAGTAGTGAAAAATCTCTCCTCAGCTTTAGTGACACAGAATCTGATGATAGTGATGATGAGAATAATATGATGAATTTAGTTACATTTACAGGAGAGAAAGTTGACCATGACGATGAACCTGGTTCAAATTCAGATGATGATGATTAGGTGGATGCAAAGGCTGCATTTCCAGTGTTATTTGACAATTAGGTCGCTGAGTAACACTAATATGCAATTGCTCAAGGATAAGGTGATGTTGGAAGCAAATGTCAATATTTTGGAACTAGAGAGTAGTAACAAAACAAACACTGCTGAAACGAGTCATGTGCAAGCAGCAAACACTGTGCAACATGGACATCTAGAGATACAAAGGATTTAGATTCTGGAAACACAATTGGACATGATGAATGAGCTGTTAAATCAGAAAAGAGATAAGAGCAAAGCGCTGGTACACGATCTGAAAGAGAACTACAAGAAGGTTCGAATGTTGAATAAAGGAATTGAGTCATGGATCAGATCTTAGCTATGGGAAGACCTGCAAAACAAAATTGGAGACTAGGTTACACATGATACACAGAAAATGAAGACTCAAGCTCTAAGGCTGAATGCACCAATATGAAGAACTTTGTTAAAGGTGTTAGTTCTCAAGGTCATACCGGTGAACTGCAGAATAAGTCTACTAACAAAAACTCAGTTAAGGTTTTAAGGAATCCTGTAGTAAGTGGTTACACAAGAGTCAGCCATAATGGATGCTACTATTATAGAAAGAGGGGGTATATCAAACGAAAGTGTACAGCCTTTCAAACATGCATCAGAAAGGCTTGGGAAGAAGGTCAATGCTATGTAGAACCTAAAAGATATCGTATGATGGGGATTGACAAAACAGTGTTATAAAAGAAGATACTTACTATGTCGAACAGGAAATCTGTGTGCAATCTGTGTGTGCAACAACACAATGCACATGAGAAAGAAAAACTTGATGGTAAGGTAGCTTATATCTCTGGATCAAGCCATGAATGCACAATATGATACTTCGACATTGGATGCTCACCACACATGACACGAGACCCAAAACTCTTGAAAACGTGTGTAAAAGTTAAAGCAGTCAGTGTGACATTTGGAGATGGAGCTGAAGGGGAAAATAGTTGGTGTGGGTGAACTTGACCCAGATACACACTCTTGCTTGAGAAATGTGTACTAAGTCCAAGGTATGAAAGCAAATCTAATCAACATCAGTCAACTGTGTGAGGAGGGTTGGACAGTATAATTCACCAAGACAGACTACCGAGTTATAAATGAGCAAAAGTGCACAAAGCTGTTTGGAGTTAGATCAGCTAACAACAACTACATGTGGAAAAATTAAGAATCATGCTTATCAGCGGTTGAGTACCACTTAGACTTGTGGCACAAGCGACTTGGACACAAGAATGTAAATGGTCTGCAGAGAATCGTTCAGGAACAAGTAGTCAGAGAGATTCCCAAGCTGGAAAGCAGTACTCAAGAGATACACATTGATTTGAAAAACATGGTAAGATTGGTTTGTTTGTGTCTCTGAGCAAACCAAAGGATGTTCATGAGGCATTGTACGATGAGTATTGGATCAAGGCAATGCGAGATAAGCTCGCTCACTAGGCACGATATTTGGGATTTGGTTCCAAAGCCACGAAACGCTAATGTGGTGAGTACTAAATGGATATTCAAGAACAAGATCAATGAAGATGAGAATATTGTTCGGAAAAAGGCACGGTTAGTTGCACAAGGCTACTGTCAAATAAAAGGTGTTGATTATGATGAGAAATTTGCACCTGTAGCACGCCATGAATCTATTAGACTACTATTTGGTATTGCTTGCAAACTGAATTTCAGATTGTTTCAAATGGACGTGAAAAGTGCATTTCTGAACAGACTACTTCAAGAGGAAATATATGTTGCACAACCAAAAGGATTGAGGATCCAAAGCATCCAGATCTTGTCTACAAACTTAAGCGAGCATTGTATGGGCTGAACAAACACCATGGATCTGGTATGAGCGTCTAACTCAATCTTGGTTGAAGCAGGACTCAATAGAGGTGGAGTATGTGCAAGATACCAAGCGAGCCCACGTACCTCACATTTCGCAATCTAACGCATCATCAAATATGAGAAACGGATTCTTAATTTAGGCCTATTTTATACAAAGGATACTAATTCTAAAATGACTGGTTTTGTGATGCAGACTGGGCAGAAAATCTTGATGATAGAAAGAGTATTCCGGGAGGATATTTCTTTCTCAGCAACAACATGATATCATGGCACAACAAAAAATAGAATTGTGTCACACTCTCCAGAGCTGAACCAGAGTATATGGCATTAGGCAACTGTTTCAGACAACTCCTCTGGATGCAACACATGCTTGTTGACTATAGTATGAAATTTGAAACCCTTTTGGTGCATTGTGATAGTATGAGTGCAATAAATATGTCTAAGAATTCTGTTCAGCATTCAATGACTAAGCACAATGACATTAGGCATCACTTTGTTAGGGAATTAGTGGAGGATAAAGTTGTTGAAATTATTTATGTTTCATCCGAGAAACAATTTATTGATATTTTTACAAATTCTTTGGATTTAACACGTTTATCTCTCTATGAAAAGCTCTTGGTATGTATAAGATCTGACAGAGTTTACATTAGTGAGGATGTCATGAGGGTTGTAATAATCTTGAGTCACGATGTGTTTTACTCCCATTGTATAGATCACCTGCTCAAAACCTCATGTCAGCCACTGTTAGTGAAGTAGAAATTGTGTGCAATGAACTTGTGCAGTATCGGCGATGGTTGTAGCTATTAAAAAAGGAAAGGAAAACAGAAAAGGGGGAAGAAAAGAAAAATGTGTAGAAAATATAAGGTCTAATATGATGGATACTCGGTTTAACACAAGATGATACAATATTCAGTTTTAAGCATGATCACTGTCCGGATTGGGCAGAGGAAATTTTTTGGAAATGGAAAAATGTGTTTTCGGCTCAGGTTGCTACCACAATCTCAGTTGAAATAGATCATGATTAAGACCTTTAGAACCTCTAATGCTAAATTATATGTTGATAGGTTGCATTATAGAATGTCTATGGCATTAGTGGTGGTTGGTATGTTGATCCTAAGTTTTCTTTAAATGCACCACATCGTAATGAGAGGATTGAAAATCGCATGTTGTTTCATTGATTACATTTGTGTTACACTTTTCGTTTAGGTAGTTGTTCGATAAAGTAAATTTTTAATAGATTATGTTTTAATAAATAAAATAAAAAATGATTTCGGTTTGTTTTGAGTTTCTTGGGTATGACAGGATGATAAATGCACTTAAACAAGCATATGTCTAAGACTGAGAAATACAGGGGAATTGGATAGATGTCGCATTATTGTGCAATGGTTCTATGTCTTACTAATTATGTTCTAAGTGTGCACTCAAGTAGAGGAAGAATACATATGGAGTGGTCACACATGTATGAAACAAGCAGGTGGGATTGAAGAAGAAGAGAGGGATGACGAGTACCTAATGGAGAACAAATTCCAAACAAACGGGGGAGTACTCGTTAGGTTGAATGTTGTTGTGTGCTAGGACAAAATGTTGCCTTGCTGTTAAGGTGTTGAGGCTTTTGTTGAACTATGCCAGTGTGTTATGGTTTGGAACCGATGTGTCTTAGGATATTAGAATCTAATTCATATCAATGTTTATGTGTTGGATTGTTCATAACTAGTTGTTTTGAACAATACCCTAGTTTAGTTTTGTGTATGTGTGTTCTTGGTCATTTGGTTTGATGAAGGTACATTGAGGTGTCACACTTAGACCATAAAGGGGAGATTGTTAGCATAGAAGTGCAAAGGTGCTTGTTCCACAGGTGGTGCAATAACACAGGTGTGTCCAAGTGGACGTTGTATAGGTGGTGCAGTACGATTAGAGCTCATGAAGTATGACGAGGCATGTCACAAGTGGATGAGCAGTGGAGAATATTATGTAAGACAAGAATCTACACAATACGGTGAATGTTGCACAAGTGGTGAAACATCACGAGGTTGTCCAGGTGGACGTTGCACAGGTGGTGCAATCAGATTGGAGCTCATGAGGTGTGACGTGGCATGTCACAAGTGGATTAGGAGTGGAGAATATTTTGGAAGACAAGAATCTGCACAATAAGGGAAAACATATTTGGTGAATATTGGAGATTTACTAAATATGGAATTAGGGAATATCTAGGGAGTCATATAAAGTTGTATGATGAAAAGCACTACGATTAGGTTTTCTAAGGTTCAGAAAAGGAGTAGCTCCTGGGTTAGGAGAACTTAGCGAGTGAACAAAGAGTGTATGCGCCAGGCATCACACAAGTGAGCTCAGCTATATTAGGAATTGGTCAGGGGCGAGTTGGATATGACATCGCGTAAAGATGATTAAACGAATTGTAAGGAACTTGTTTAAGTGATTCCTAATAAAGTTGTGTGAGTTTGCACACATTAACCTATGTGTTCAACTATTCTTCATATTCTAGTTCTTTCAAACAGAGCCACAAAACCCATGAATCGAGTCCGTGGGATAATAATGTTACATCTCGTGGAACCCTAAACGAATCGATAACATATAAAAAGAGAAATAAATCTAAATAAGGAGGATTACCTACTACCGCATGCCAAATGCCATAGAGAGACCGAGATCCTAGTACTGCAGTAACCGAAAAAATCCGACGCGGGAAGAGGAGGAAGAAGAAAACTATTGCACAGAAGAGAGAATAAAGAAAAGAAAAGTCATAGGAAAAAAAAGAAAAAATGGGGAAGGAGCACGTGGGACAAAACAGGGAAAGATCACGTGGGAGAAAACGGGGAAAGAGCACGTGGGAGAAAAGGAAACGAAGAGAAAAGAGAGATATTTGGCAGTGAGGTGAGCCACAGGCAAGAGAGAGAAGATGACTCAACAACTTCTAGAACGTGCCTATCTCATTCACCAATCCGTTTTTGCTAAGGTGAGGGAATGATTTGTGGATTTTAATTTAACAGATTCATTACTAAATTTTCTAATTATGTTTGTTCTATGAATAGAGTATGTATGGTAATATTTTCTATATTATAAAAATTATTTGAGTAATTAAATATTTAATATGTCATTAATAATGTTTTAATTTAAGAGTAGATTAATTTTACATTAAAAAGAGTTATTAAATTTTTCTGACATAAGGAATGTGGTTGCCTTAGTGGTGTGTTAATCTACAACCAAAGTGTCACGTGTCTGGCGAACTAAAGATATAATTTTTTATGTAGGCAATGAGGCTGCGTTAGTGTTGTGTTAATCTACATTAAAAATGTTTGTATCTGATGAGCTATAGATAGAGATTTTTCTGAGGTATGGAGAAGGTTGCGTTATTAGTATGCTGGTCAATAGTAAAAGTACCATTGTATATATGATGAGTTGAAGATCACGTGGTATGATCTACTATTTGATTATCTATTTCATCGTTGACTATACATGTCTATTTCTAGATTAAATATAATTTCTTTACTAGTCAATGTAGTTTTAAATTAAGATCGATCGACAAGCGTGAACCTTTCATTGAGTAACTCTGTTAGTCATGCCTGTTTTTGAATGCAAGTAAGTAATGATTCAGATAACTTGGGGATGGTGCTAGATTTTGAGAGTTTTAAATATTATTTAATTATTTTATATTTATCATTCTAAGATTGTTTAAGTTTTAGAATTTTTCGCTTTTCAATTCTTTTTAATGATATTAGTCTTTTTGACATGGATTATTTTAATAAAAATTAATATTAATACTTTATATGTTAAGTGCGGTAGTTAAGTTTGTTTCGAGTTTGTGTAACGTGATGATGTGTCATATAATTTGGAGACGGGCTTGACAAATTTTGATAGCACAGCCTGTTGCTACTCAATTTCTGATCCGGGGAGCCGATTTCAAAATTTTTATTGGTTTTCAAGAATTGATTTTAAAAGGAATTGGATAATTTAAAATAAAAAGAACTAGGGAGAACCACCTCGACAACCTAAACTATTGACTTAAGTGTTTGTGGTTATAGAATGTCGCCCAAGAGAGAACCAAAGGACTGTCCAAAACATGCAAGAGGATGCACCAACCGAGTGGACTGAGAATGCAAATGATGGGGGTCAAGGGCAGGAATGAGTTGGTGTGGATGCCTAGAAGCATGTGCACGTGCAACCGAGTGTTGTCCAAGCCATGAATCCAACCGCTGTGAGCGCAACCATGCTACAAGGGCTTTGGGAGGTACTAAGTCCGTTATTGCAACAAATTCCTGGAATGGTTCCCGTAGAAAGAGTGGCGAAAGCTCAAGAGCAAGATCCCGGAGGTTGTTGAGCCACAACAACCAATCCCAGCTCCACCAACCAGGAAGGGTGAAAGTGCAAGAGCGTGTTCATGAACGTGAGAAAGGTTCTACATATTGGGAGGCGTTGAGGATGATGAAAGATTTTGGTATGGAGACATTTAGCGGAGGAAAAAACGCAGTTGCTGCAGATAATTGGCAGAAACAGTTGGAAAGAATATTTTGAAACAATCATGTGTGATGGACTATTGGAGGGAGTTAGCAACTCATTACCTAAGGGATGAAGCACATGTGTGGTGGGAGAGTGTGGAGGAAGATGCACCTATGGGGTATGATATCAGCTGGTTTGATTTCATGGATGCGTTCGGGAGATATTATTTTCCACAAGAGGGTCTCGATAAGATGGAGGGTGCATTTGTAGAATTGAGTCAAGGGTGCAGGACAGTGCGACAGTATGACCAGAAATTTCATCGTTTGAGGAGGTTTGCTGGGAGATATAAGAGTAAGAAGAGTTAATCCACAAGTTTTTAAGAACATTGAGTTTGGAGGTCTAGAACCGCTGTATAGTAAGAAAGTTCACTAGCATGAATGATTTGGTGCAGATAGCATCATTAATGGAAGTTGGCCTTGAGGACAAAGCCAAGCAAGCCAAGGGCAACACATTCTCGATCAACGAAGGGAGTAAAGCCACAAAAGTGTTCTTATCATAGCAGAGACTCCGGTTCAACTCAGACGAGAGGTGTGGCTAAGTGTTACAACAATGGACAAATTGGGTATGCTAGGCTTAACTGTCCTAATAGAAATGCTTGTTTCCATTATGGTCACAAAGGACATATTGCTAGGTATTGCACTGCACATATGGCAGGACCGACGCAAGGAAAAAAAAATAGGGACATACAGCAATTTTCGCCGCCACCACCGAAGAAGCAAGCAGTGGTATCTCGAGTGTATGCAACATACATTGGGGGGGAGGGTGTAGAACCAATCACTAATACAGTTTGTTTTTCCTTTTTTCCTTGCGTTGGGTCCCTAAAGAGTGTGTTTATTTTAGTGTTGTACGTTATACCGCTCAAATATATATATATAATATGTGTAGGATCAGTTTGCGTTGGTGGGGTAACAGCTTACGCCTTATTTGATTGTGGAGCTACACATAGTTTTGTGAGTCCCAAATTGCCAGAATATCGAGGTTTCAATAATACGTTTACATGGAATGGTCAAAGAGTTGAAACTGCTAGTGTAGAAGTAGTAGTGTCACGAAGAACTTTTAAGGACATCCCAGTTACATTAGAAGGCATAGAGTTACTTGGGGATCTGATAGAGATACAATTGAGATGCTATGTAGTAATTTTGGATATGGATGGGCTAAGTCGTCACAAAGGCTTACTAGCTTGCATGCGAGCATGTGTTACTTTGGTTAGAAGAGGAATCAAACTAGTGTTCGAAGGGATCAGAATGCAGAACGGAGTTCCTGTTATTTCTATTATTCTAGATGAGAATCTAATCGGAAAGGGGAGTGATGCATACTTGGTAATGATATCATTGGAAGGAAAGGCTGAAGAAGTAGAGCTAGCAATTATTCCAGTGGCAGGAGAGTATCGAGATGTTTTTGAGCTATTACAAGGATTACTACCATCTCGAGGTGATGAGTTGGCTATTGAGTTGGAGCCTGGAACAGATCTGGTGTCTAAAGCGCCATACCGCTTAGCACCTGCAAAAATGGCAGAATTGAAAAAGTAGTTAGAGGATTTGTTGGACAAGGGGTTCATCCTACCAAGTAGTTCACCGTGGGGAGCTCCCGTGTTGTTCGTCAAAAAGAAACATGGGATTTTAAGACTTTGTATCGATTACCGTGGATTAAACAAGGTTATCATCAAGAATAAGTACCCCCTACCACGAATCGATGAATTTTAATTACAAGCGGCATCATGGTTCTCGAAAATTGATTTGGCGTTATGGGCACTATGAGTTTGTAGTAATGTTATTTGGATTAACAAACACACCTGCCGCTTTTATGAAACACATGAACAACGTGTTTTGGGAGTATTTGGACAAATCCGTCACTGTGTTCAGAGACGATATTCTGATTTATTCAAAGAGTTGAGAGGAACACATTGAGCACTTAAGGGCGGTGTTGGAAACGTTATGAGAACAAAGATTATTCGATAAGTTGAGAAAGTGCATTTTCTGAAAAAGGAAGATTGGGTTCTTAGGCCATGTTGTATCTGAAGCAGGAATTTTTGTGGATCCGGAAAAGATCGATGCGATTGTGAATTGGCATAGGCCTAGAAATGCTACCAAGATTCATAGTTTTCTTGGGTTAGCAAGCTACTATGAGAGGATTGGAAAAAGTTTTGGAAGTATAGCGAAACTTATGAATCGACTCACTGGAAAGGATGTAAACTTTGAATGGTCGAAAGAATGCGACGAGAGCTTTCAGAATTTGAAGGATTGTTTGACTAGAACGCCAGTGTTGGTATTGCCAAGGAAAGAAGTGTCATATGTGGTTTACACGGATGCGTCAGGGTCAAGCTTAGGATATATGCTCATGCAAGATGAGAAAGGAATCACTTATGCATCTACGCAGTTGACGATGCACAAGACTAGTTATTCCACACATGATCTAGAATTGGCAACAATTTTTTTGCTTCAAAGATTTGGCGTGCCTACATATATGGAGAAAAGGTTCATGGTAATTACCGACCACAAGAGCTTGAAATATATATTTACTCAGCCAGACCTCAATCTATGACAACCCAGCTAGATAGAGTTGTTAGCCGATTATGATTTGCATATAGCTTACCACCCGGGTAAACTTAATTTGGTAGCTGACGTACTAAGTAAAAGAAGATGTAATGTATCTAGAGAAAAAGAAGTGCAAGATCTCTCTACAATACTAGCATGTTTAAGTCTTTGTAATACCACTATTACTATAGATGAAACTGGGTTGGAAGGTGTAAATCAAGCAGACTAGTTGTTCAGAGTTCGTAAAGGACAAAAAAGAGATATGACACTAAAGAAAGCAATAGAAAACAATGTGGAAGGAAACCATACTGCGGATAATGGAACATACTTGTTCAAAAATCGAGTTTTTGTACCGAATGGCAAGGCTCTAAAGGACGAGATTCTGGCTCAAGCGCATCAGTCACACATGTTAGTTGGTAAAGGCAAAGCGGAAGGTTTGCTACAAAACCTACCATTACCTGAGTGGAAGTAGGATATGGTTACCATGGAATTTGTAACAGGGCTCCCAAAGACAATTGGCAAGTTAGATATGGGTTGGGTAATCATAGATAGATTTACTAAGTCAGCTCATTTCTTAGCAGTCAAGGAAACGGATATTGTAGATCATTTCTCCCAGTTGTATTTGAATGTGATAATGAGGTTACATGGAGTTCCTCTAAGCATTGTATTAGATAGAGATCCAAAGTTTATTTTAATTTTTTGGCAGGCGTTTTTGAAAGTATTGGGAATGCGAGCACATCTTAGTACATCGTATCATCCCCAGACACATGGACAACTAGAGCGCAAAATTCAGATTTTAATTTAGAGCATATGTTGTGATCATGTATGTTGTATTCGGGTGATCGATGGGAAAAGTGTTTACCATTAGAAGAGTTTGCATATAATAATAGCTACCACAACAACATCAAAATATTACCATTTGAAGCCTTGTACGTACGGCTTTGTCGCAAGCTTTTGTATTGGACTAAAGTGGAGAGCACAAGGACCTAGAACCAGAGTTGGTTCAAGAGACAGTGGAGCATGTGGAGATTCTTTGTGAAAGGTGAAGGGTGTCTCACAATCACAAGAAGAGTTATGATGATAAAAGAAGAAGGAATTTAGAGTTTGCGGTAGGCGACAATGTGTACTTAAAAATTCTGAGCAAATAAAAAGAAGAAGTTCAGAAAGCTTTGGCTGTGTTTCATGGGACCTTACAAAATTACTAAAAGGATAGGTGTGGTTGCCTATACGTTGGCACTGCCCCAAAAATTATCAGCATTTCACAATGTGTTTAATGTGTCAGTTTTGCGTAAAATAGTCAAAGAGCATGAGTTGATCGTATGACAACCACTAGAGGACCAGGAAACAAACCTAACAGCTTTTAGTAGAGCAACACGAATTAGCAGATATCGAAAAATTGATTTGCAAGGAAAACACATCAAGTCAGTGCAAGTTTGATGGGAGAGAAATGACGTTCAAGAACAAACATGGGAGTCTGAAAAACAGATGAAAGAAGGATATCTTGAGTTATTTGAGGACCAAAGCAGAGCTCAATCGGGATAGTTGAATTCTAGGACGAATTCCATTTTAGTGTGGAAGAATTGTGATATCCTGGGTCCAGAACTAGAACTAAGCAACAACGCCCACAGAAAATCGAGCTTGAGGGTAATACCGTTGCACCTCATGGAACCCTAAGTGAAATCATGACATATAAAAGGAGAAATAAACATAAAAGGGGAGGATTACCAACTACCGCAACCCAAACACCACAGAGAGAGACCAAGATCCTACTGCCGCCGTCACTGGTAATATCCATCGCGGTTGCATCTCATCGTCGTTCAAAAATAAAACCAGTAAATGAGAAGAAAAAAAAAGAGGAAGAAGAAGAAAACTATTGCAAGGAAGAGAGAGAAAAAAAGAAAAGAAAAGTTAGAGGAAAAAAGAGAAAAGGGGGAAGGAGCACGTGGGACAAAAGGGAAGGAAGAAAAAAAAGAGAGATATTTGGACACTGAGGTAGCCCATGGGCAGGAGAAAGAAGGTGACTCAACAACTTCTAAAACAGGTGTATGTCGTTTACCAGTCTGTTTTCACTATGTTGAAACGTGATCTGTGGAGTTTAATTTGCACATTCATTACTAAATTTCGAAATTATGCTTGTTTTAGGAATAGATGACGTTTGGTAATATGTTCTATAATTTATAAAAAAAATTTGGATGATTAAATATTTAATACGTTATTAATACTGTTTTTATTTAAGATTGGATTAATTTTACATTAAAATTATTAATTTTTTCCGAGATATGTGATAAAGTTGTGTTACTGGTGTATTGATCTATAGCAAAAGTGCCTGTGTCTAGTGAGGTATAAATCAAAATTTTCTTGACATAGGCAATGACGTTGCGTTCGTGGTGTCTAAATCTATAGCAAAAGTACATGTTTCTCGTGAGGTGTAGATAAAAAATTTTCTGATGTAGGCAATGAAGCTGCGTTAGGAGTGTGTTAATCTACAAAAAAGTGCATGTGTCTGGTGAATTATAAATATAGATTTTTCCTGACGAATGTTGTGAGGTTGCATTAGTGGTATGCTGGTCTATAACAAAAGTGGTCGTGTGTGGTGAACTATAGATCATGAGGTGTGATCTTGTAGTTGATTTTCTATTTCATCGTTGACTATACATGTTTATTTCTAGATTAAATATTAGTCAATGTAGTTGTAAATTAAGATCGGTGGAAAGATTGAGCCTTTCACTGATGCCTCTTTTTGGTGCAAGTGAGTTCGAGGAGTAATGATTCAGGTGACTCGGGAGTGCTATGTTTTTGGAGTTTAAAACATTACTTAATCATTTTATTTTGATTGTTCTATGATTGATTAAGTTTTTGGAGCAAATAAAAAGAAGAAGTTCAGAAATCTTAGGCCGTGTTTCATGGGACCTTACAAAATTACTTAAAGGATAGGTGTGGTTGCCTATAGGTTGGGACTGCCCCAAAAATTATCAGCATTTCGCAATGTGTTTCATGTGTCAGTTTTGCGTAAAATAGTCAAAGAGTATGAGTTGATCGTACGACAACCACTAGAAGACCAGGAAACAAACGTAACAGCTTTTAGAAGACCAACAAGAATTAACAGATATCGAGAAATTGATTTGCAAGGAAAACACGTCAAGTCAGTGCAAGTTTGATGGGAGAGAAATGGCGTTCATGAAAAAACGTGGGAGTATGAAAATAGATGAAAGAAGGGTATCTTGTGTTATTTGAGGACCAAAGTAGAGCTCAATCGGGACAGTTAATTTCTAGGACGAAATTCCATTTTAGTGTGGGAGAATTGTGATATCCTGGGCCTAGAACTAGAACTAAGCAACAACGCCCACAGAAAATCGAGATTGAGGGTAATACCGTTGCACCTCATGGAACCCTAAGCGAACTCATGATATATAAAAAGAGAAATAGACCTAAAAGGGGAGGATTACCTACTACCGCAACCCAAATGCCACAGAGAGAGACCGAGATCCTAGTGCCGCCGTCACCGGTAATATCCATCGCTGTTGCATCTCATCGTCGTTCAGAAAAAAAACCAGTAAATGAGAAGAATGAAAAAGAGGAAGAGGAAGAAAACTATTGCAAGGAAGAGAGAGAAGAAAGAAACGCAAAGTTAGAGGAAAAAAAGAGAAAAGGGGGAAGGAGCATGTGGGACAAAAGGGAAGGAGGAAAAAAGAGAGAGATATTTGGGCACTGAGGTAGCCCATGGGCAGGAGAAAGAAGGTGAGTCAACAACTTCTAAAACATGTATATCTCGTTTACTAGTCTGTTTTCACTACGGTGAAACGTGATCTGTGGATTTTAATTTGTGCATTCATTGCTAAATTTCGTAATTATGCTTGTTTTAGGAATAGATGATGTCTGGTAATATTTTCTATAATTTATAAAAATTATTTGGGTGATTAAATATTTAATACGTTACTAATAATGTTTTTATTTAAGATTGGATTAATTTTGCATTAAAATTATCAAATATTTCCGAGATATGTGATAAAGTTATGTTACTGGTGTGTTGATCTATAGCAAAAGTACCCGTGTCTAGTGAGGTATAAATCAAAGTTTTCTTGACATAGGGAATGACGCTGTGTTCGTGGTGTATTAATCTATAACAATAGTACATGTTTCTGGTGAGGTGTAGATAAAAAATTTTCTGACGTTGGTAATGAAGCTGCGTTAGGGGTGTGTTAATCTACAAAAAAGTGCATGTGTCTGGTGAATTATACATATAGATTTGTCCTGATGGATGTTGTGAGGTTGCATTAGTGGTATTCTGGTCTATAACAAAAGTGGTTGTGTGTGGTGAACTGTAGATCATGAGGTGTGATCTTGTAGTTGATTTTCTATTTCATCGTTGACCATACATGTTTATTTCTAGATTAAATATTAATCAATGTAGTTGTAAATTAAGATCGGTGGAAAGATTGAGCCTTTCACTGATGCCTCTTTTTGGTGCAAGTGAGTTTGAGGAGTAATGATTCAGGTGACTCGGGAGTGCTACGTTTTTGGAGTTTGAAACATTACTTAATCATTTTATTTTGATTATTCTATGACTGATTAAGTTTTCGGAGCAAACAAAAAGAAGAAGTTCAGAAAACCTAGGCCGTGTTTCATGGGACCTTAAAAATTACTAAAAGGATAGGTGTGGTTGCCTATAGGTTGGCACTGCTCCAAAAATTATCAGCATTTCACAATGTATTTCATGTGTCAGTTTTGCGTAAAATAGTCAAAAGAGTATGAGTTGATCGTACGACAACCACTAGAGGACCAAGAAACAAACCTAACAGCTTTTAGTAGACTAACACGAATTAGCGGATATCAAGAAATTGATTTGCAAGGAAAACACGTCAAGTTAGTGCAAGTTTAATGGGAGAGAGATGGCGTTCATGAAGAAACGTGGGAGTATGAAAAACAGATGAAAGAAGGGTATCTTGAGTTATTTGAGGACCAAAGCAGAGCTCAATCGGGACAGTTGAATTCTAGGACGAATTACATTTTATTGTAGGAGAATTGTGATATCCTGGGCCTAGAACTAGAACTAAGCAACAACGCCCACAGAAAATCGAGCTTGAGGGTAATAATGTTTCACCTCATGGAACCCTAAGCGAACTCATGACATATAAAAGGAGAAATAAACCTAAACGGGGAAGATTACATACTACCGCAACCCACACGCCACAGAGAGAGACCGAGATACTAGTTCCACCGTCACCAGTAATATCCATCGCAGTTGCACCTCATCGTCGTTTAGAAACAAAACCAGTAAATGAGAAGAATGAAAAAAGAGGAGGAAGAAGAAAACTATTGCAAGGAAGAGAGAGAAGAAAGAAAAGAAAAGTTAGAGGAAAAAAAGAGAAAAGGGGGGAAGGAGCACGTGGGACAAAAGGGAAGGAAGAAAAAAGAGAGATATTTGGGCACTGAGGTAGCCCATGGGTAGGAGAAAGAAGGTGACTCAACAACTTCTAAAACATGTGTATCTCGTTTATCAGTCTGTTTTCACTACGGTGAAACATGATCGGTGGATTTTAATTTGCACATTCATTACTAAATTTCGTAATTATGCTTGTTAGGAATAGCTGATTTTTGGTAATATTTTCTATAATCTATAAAAATTGTTTGGGTGATTAAATATTTAATACGTTACTAATAATTTTTTATTATTTAATAATGGATTAATTTTACATTATAATTATTAAACTTTTCTAAGATATGTGATAAAGTTGTGTTACTGGTGTATTGATATATAGCAAAAATGCCCGTGTCTAGTGAGTTGTATCAAATTTTTCTTGACATAGGCAATGATGTTGCGTTCGTGGTGTCTTAATTTATAGCAAAAGTAAATGTTTCTGGTCAGGTGTAGATAAAAAAATTTCTGACGTAGGCAATGAAACTGCGTTAGGGGTGTGTTAATCTACAAAAAGTGCATGTGTCTAGTGAATTGTACATTGTACATATAGATTTTTCTTGATGGATGTTGTGAGGTTGCATTAGTGGTATGCTGGTCTATAACAAAAGTGGTCGTGTGTGGTGAACTGTAGATCATGCGGTGTGATCTTGTAGTTGATTTTCTATTTCATCGTTGACTATACATGTATATTTATAGATTAAATATTAGTCAATGTAGTTGTAAATTAAGATCGGTGGACAGATTGAGCCTTTCACTGATGTCTCTTTTGGTGCAAGTGAGTTCGAGGAGTAATGATTCAGGTGACTTGGGGCTGCTACGTTTTTCGAGTTTAAAACATTACTTAATCATTTTATTTTGATTGTTCTATGATTGATTAAGTTTTAAATTTTTTGCTTTAAGACTCTTTTTTATGATTTTAAATCTTCTTTTGATGTATATTATTTTAATAAATTTTATTATTTACATTTTATATGTTAAATGCGGTAGGTAGGTTGGTTGCGAGATTGTGTAACAAGACGATAACACGTATTATGTAATTTAGAAACAGGCGTGACAAATATAGTCACTTTTTATTGGAGCTTTAAAAGGTTTACCAAAGAAGGAAGTACAATCTTGTCTTGTGTCTTGATAGATGAATGATATATTTTTATGAGGACAACATTTAAGTGCTGTGGAATTTGGGTACCCAGAACAGTTTGGTTTGTTTGCAATTCGGGTAAAAAAATTTATGACTCATTTAGAATATACTTATCCACACGGTCTCGAAGAAAAAATTGTTGAGTTTGAATGTATTTGGTGTTGGTTTAGGAACATTAATGCACGGGAGGAATCATCTAATCCTCTGGTTAATAGTGCCCAAAAGAGGTCATAAAAAATCTATAGATGAAAATAAAATCTCTAAACGGATACCAAATGTAAGTTTGTAAAAATCCAAATTACGTAAGTTTAAATCATTTAGTTTGCAAATCCAATTGTCGTTAGTTCAGATTATGTATTGATTTGATATAGTTCTTTAATAGAAAACTTTTGGTTGGAACTGGTATGGGCTATACTATTTTTGTTGGGCCAGAATCCTCCATTAGTGGCCACATATCTTTGGCCACATATCTTTGAGTGGTCCCGTCAAATAGAAGGATTATAGCTGCGGAGAACAAGTTGTGTGGTTATCTGAGAATAAGTGACGAAGTAGATTTTTGCTGATGTGCGATCATTTGGGGACGTGGCAACAGTTAGTTGACATGCCACGAAATAGTAATTGAAATATCAAGAGATTTAGAGATGACAAGAAAACTGTAGTTTGAGATATCAAGAAAATCTTTTGATATGGACAATAGTTTCAAGAGAATATTAAGAGAATATTGGATGGAGATCCTTTAAAAATGATAAATTTAGACAGCAAGTGCTTTTTGTAGACAAGATTGTATGAAGATTCTAAAGTTGAAAACCAAAGAAATTTCGTGTAGTATAAATAGTATAATATGATTGAGAGTTGATTTAACATTCTTGACGTCGTGTGTGAGGATTTGTTTGTCGTAGTTCTAGGTAGAAAGATGAAAAGGTGAGTGTTGTAATTTTTTCATATATCACATTTGGGTGATTAGGATCAAACAGAATTAAGTTTAGACTATATTTTGGTTAGATACAACCTAAATGAAAGTTTAGGTACTTGTAAATTCTAATAAGCATAATCTAAGATTAAGTTATACGAAATATAATATACAAGAGCTTGGACTTGGCAGTTTCCAAGTCAAAAGTTAGTTTTTCGAGTTTTCTACACTTACAAATTGTATCAGAGAAAGCATCTATTAAGGATTATGTTTATCCTACTACCAGTGAGATTTTAAGGCAAGTATGGAGAGTTCGGAACAATTTGTAACATTAGCCAAACCGCTGATGTTGATGTTAGACGCTGAGAATTATGGTTGGTGGAAGGTTCAGCACAAATGATTCAGAGTATTGATTTTGATGAATGGTTTCCACCAGTGAAAAAAATCAGGAAGGTGAACTTGTACTAAAGCCTAAAGAGAACTAGACGGTAAAAGAAAATGCAGAAACCAAACATAACTTCAGAGCTTTGTCTGCAATCTTATGTTCTCGGCCAATGAATCAATTCAAAAGAATACAAAGATGTAAGACAACAAAAGAAGCATGAGATATTCACTAACTGTCTTTTGAGGGAACCCGTAATAGGAAAAAGACTAGGATTGATTTGTTGGCATCACAATTTGAGTCAATAACCATGAGTGAGGATGAGAATGTTGAATAATTCAGCAACAAGTTGACCTCTATTGCACATGAGGTCATGGTTCATGCAAAAAACTACAAGGACAAGAAATTGATTAAGAATTTCCTCCGGAGTCTACCAGAAAAATTCCAGTCCCACAAGTCTGCTATAATTATTGCTATGAACTCTGATGAAATGAAGTTTGAACAAGTGGTTGAAATGATGCAGGCTTATGAATTGGAATTGAAGAAGAAGACACAAGTTTCTAGAAAAAGGTATAGCATTTTCTGTTATAGATAAACAAGGAACCAAGGAAGACAATCTTGAAGCCACATTGGGACTAATAGTGAGAAAATATTTCAGAACGACGGAAAAATAGAAACGGGGGAGCTGTTCTCAAGTGGAACAGGAATTTGAAAAAGAGATAAAAAAAATCTGATAATAGTGTTTGGAGTGTCAAAGTGATGGTCATTTCAAGTCAGGCTTTCCAACTGCCAAAAAGAAGGGAATGTTACAGTACTATAAATGCAAAGGATTTACTCATACAAAAGTAGAATGCCTTGGATTTACATCCATGAGGGATTCTTGTTCCGAGAGAGAAGGTTGTGCATACCACAAGGATCGTTACGAGAGATTATCATCCGAGAAGCTCATGGAGGAGGACTCATGGGCCACTTTGAACTCAATGTATGGTAAGCAAGACAACCATTTTCTTAGATTCTTACTGACCGTGGCTCTCAACAATGTTGAAAGGGTTCGGTTTACTACCTCTATTTGACCATCGGTCTGTGGGTGGCAAGTAGTTGAGAAGAGCAGCTTAGTTCCCAACTTTTTCCATAATGTCTTCCAGAAATGACTTAGAAATTTGGTGTCACGATCTGAAACGATTGTTCTGGGAACTCCATGTAGGCGCACTACTTCTTTAAAAAAAAGATCAGCTATTTGTGTAGCATCATTAGTCTTGTTACATGGTATAAAATGAGCCATCTTTGAGAACCTGTCTACAACTACAAAGATAGAATCCTTGTGGTTGATCTTCGGCAGACCTAAGACAAAGTCCATAGAGATATCTACCCAAGGTAGGTTAGGAATGGGCAAAGGCATATAACAACCATAGGGGTGTGACCTGGATTTTGCTTTCAAGCAAGTGATGCACTTAGCACAGAATCTTTCAACATCTCGTTTTAGATGTGGCCAGTAGAAATGTTCCATAAGTACACTCAATGTCTTATCTCGGCCAAAATGACCCATGAGTCCTCCTCCATGAGCTTCTCCAATCAATAGTTCTCTCATTGATCCCTGAGGAATACAAAGACGCTTTTCCTTAAACAAAAATCCATCATGTTGATAAAACATACCAGATGCAGCCTTGTTGGTCTCCTTAAACAGTTCTTGAAAATCTGGATCAGTTTCATACATTGCCTTGATGTGTTCAAATCCCATAATCTTAGCTTCCATTGTGCTGATGAGAGCATGTCTCCTTGATAAAGCATCAGCCACAACGTTATCTTTACCTTTCTTATATTTGATCACATAGGGAAAAGTCTCCACAAACTCAAGCCACTTTGCATGCCTCTTCTTAAGCTTAGTTTGTCCTCTTAAGTGCTTGAGGTCTCATGATCTGTATGAATAACAAACTCCTTTGACAGTAGGTAATGTTGCCAAGTTTCAAGAGACCTTACCAAAGCATAGAGCTCCTTATCATATGTGGGATAGTTAAGTGAAGCTCCACTAAGTTTCTCACTGAAGTAAGCCACTGGTTTTCCTCCTTGCATTAGGACAGCTCCTATACCTGTTCCAGAAGCATCACATTCAATTTCAAAGGTTTTATCAAAGTTAGGAAGTACCAAAACAGGCGCATGTGTGAGGCTATCTTTCAGCTTGTTGAATGCCTTCTCTTGTGCTGGTCCCCATTTGAACTCCACATTCTTCTTAATTACTGAAGTGAGGGGTGCAGCAACAGTACTAAAGTCTTTGACAAATCTTCTATAGAAACTAGCCAATCCATGGAAACTCCTCACATGTCCGATTGTTGTTGGGGTTGGCCAATCTTGAATTGCTTTGATCTTTTCTTCATCGACCTTTAAGTCCTGAGAACTTACAACAAATCCTAGGAATACAACTTGATCAGTGCAGAAAGTACATTTCTTAAGGTTAGCATAAAGGTTTTCAGCCTTAAGCGTTTCAAGTACCTGCTCAAGATGTTGTAAGTGATCTTCAAGATTAGAGCTATAGATTAGAATGTCATCAAAATAAACTACTACAAACTTACAGATAAATGCTCTTAGGACGTGGTTCATGAGTCTCATGAAAGTACTTGGAGCGTTTGTGAGTCCAAATGGCATGACTAGCCATTCATACAATCCTTGTTTGGTTTTAAACGCTGTCTTCCATTCATCACCTTCTTTCATTCTCACCTGATGATATCCACTTCTTAGATCAATTTTTGAGAAGATAGTTGCTCCATTGAGTTCATCTAGCATGTCATCAAGTCTTGGAATTGGATGTCGGTATTTGACAGTGATATTGTTGATTGCTCTACAATCAACACACATTCTCCAAGTTCCATCTTTCTTAGGCACTAGAAGAACAGGAACAGCACATGGGCTTAGACTTTCTCGGATATAGCCCTTAGACATTAGGTCTTGTACTTGTCTTTCCAGCTCCTTTGCTTCTTCTGGATTCACTCTATAGGCAGATCAGTTTGGCAATGGTGCTCCAGGAACAAGATCAATCTGATGCTTGATTCCTCTTATAGGTGGCAATCCTGGTGGTATCTCTTCTGGAAAAACATCAGTGAATTTGTCAAGAAGCTCTAGAACAGCAGCAGGGAGTTCCTCCTTTTCTTTTCCTGAAAACAACACTTCTTTAAAGATCATTAGTAGCACCTCTTCATTAGAATCAAGATATTTCAAAACAGTGGCATGTGTTACATAAAGGTTAGTTTTATTTAGCTTTTCTCCTTTAGACATAGTTTGTTGCATCTCATGCACTTCCTGTGGAGTCAAAGGTGCTAAGCTATGTTTCTTGTTATTGTGCATGAAGGTATAGTGATTGGTGCGTCCATTGTGTAATGCTTTTTTGTCAAATTGCCATGGACGACCTAGAAATAGATGTCCAGCTTGCATAGGCACCACATCACAAAAAACTTGATCTACATACTTGCCTATGCTGAATGGTATGGTGACTTGTTCTGGGATTTTTAGCTCAGTTTCATCGTTCAGCCATTTGAGCTTGTATGGTCGAGGATGTTTTGTCTTTTGTAACCCTAGCTTATCAACCCAATACTTGCTGGCTACATTAGTACAAGAACCACCATCTATGATCAAGCTACATACCTTAGAGTATATTGTGCACCGAGAATGGAAAATGTTTTCTCTTTGTATAGTTTCTGGTTCAAAAAGAGCACTGAGGGATCTCCTTGTAACTAGAAGCTCTGCAGTATCAGGATAGTCCACAACTTCTTCCTCAGAGTTTTCTGGTTCATACTCATTTTCATCTTGAGACTCATATTCGCCATTTGATTTAAGGATCATAACTCTCTGGTTTGGGCATTCTCTTGCATAATGGCCTTTTCCCTGACATTTAAAACAGGTTATGTCACATGATCTTTGAGTTGGAGTTTTACCTTGCTCTGGTTTATTGTTTTTAGACGTTTCAGCAATGGATTTCTTGAATCTGGATTCTATGTCGATGGCCTTTCCTTTGTGCAGAGCCTTTTGAGGTTGTTGATTTCAGGTAGACTTGCTACGATTTGCTGAGATAGTCTTCCTTTTTATTTGCTACTCGGCCTGAACCGCAAGATGCAGCAACTCGCCCAGATCATGATAGGCTTGTCTCTCCACTTTTCTAGCAATTCGATCTTGCAGACCATCTAGGAATTGAGCCATCAAAGTTTCTTCTGAATCTTCGGTCTCCAATCTGTTTCTAAGCATTTCAAACTCATCAAAGTATTCTTCAACAAATTTAGAACCTTGAGTTAGTTTTCTAAATTTCTTCTACAACTCTCTGTAATAGTATGCATGGACATATCTCCTCCTTAGTTGGAACCTCATGTCTTCCCAAGTAGTGATCTGACCATGTCTATGTCTTCAGACACATCTCTGTCCCACCAAGCTAGAGCGCTTTCAGTGAGTTGAGCAGCTGCTAGAGACACTTTTCTCTGATCTGAGTAGTTGTAATACTCAAATATGTATTCCATACGCCTTTCCCAATGAAGGTAGGCATCTGGATTAACCTTTCCAGCAAAGGTTGGTGCTGTGAGCGTTACGTCTCTGTTTCCATGCCAAGATTCTTCTACTCTATCTCTGTCACGTTGATATTGTCTTCTTGGTCTATGATTATGATCAGGTTCTGGTGGAAAATCATCTTCGAAGTCAGCTATTTCATCCTCCTCGTGATTCACACATTGGGCATTCGCATTTCTGATAGGATTTCTGCGGATTGGTGGTGGTTGTTGTATTCTTGTCATGCGTTCTCCTAGGTTCTGAAGTTGAATCTGAATAGCAGCAACCATCTGAGCAACATTCACATCTACTGGTTCTCCCATAGTCACACAATCTGTCTCACACTAAACAAACAGATCAAGTGAAAAAGAAGTCGAATACACACAATCAAAAACAACTTAAAATGGACAGAACTAGTTGCTGCAGCAAAGGAAGTCGACAACTGAAAATCGACAAGTCTAGTTGCAGAAACACAAGCTATCAACAACTAAGAATGTTACTGGTTTCTAACACACAAAAACGACAGATTGGGGTTCGATTGTTATGGGTTTTATGAAGAGATACAGTTTGACAGCAAGTTAACAAAGAAATGACAGAGTAAAAAAACGAAAATGGGGGTAGATAAACCTGAATAGGAGCGATTAAGCTCTGATACCAGATGATGCAGGAACAAGAGGACTTGTTCAAGCAAGGGGAACTGCTGGAGAGGCTCTAGCTGGCTGTACAACACTTTCTAGAGACTCAAGAGTGATGGGTTGATGGTGACCCTTCCGCTGGCTGTAGAGCACTTTTGGGAGGATCTAAGTGAGGATTGAGTAGAGAGGTGGATCGAGAGACGCCACACAGATTATGCAAGGTCTGTGATAAGTCTAGAGCACTCAAGCTTCAAGGATTCTCACACAAGAAGGCTGGAGGCGTCAGCTCCTTTCAAAGGAAGAAAAATTAGGATTTTATTTCATAAAAGTTAAGTAATTACATACTGAGAAGGGACTTTTTATAAAATAGTCCAGCAGCAAGTGCCTTCTAGGGCTGTAAATACATTATAATAGAAGGACTAAAACTAAAATAACAACAAGACATTAGGACCTAATGACAAATAAAAGACTCTTAAACTTAACAGTCACATTCCTGCAAAAACAAGCAAATAAACTTGTTAATTCAAACATAAGAATTTTAAATACGCACCTTGGTCTCTTGTAGCTCCTTATAATGCCTTTTTAAGTTTGTTTAGCAATGATGAACAAGGTTGTATCTCTGAAGCCTTGTAAAACTATAAGGAGTGAAATTGTGGTAGTCTTTAGTTGTTCATAGTCCCTTCTTGTAATTCTTTAGTAAGTTCAGCTTCATGGAATCCTCCATCTTCTATGATTGTTATGATACTCTCGACAGACTTGTTGAACATCTTACTAAGGTTTCTTGTGCCTGATCTTGTTCTTGGAGCTTGTCTCATAATAGGTATATTAATGGGCTCTTCCTCAGCTTCTAGTGAGCTAGTATTGATGTCCTCATCACCACCTATGTTTTCCAAAATGCAGTAGCATTTTGGCAATTTTCTTGTAGTGGTGGGCATTGGATTCGTGTCATTCTGAGCTATAAATCAAAAGATATGAACGATTTTGTGTAGACATGACAAGGTTATCAGCCAGTTAAAATGATCATTCTAAACTGATCATTGGTGCTCATTGAGTAAAAGCTTATAAATCAAAAATAATGCATGGCATCACGCAGTTTGGGATGGATTGGATTACTTGTACAATTTGTTGTCTCAATTTCTGTCTCAAATTTTGTCATATTATAGAAAATTAAGCTAGCTTAACGTGGGCATTGGATTCGTGTCATTTTAAGCTCCAAATCAAAAGTTACAGATGATTTATTGCAGACATGTCAAGTTGATCGCCAATTAAAATGATCATTTTAAACTGATCATTGGTGCTCATTGGGTAAAAGCTTATAAATGAAGAATAATGCATGGCATCACGCAGTTTGGGATGGATTGGATTACTTGTATGCTTTATCATATCTATTTCTGTCTCAAATTTGCCACAATATAGAAAATTGAGCTAGCTTAACGTGGACATTGGATTTGTGTCATTCTGAGCTCTAAATCAAAAGTTTCAGACGATTTAGTGTATACATGTCAAGTTGATCGGCCGGTTAAAGTGATCGTTCTAAACTGATCATTGGTGCTCATTAAGTAAAGGCGTATAAATGAAGCATAAGGCATGGCATCACGTAGTTAGGGAGAGATTGGATTACTTGGACACTTTGTCGTATCTAGTTCGCTCTCAAATTTTGTTACAATATAGAAAATTGAACTAGTTTAATGTGGGTATTGGACTTGTCGCATTTTGAACTATAAATCAAATGTTAGGGTTGACGATCTATTTCCCCCCAAAATATGGCCATATAGCAACAAATCTACCCAAACTATCGTTGTAGTGCTCAGTCTATATAATTTGAAAGTTGAAAATCTATTTACCCATCAGAGTAAAGTTCAAAACTTAAATCCCCATCAGAGTAAAGTTGAATACCCCGATAGACACAATTGCGATTCGATTTGGTTTACTGTACTTAAAATTGTCGTTAACATTTAAAACGAAAATTAAAACCAATTTAAACCAGATTATAACCCGATTAAGATTTAACCCGAAATAATAAAACCCGATTTATGGTTTTTCCACCAAAAATTGCGAACCCTAATTTATTCCCCAAATCACAAAATCGATTTCTTCCCCCAAATCAATTTCTTCTTCAAATCGCAAATCTATTTCTTCCATAAATCGATTTCTTCCCGAAATCGTTTGCTTCCCGAAATCGATTTTTTCCCCAAATCAATTTCTTCCCCAAATCGATTTCTTCCCCAAATCGCAAACCCTAAATTTCTTCCCCAAATCGATTTCATCCCCAAATCGATTTCATTCCCAAATCGCAAACCCTAATAGCCCTTTTTCCCAAAATTGATTTCGAAACCCTGACCTTCGATTCGAAAGAAACCAATTTTCCTCTTCACACTCGATTTTGATTTCGAGTTCGAAATCGATTTGGGAATTTTCATTAGGGTTTCATTTTTCTTTGGGTTTTTAAATTGGTTCACGGGTCGAATGTTGAGTGGTATTGGTTTGATTTCGGGTTTATGTTAAAAACCTGAAAAACCAGCCATATGTGGTTATACGGTTTGTTTTATAAACCGAAATAACCAAAACGATGGGGATTTATGTTTCGAACTTTAAATTATGGGTAAATAGATTTTCAACTTTCAAATTATGTAGACTGAGCACTACAACGATAGTTTGAGTAGATTTGTTGCTATATGGCCATAGTTTGGGGGGAAATAGATCGTCAGCCCCAAATGTTATGGAAAATTTAGTACAGACATGTCAAGTTCATCGGCCAGTTAAAATGATCATTCTAATCTGATCATTGGTGCTCATTAAATAAAGGCTTATAAATGAAGCATAAAGCATGGCATCACAAATTTTGGGATAAATTGGATTACTTGGACGCTTTGTCGTCACTAATTCTCTCTCAAGTTTCGTCAAAATACAGAAAATTGAGCTAGTTTATCGTGATCATTGCTGCTCATTGCTGCTCATTGAGTAAATGCTTATACATGAAGCATAATGCATGGCATCACACAGTTTTGGATAAATTTGATTACTTGCATGCTTTTTCGTGTCTATTCTTGTCTCAAATTTTCTTATAAGATAGAAAGTTGAGCAAGCTTAACGTGGGCATTTGATTCATGTCATTTTGAGTACGGACGATTTACTACGGATATGTCAAGTTGAGTGGTCAGTTAAAGTGATCATTCTAAATTAATCATTGGTGCTCATTAAGTAAAGCCTTATTAATGAAGCATAATGCATGGCATCAAGCACTTTGGATAGATTGGATTGGTTGGATGCTTTGTCGTCCCTATTTTGGTCTCACAATTTTGTCAAAATATAGAAAATTTAGCTAGCTTAACGTGGACATTGGATTCGTGTCATTCCGAGCTCTAAATCAAAAGTTACGGACGATTCAGTGCGGACATGTCAAGTTGATCGGCTATTTAAAGTGATCATTCTAAACTGATCATTGGTGCTCATTAAGTAAAGGCTTATAAATGAAGCATAAAGCAGGGCATCACGTGGTTTGGGATAGATTGGATTACTTGGACGCTTTGTCGTCACTAATTCAGACTTAAATTTTTTCAAACCCTAGAATAATGAGCTAGCTTAACGTGGGCATTGGATTCGTGTCCTGAGCTCTAAATCAAAGTTATAGATGATTTAGTGCGTACATGTTAGCAGATCATCCGGTTAAAATGACCATTCTAAAATGATCATTGCTGCTCATCAAGTAAAAACGTATAAATGAAGAATAGTCCATGGCGGCACGTATTTTGGGATGGATTGGCTTACTTGGACGCTTTGTCATATATATTTCTGTCTCAAAGTTTGTCACAATATAGAAAATTGAGCTAGCTTAACGTGGGCATTTGAATCATGTCATTCTGAGCTCTAAATCAAAAGTTACGGACGATTTAGTGCAGACATGTCAAGTTGTCGGCCATTTAAAGTGATCATTCTATGCTAATCATTGGTGCTCATTAAGTAAAGGCTTATAAATGAAGCATAAAGCATGGCATCACATAGTTTGGGATAGATTAGATTACTTGGACGCTTTGTCGTCTCTAATTTTGTCTCAAGTTTTGTCAAACCATAGAATAATGAGCTTGCTTAACGTGGGCATTGGATTCGTGTCATTTTGAGATCAAAATCAAAACTTACGGACGATTTAGTGTGGACATGTCAAGGTTATTGGCAAGTTAATATAATTATTCTAAGCTGATCATTGCTACTAATTGAGTAAAGGCTTTTACATGAAGCATAATGTATGGCATCACACAGGTTTTGATAGATTGGATCACTTGGAAGCTTTGTCGTGCCTATTTCTGTCTCAAAAGTTTTTACAATATAGAAACTTGAGGTAGCTTAACGTGGGCATTGGATTCGTGCCATTCGGAGCTCTAATCAAAAGTTAATGATTATTTAGTACAGACATGTCAAGGTTAGTGGGCAGTTAAAGTGACCATTCTAAACTGATCATTGGTTCTCATTAAGTAAATGCTTATAAATGAAGTATAATGCATGGCATCAAGCGGTTTAGATAGATTGAATTACTTGAATGCTTCGTCATCTCAAATATTTTTTCAAATTTTGTCAAAATATTTAAAATTGAGCTTGCTTAACATGTGAACTGGAGTCGTGTGATTCTAAGCTCTAAATCTAAAGTTACGGACGATTTAGTGTGGATATGTCAAGTTGATCGGCCATTTAAAGTGATCATTCTAAACTGATCATTAGTGCTCATTAAGTAAAGGCTTATAAACAAAGCATAAAGCATGGCATCACGTAGTTTGGGATAGATTGGATTACTTGAATGTTAGGTCGTCTCTAATTCTGTCTCAACTTTTGTCAAACCATAAAATAATGATCTAGCTTAACATGGGCATTTGATTCGTGTCATTCTGAGCTGTAAACCATAAGTTATACATGATATAGTGTGGACATATCAAGTTTATTGGCTAGTTATAATGACCATTCTAAAATGATCATTGGTGCTCATTAAGTAAAGGGTTATAAATGAAACCTAAGGCATGACATCACACAATTTCTGATAGATTGGATTACTTGGACGCTTTGTCGTCTCTACTTGCATCTCAAATTTTTTTTAAATAGAGAAAATTTATCTAACTTAACGTGGGAATTGGATTTAGCGCAGTCAAGTTGATCGGCAAGTTAATATGATCATTTTAAATTGATCATTGCTGCTCATTGAGTAAAGGCTTATACATAAAGTATAATGCATGGCATAACAAAATTTCGGATAGATTGGATTACTTGGAAGCTTTGTCGTATCTATTTTTGTCTCATATTTTGTTACAATATGGAAAATTGAGCTATCTTAACATGCGAATTTGATTCATGTCATTTTGAGCTCAAAATCAAAAGTTACATAAGATTTAGTGTGCATATGTCAAGTTGGTCGGCCAGTTAATATGATCATTCTAAAATGATGATTGGTGCTCATTAAGTAAAGGCTTATAAATGACACATAATGCATGGCATCAAGCAGTTTGGATAAATTGGATTACATAAACCTTTTTTCGTCTCTATTTTGGTTTAAAATTTTGTCAAACCATATAAAATGGAGCTCAAGATCCATGAGCAAGTCACTGTGCCATTCAGTGTGGGCAAGTACCAAGACCAAGTCGTGCGCGATGTGGTGCCCATGCAAGCTGGCCATCTTCTACTAGGAAGACCATGGCAGTTTGACAAGGAGACCAGGCATGATGGCCGAACCAATCTCTACACTTTCATGCATGACAAGAGAAACGTCAGCCTAGCTCCTCTCACACCTGCCCAGGTACATGAGCTTCAACAGCAAATGAGTAAGGAAAAGAAGCTCATTACATCTAATTTTCTCATTCAACCAAGTCATGTCCGGAGAGATTTAGCCTCGAAGGATCTAATGCTACTAATGGTTTTCAAAAAAGTGTTGCATATAGAGAAAGAACAGGTAGAGCTACCTCCTGAAGTAGCAACTCTCCTCAACAAGTTCCAGGATGTGTTTCCAGAGGAGATACCAGCAGGCTTGCCTCCTTTACGTGGCATAGAACACCAGATCGATCTAGTGCCCAGAGCAGCCCTGCCCAACCGGCCAGCCTACGGGATGAGTCCAGAGGAGTCCAAGGAGCTTGAGAAGCAAGTCAAGGAGCTCCTGGAGAAAGGATATGTTCGAGAGAGCCTCAGTCCATGTGCCGTACCAGTGCTACTAGTGCCCAAGAAAGATGGGACTTGGCACATGTGCATGGACTGCCGAGGAATCAACAACATCACTGTCAAGTACCGGCATCCAATACCATGGCTGGAGGACATGTTAGATGAGCTGAGTGGAGCCACGGTCTTCTCCAAGATAGACCTCAAGAGTGGATATCTCCAGGTCAGGATGAAGGAAGGTGATGAATGGAAGACTGTTTTCAAGACAAAGCAAGGGCTCTACGAGTGGATAGTCATGCCATTTGCCTTGACTAATGCCCCAAGCACCTTCATGCGCCTTATGAACCAAGTTCTTAGGGCGTACATCAGTAAGTTTGTAGTGGTTTACTTTGATGATATACTAGTTTATAGTAAGTGCCTACGGGAACACCTCACACATCTTGAGATGGTACTTAAAACCCTTCGACAAGAAGAGCTTTATGTCAATCCACCATGGAGGCAAAGGTCCTAGGATTCGAGCACATCAAGGACCTCTACAAGGATGATCCTGAATCTGCTGAGAGCTACAAGGAGTGTGGCACAGGGAGTCATGGCAAGTTTTACATCCATGAGGGATTCTTGTTCCGAGAAAGAAGGCTGTGCATACCCCAAGGATCATTAAGGGAGCTTATCATCCGAGAAGCTCATGGAGGAGGACTCATGGGCCACTTTGGTGTCGACAAGACTCTAGCAGTGGTCAAGGAGCACTTCTACTGGCCACACATCAAGAGGACAGTACAAGCTCATTGTGCAAGATGCATCACTTGCAAGAAGGCAAAGTCCCGAGTGCAACCTCACGGGTTGTATCTCCCACTGCCCATACCTACACATCCATGGGTGGACATCTCAATGGATTTCGTTCTAGGCCTGCCCAAGATCAACCACAAGGATGCAATCTTTGTAGTGGTGGATAGATTCTCCAAGATGGCACACTTCATCCCGTGTGCCAATGTCAATCATGCCACGCAAACAGCCGAGCTGTTTTTCAAGGAGATAGTACGGCTTCATCGAGTGCCAAGGACCATCGTATCAGACAGGGACACCAAGTTCCTCAGCCATTTCTGGAGGACCCTTTGGAGGAAGCTAGGCACGAAGCTACTCTTCTCTACCACCTGCCATCCTCAAACCGATGGGCAAACTGAAGTTGTCCACAGGACACTATCAACTCTTCTCAGGACTGCACTAGAGAAGAACCTAAAGACTTGGGTTGAGTGCCTACCATTCAAAGAGTTCGCTTACAACCGAGCCGTGCACTCAGCAACCAAGAAGACACCATTTGAAGTAGTATATGGCTTCAACCCTCTCACCCCATTGGAGCAAACACTACTGCCACCAGCTGAGATGACCAACCTCAACGGAGCATCCAAGGCAGAGTTCATAAGGAAGTTACACCAGAAGGTAGCAGAAAACTTGGAGAAGAGGACCGGACAGTACATGACTCATGCCAACAAGGGAAGAAAGGAGGTGATCTTTCAACCAGGCGATTGGATGTGGCTACACCTACGGCAGGAGAGGTTCCCAAACCTAAGGAGTTCCAAGCTAGCACCAAGAGGAGATGGACCATTCAGAGTGCTTGAGAGGATCAACAACAACGCCTACCGGATCGAGCTCCCTGGTGAGTTTAATGTGTCCAACACGTTCAACGTAACTAACTTAGCCCCTTTCCATGCAGATGAACCAGTTTTGAGGACAAAACCTACTGAAGAGGGAGGGGATGATGAGGACATCAGGTCGTACATCCAACCAGGAGACCAGACTGGCCGACCAGGAAGCTTGCCCGAGACAGCCGGGCCATTTGGAACATCTGCCGGACCAAGCAGTACTGCCAGACCCTCGACCAATAGGACCAGACCGGTCAGCATTGCCGGCGGAGAGGCCCAAGCTTCCGGCACACTTGTTGGCAACGTGGATGACACCGCCGGTCCCCTTGGTGATGCCACCGACTCCGGGATCAACTTGGCCAGTCCTGAAGGCATTCCGGCCAGTACCTCGCACAATCCAGCCGGTACAGCCGATCCAGCCGAGTACACACGCATTTCCACTTCTACACAAGAAGACTCGGACCAGATGAGCTACCAGCTCCAGGACATGCACCTAGAGGAATTATGTACACCAGTGGTACCTCAAGGAGCAATGACAAGAAGCAGATCAAGGGCACTCTTCCACAAATTTAGCTTATGGGTCGACAAGCTCATAGAGGAAGATCGACTAAGGACAATGGGCCAGAAGTGCAAGGAAGAGTCCAAAGGCTTCTCAACAACACAAGGAATATCAGAGACTTGGGCTTTAGTGGCAAGAGAGGTCAGGGCCCAAAGATTCTTAACCCTACTCCAAGTCGAAGACTAGGAGCAAGGCGCGTGCATGCCACAAGGACGGCCACCTTCCATTTCTTGGCCGTGAGGTAAGTAAGGTAAGTTTTCAATAAGAATATTTGCCTCTTTTTGTTTTGCAGGGTAGGATCTAGAATATTTACATTTATTGAGTCAAAGAAATTTTAGGAATAGGTCCTTTTTCATTTATACACTTTTGTATCTTTTCTTTTTGTGCACTTTTGTAAATTTTCCTTTACTTATTTGAGTCGACCCTAGTAGGTCAAGCTGTCGAGCATATTAATAAGGCTCCTTCCAGCATTGTAGTTCGACAACCATTTTGCTAATTAATAAAGATCGAATTTTCTTTCAACAAGTTATTCTCTCAAGAGACTTGTGCGCTTAGAACCTAGTTGATACCAGCCCTCCTAGCTCTAAGTTTGTGATTTATCACGAGGTTCATCACCCCTCCTGTGGTTCACTTCACCCTTCCATCAAATACCAACCCAAAAACCCCTATCCAAGAAGTCTAAGGTCGAGTTTCTCACCTAACCTTCTCCAAACAGCCCACACTCATATAAGCCTTGAATCGAGGCTTGTATCATTTTGGTATCAGAGCTAAAAGCTCCTATCTCAAGTTGTGTTAATCCCAACCTTTATCCTTTATTTTTTATGCTTTTGTTTTGCATTTTTCTTATTTACATCTTATCAAAAAAACCAAATAAAAATATTTGTTCTTATTCTTCATTTGCATTGTTTCTTGTTGATTCTTGTTGATTCTTTTTGTCTCCTCTCATTTAAATCTAAAACCAAATCAAAAATTTTCATTTCATGTTTGCTTAATTTCGTCCAATTAACAGAAAAAAAACCCAAAAATATAAACATCACTTCATTTTGTTATTTTCCAATTTAGTTGCTAGTTAAGTTTTTTTTAAAAAAAAAAGAATTAAAGATTTATATAATATACTTATTATTTTTCGTCCTAATTTAATACAAAAAAAATATTGTCTTTAATTTTTGTTTATGTTAGTTGCCAAAAGTGACAAAAAAAACCATAAAAATATTTTCTTGTGTTGATTTCCTTTTGATACTACTTGTGTGTTAATACCAAATATTCACTCAAGTCTAGTTTCCTTATTTGTGTATTTCGACTTAAATCTATCTTCTTCTTTGTGCAAGGTACAAATTTAAAATATGGAGTATTATGAGGAAGAAAGTCCTTACCAATTCTTTGAAGAAAATTATTGTGATGAATGGCACCAAGATTTATCCGATGTAGATGATTCCTATGGATATGAGACATGGCATGAAGACTATTCAGAATATGATTTTGACAATGAAACAAGAGTTGAAGATCTCGAGCCAGAGTCACCAGACTAATATTTCACTGATAGAAGCTGGCCAAAGACAATCACACCTTGCCACTTCGTTGTGTCAAGCCAAGTGCCAACCTACACCACTCCAACTAGATCAAGGAATCAGACTAGTAAGGTATATATTTACAATTCCAAATCTCTAACCTTTTCAGGGTATAACAAGGACCCAGATGAATACCTCCAATGGGAAACCAACATGAAACAATGGCTGCGCTCAAACAACATCCCCAAAGAAGAGAAGCTTTGATATGCCGTTGATATGCTCGTTGGAGATGCCTACAATTGGTGGTTGAAGGAAAATGCATGGACCTTCTACAACAAACCAGTCCTTGATTGGGGAGACCTTAAGGCATGAATGTATAGGGAGTTTGTGAAGAAGTACCAAACACGCAGAAACATCACCACACAACTTATGCACCCAACAACATCAAGGAGTGAGATGTCTACACCAAACATGCAACCCTTTAATAAGCCCAAGCTTTCCTACTGCTCTGAGCATAACAACGTTTTTTCAAACACCTTAGAAGGACAAAAGGTAGCTAAGCCGATGGTCAAACCAAAAATTGACCAGCAAGTTCAAAAGCCTCAAGCCATAGCACACATGAAACCATCAAAGCCATTGCTTGGAATACACGTCAAGGAAACGCATGGTAAATCCTCTAACAATGTGAAAACAGATGAAATTATATGCTATAGATGTCAAGAAAGAGGACACTTTGCTAAGACATGCCCAACTAGACAACTAACAACAAGCTTACAAGTAGAACTCGAAAATATTAAGCCTAAAAGTGTTAAGGCAATACAGGAGCTTCAATTTTAAATTTCCAGTAGTAGCATAATGCACTTGTCTTTGCCAAAAGTTTTTGGAACAGGTCTAACAAAGCAAGGATTCAACAAAGATCAAGAAGACCCACCTCCTACATTAAACCGATGTTCGGAATCAAGAGGAGACCATGGAGAACCCAACACCTTGGAGGCAAAGCAAAGCTACCAGCTGCAATGGAAAGGAGTAATTTCTTCCTTTCTTATCAGGGAGCAACCGCCAGATGCACTATGGCCACATCCGAACCATATAAGGGCCATAAACCGAGGTAATGCCCTAAGCCCACAAGTAAATCATGGTATTAACTTGCCTTCTCTAAGTGCAGACCAAAATGTTTTGAGGGCAAAACATTTTGAAGGGGGAGGGTATGATGAGGTCATTGGCACAACCCCCGGCCAACTGCCCGGCCCGGCCAGCCCAAGGAACACAAAGGCGGCCAAATATGCGCAAAAGGATACATGGGTGTATCTTCATGAATCCAAGCTTAACCAAAAAGCGGCCAGCCAAGACCAAACCTGGTCTATAATCCTGACTCACAGAGGACACGCGGCGACATGTAGCTCACCCAAAACAAGGCGAGATCAAGTCATGCACCATACATCAAATTGGAGTTTTTGAAACTTACCATATTTGGAAATTTCCTTATATGAAAGTCTCCAACCGTTTCTTTGGCGACCAGGAGACTTTTTGGTACTTCTAGGTGCTCCCTTAAGCACTTCTAGAAGCTCAAACACTCCTTGGACCAGGCGGGTTTATCCGTGCCTTCAAATGAACCGATTGGAGCCGTTTATGGCAAGTGAGATGGCCAACTGGTTTAATCACTTGCAAACCAAAACATGGCATCCATGAGATATTATTAAGGCCCTAAGGAAGCCCAAAATAAACCTACCATGCACCAGCCACCAGAGGATCAGGTGAATCCCTTTCCTCCAAGACTTGCCATATATGGACCGAAGTGCACTTAATGTGTTCAGATTGCAATATCTCTATTCCTTGCAACTTGGGCACGTATTGAAGACTCTCCAAAGCATCCAGGATGTACCTAGACACCTTACATTCGCCCGAAAGCTCTCAAGATTCAAGCATATACACTTTCCTTGTTGGCCAAACTAGACATTAATGGCCAACAACCATATATTTTAAATATATGATTTTCTTTTCTCTTTTTTAGGTTTAGGTCCGTTGCTAGGAGCACTATATAAGCTCAGCACGACCTCATTGTAAAGATAGACCACCATTGAAATTAAATTTGAATACAAAGTATTTTCTTCAAAGCCTTGTCTTTGAGTATTGTTCTTGTTCTTTAGAAATAAAGTGTGTGATTCACTTCCTTTCTATTGAAGCCACGGCCAGGTTAGTTTTAGAGATTCAAACTCCCTTGGTTCACCTTTGATCGTGTGATTCGATCAAAACCCCCTCCTTTTAGTTCCCTTGCCCGCTTAACCCAAGAGAGATTCTCGATCTTGCGAGTCACGGCCGTACTGCTTGTGAGATTGATATTCAATCTTACATCATTTGGTATCACTTGGTACCGCTTTTCTCTACCACCTGCCATCCTCAAACCAATGGCCAAACTGAAGTAGTCAACCGGACATTGTCAACTCTTCTCAGGACTTCACTGGGGAAGAACCTCAAGACTTGGGTGGAGTGTCTGCCATTCATAGAGTTTGCATACAACCGAGCCGTGCACTCAGCAACCAAGAAGACCCCCTTTGAAGTAGTCTACGGCTTCAACCCTCTCACACCATTGGAGCAAACGCCACTGCCACCAGCAAAGATGACCAACATCAACGGAGCATCCAAGGCGGATTTCATAAGGAAGTTATACCAGAAGGTAGCAGAGAACTTGGAGAAGAGGACCGGGCAGTACGTGACTCATGCCAACAAGGGAAGAAAGGAGGTGATTTTTCAACGAGGTGATTGGGTGTGGCTACACCTACGGAAGGAGAGGTTCCCCAACCTAAGGAGTTCCAAGCTAGCACCAAGAGGAGACACACGTTCAACGTAACTGACTTAGCCCCTTTCCATGCAGATGAACCAGTTTTGAGTTCAAAACCTACTGAAGGGGGAGGGGATGATGGGAACATCAGGTCGTATGGCCGGCCAGGAGACCAGACTGGCCGACCAGCAAGCTTGCCCGAGACAGCCGGCCCATTTGCCACGTCTGCGGGCCCAAGCGGTACCATCGGGCCTTCGACCAGCCAGGCTGGACTGACCAACCTTGCCGGCGGAGAGGCCCAAACCTCCGGCCCAACATGTGGCGACGTGAATGACACCGCCGGTCCAATTGGTGACGCCGCCGGCTCAGGAATCAACTTGGCCAGCCCAGAAGACATTCCGGCCAGTACCTCGCACAGTCCAGCCGGTACAGCCGGTACAGCCGATCCAGCCGAACACACGGGCATTTCAACATCTACACGAGGAGACTCGGACCAGATAAGCTACCAGCTTCAGGACATTCATCTAGAGGAAGTCTCTACACCAGTGGTGCCACCAGGAGCAATGACATGGAGCAGATCAAGGGCACTCTTCCACAAATTCAGCTTATGGGTCGACAAGCTCCTAGAGGATGATCGACAAAGGACATTGGGCCAGAAGTGCAAAAAAGAGTCCAAAGGCTTCACAAAAATGCAAGGGACTTCAGAGACGTGGGCTTTAGTGGCAAGAGAGGTCAGGGCCCAATGATTCCTAACCCTACTCCAAGTCGAAGACAAGGAGCAAGGCGCGTGCATGCCACAAGGTCGGCCACCTTCCATTTCTTGGCCGTGATGTAAGAAAGGTAAGTTTTCAAATTGGATATTTGCCACTTTCTGTTTTGCAGGGTAGGATTTAGATTATTTACATTTTTTGAGTCAAAGACATTTTAGGAATAGGTCCTTTTTCGGTTATGCACTTTTGTAAGTTTTCCATTTGTGCACTTTTGTAAACTTTCCATTTCTTTTCTTGAGTCGACCCTAGAAGGTCAAGCTGTCGAGCATATTAATAAGGATCCTTCCAGCATTGTATTTCGATAACCTTTTTGATAATTAATATAGATCGAATTTTCTTTCTACAAGTTATTCTCTCAAGAGACTTGCACGCTTAGAACCTATTTGAGATCAGCCCTCCTAGCTCTAAGTTTGTGATTTATCACGAGGTTCATCACCCCTCGTGTGGTTCACTTCACCCTTCCACCTTTTACCAACCAGAAACCCCCAATCCAGAAGGTTAAGGTTTAGTCTCTCACCTAATCTTCTCCACACAGCCCTCGTGCATATACGCCTTCAATCTAGGCTTGTATCAGATCACTTCACACATCTTGAGTTGTTGCTTAAAACCCTTTGACAATAAGAGCTTTATGCCAACCTCAAGAACTGCATCTTTTGTACTGATAAACTTGTCTTCATAGGTTTTGTTGTAAGTTCACAAGGCCTACAGGTTGATGAAGAGAAGATTCGAGCCATACAAGAATGACAAACACAAAGCAACATCAGCCAAGTGAGTAGTTTCTACGGACTGGCCAGCTTCTACAGGAGATTCGTGCCCAACTTCAGCAGTATTGCCTCACCATTGACGGCAGTAGTGAAGAAGAACGTGGAATTCAGCTTGGGAGAAGCTCAGGAGAAGGCCTTCCAGGCCTTGAAGGACAGCCTCACACATGCACCCGTGCTACTCCTGCCCGACTTCAACAATACGTTTGAAGTGGAGTGTGATGCCTCTGGAATAGGCATAGGAGCAGTGCTAACACAAGGAGGGAGGCCAGTGGCATACTTCAAACGTATGACAAGGTGGTGCCTCACTGAACTACCCCACTTATGACAAGGAGCTTTATGCCCTAGTCCGAGCATTGGAGACTTGGCAGCATTACTTGCTATCCAAGGAGTTTGTGATCCACACTCATCACGAGACTCTCAAACACCTTAGAGGGCAAACCAATCTCAAGAAGAGACATGCCAGGTGGATGGAATTCATAGAGACCTTCCCGTACGTCATTAAGTACAACAAGAGCAAAGACAATGTGGTAGCCAATGCACTATCAAGGAGGTTTGCCTTGATATCAACCATGGAAGCAAATGTCCTAGGGTTCGAGCACATCAAGGACCTATACAAGGATGATTCTGACCTTGCTGAGAGCTACAAGGAGTGTGGCACAGGGAGTTATGGCAAATTTTACATCCATGAGGGATTCTTGTTCCGAGAAAGAAGGCTGTGCATACCACAAGGATCATTAAGGGAGCTTATCATCCGAGAAGCTCATGGAGAAGGACTCATGGGCCACTTTGGTGTCGACAATACTCTAGCAGTGGTCAAGGAGCACTTCTACTGGCAACACATCAAAAGGTCAGTAGAAGACCATTGTGCAAGGTGCATCACTTGCAAAAAGGCGAAGTCTCGAGTGCACCCTCGTGGGTTGTATCTCCCTCTGCCCATACCGACGCATCCATGGGTGTACATATCAATAGACTTCGTTCTAGGTATGCCAAAGATCAACCACAAAGATGCAATTTTTGTATTGGTGGACAGATTCTCCAAGATGGCACACTTCATCCCTTGTGCCAATGTTAATGATGCCACACAAACAGCCGAGCTGTTCTTCAGGGAGATAGTACGGCTTCATGGAGTGCCAAAGACCGTCCTGTCAGACAGGGACACCAAGTTCCTCAGCCATTTCTGGAGGACCCTTTGGAGGAAACTAGGCAGGCAGCTGCTTTTCTCTACCACCTGCCATCCTCAAACCAATGGCCAAACTGAAGTAGTCAACCGGACATTGTCAACTCTTCTCAGGACTACACTAGGGAAGAACATCAAGACTTGGGTTGAGTGCCTGCCATTCATAGAGTTTGCATACAACTGAGCCGTGCTCTCAGCAACCAAGAAAACCCCCTTTGAAGTAGTCTACGGCTTCAACCCTCTCACACCATTGGAGCAAACGCCACTGCCACCAGCAAATATGACCAACCTCAACGGAGCATCCAAGGCGGATTTCATAAGGAAGTTACACCAGAAGGTAGCAGAGAACTTGGAGAAGAGGACCGGGCAGTAAGTGACTCATGCCAACAAGGGAAGAAAGGAGGTGATTTTTCAATGAGGTGATTGGGTGTGGCTACACCTACGGCAGGAGAGGTTCCCCAACCTAAGGAGTTCCAAGCTAGCACCAAGAGGAGATGGACCATTCAGAGTGCTTGAGACAATCAACAAAAATGCCTACTGGATCGAGCTTCCAGGTGAGTTTAATGTGTCTAACACGTTCACCGTAATTGACTTAGCCCCTTTCCATGCAGATAAACCAGTTTTGAGGTCAAAAAATACTGAAGGGGGAGGGGATGATGTGGACATCAGGTCGTATGGCCGGCCAGGAGACCAGACTGGCTGACCAGCGAGCTTGCCTGAGACAGCCGGGCCATTCGCCACATCTGCCGGCCCAAGCGGTACCGCCAGGCCTTCGACCATCCAGGCTGGACCGACCAACCTTGCCGGCGGAGAGGCCCAAACCTCCGGCCCAACATGTGGCGACGTGAATAACACCGCCGGTCCAATTGGTGACGCCGCCGGCTCAGGAATCAACTTGGCCGGCCCAGAAGACATTCCGGCCAGTACCTCGCACAGTCCAGGCAGTACAGCTGGTACACCCGATCCAGCCGAATACACGAGCATTTCAACATCTACACAAGGAGACTCGGACCAGTAAGCTACCAGCTTCAGGACATGCATCTAGAGAATGTCTCTACAGTAGTGGTGCCACCTGGAGCAATGACAAGGAGCAGATCAAGGGCACTCTTCCACAAATTCAGCTTATTGGTCGACAAGCTCCTAGAGGATGATCGACAAAGGACATTGGGCCAGAAGTGCAAAGAAGAGTCCAAAGCCTTCACAACAATGCAATGGACTTCAGAGACTTGGGCTTTAGTGGCAAGAGAGGTCAAGGCCCAAAGATTCCTAACCCTACTCCATGTCAAAGACATGGAGCAATGCGCGTACATGCCACAAGGTCGGCCACCTTCCATTTCTTGGCCGTGAGGTAAGAAAGGTAAGTTTTCAAATTGGATATTTGCCTCTTTCTGTTTTGCAGGGCAGGATTTAGATTATTTAAATTTTTTTAGTCAAAGACATTTTAGGAATAGGTGCTTTTTCGGTTATGCACTTTTGTAAGTTTTCCATTTGTGCACTTTTGTAAACTTTCCATTTCTTTTCTTGAGTCGACCCTAGAAAGTCAAGCTGTCGAGCATATTAATAAGGCTCCTTCCAGAATTGTAGTTCGACAACCTTTTTGATAATTAATAAAGATCGAATTTTCTTTTTACAAGTTATTCTCTCAAGAGACTTGTACGCTTAGAACCTACTTGAGATCAGCCCTCCTAGCTCTAAATTTGTGATTTATGACGAGATTCATCACCCCTCGTGTGGTTCACTTCACCCTTCCACCTTTTACCAACCAGAAACCCCCATCCAGAAGCCTAAGGTTGAGTCTCTCACGTAATCTTCTCCACACAGCCCACGCGCATATAAGCCTTGAATCGAGGCTTGTATCAGATCACTTCACACATCTTGAGTTGGTGCTTAAAACCCTTTGACAAGAAGAGCCTTATGCCAACCTCAAGAAGTGCATCTTTTGTACTGCTAAACTTGTCTTCTTAGGTTTTGTTGTAAGTTCACAGGGCCTAATGCTTGATGAAGAGAAGATTCGAGCCATACAAGAATGGCAAACACAAAGCAACATCAGCCAAGTGAGTAGTTTCTACGGACTGGTCAGCTTCTACAGGAGATTTGTGCCCAACTTCAGCAGTACTGCCTCACCATTGACGGCAGTAGTGAAGAAGAACATGGGATTCAGCTGGGGAGAAGCTCAGGAGAAGGCCTTCCAGGCCTTGAAGGACAGCCTCACACATGCACCCGTGCTAGTCCTGCCCGACTTCAAGAAGACGTTTGAAGTGGAGTGTTATGACTATGGAATAGGCATAGGAGCAGTGCTAACACGAGGGAGGCCAGTGGCATACTTCAGTTAAAAGCTAGGTGGTGCCTCACTGAACTACCCCACTTATGACAAGGAGCTTTATGCCCTAGCTGAGCATTGGAGACTTTGCAGCATTACTTGCTGTCCAAGGAGTTTGTGATCCACACTGATCACGAGACTCTCAAACACCTCAGAGGGCAAACCAATCTCAAGAGGAGACATGCCAGGTGGATGGAATTCATAGAGACCTTCCCGTACGTCATCAAGTACAACAAGAGCAAAGACAATGTGGTAGCCGATGCACTATCAAGGAGGTTTGCCTTGATATCCACCATGGAAGCAAAGGTCCTAGGGTTCGAGCACATCAAGGACCTATACAAGGATGATCCTGACCTTGCTGATAGCTACAAGGAGTGTGACACAGGGAGTCATGGCAAGTTTTACATCCATGAGGGATTCTTGTTCCGACAAAGAAGGCTGTGCATACCACAAGGACCACTACGAGAGCTTATCATCCGAGAAGCTCATGGAGGAGGACTCATGGGCCACTTTGTTGTCGACAAGACTCTAGCAGTGGTCAAGGAGCACTTCTACTGGCAACACATCAAAAGGTCAGTAGAAGCCCATTGTGCAAGGTGCATCACTTGCAAAAAGGCGAAGTCTCGAGTGCACCCTCATGGGTTGTATCTCCCACTGCCCATACCGACACATCCATGGGTGGACATATCAATGGACTTCGTTCTAGGTCTGCCAAAGATCAACCACAAAGATGCAATCTTTGTAGTGGTGGACAGATTCTCCAAGATGGCACACTTCATCCCGTGTGCCAATGTTAATGATGCCACGCAAACAGCCGAGCTGTTCTTCAGGGAGATAGTACGGCTTCATGGAATGCCAAGGACCATCATGTTAGACAGGGACACCAAGTTCCTCAGCAATTTCTGGAGGACCCTTTGGAGGAAGCTAGGCATGAAGCTACTCTTCTCTACCATCTGCCATCCTCAAGCTGATGGCCAAACCGAAGTAGTCAACCGGACATTATCAACCCTTCTCAGGACTACACTAGGGAAGAACCTCAATACTTGGGTAGAGTTCCTGCCATTCATAGAGTTCGCGTACAACCAAGCCGTGCACTCAGCAACCAAGAAGACCCCCTTTGAAGTAGTCTACGGCTTCAACCCTCTCACACCATTGGAGCAAACGCCACTGCCCCCAGCAGAGATGATCAACCTCAATGGAGCATCCAAGGCAGAGTTCATAAGGAAGTTACACCAGAAGGTAGCAGAGAACTTGGAGAAGAGGACCGGGTAGTATGTGACTCATGCCAACATGGGGAGAAAGGAGGTGATCTTTCAACCAGGCAATTGGGTGTGGCTACACCTACGGCAGGAGAGGTTCCCCAACCTAAGGAGTTCCAAGCTAGCACCAAGAGGAGATGGACCATTCAGAGTGCTGGAGAGAATTAACAACAACGCCTACCGGATCGAACTCCAAGGTGAGTTTAGTGTGTCCAACACGTTCAACGTAACTGACGTAGCCCCTTTCCATGCAGATGAACCAGTTTTGATGTCAAAAGCTACTGAAGAGGGAGGGGATGACAAGAACATCGGGTCGTATGGCCGGCCAGGAGACCAGACTGGCCGACCACGGAGCTTTCCCGAGACAGCCGGGCCATTTGGCACGTCTGCCGGCCCAAGCGGTACCGCCGGACCTTCGACCAACAGTACCGGACCGATCAACATTGCTGGCGGAGAGGCCCAAACCTCCGGCCCAACTGGAGGTGACGTGGATGACACCGCCAGTCCCATTGGTGATGCCGCTGGCTCTGGAATCAACTTGGCCGGCACAGAAGACATTCCGGCCAGTACCTCGCACAGTCCAGCCTGTACAACCAATCCATCCGAGTACACGGGCATTTCAACATCTACACAAGAAGACTCGGACCACATAAGATACCAGCTTCAGGACATGCATCTAGAGAAAGTCTCTACACCAGTGGTGCCACAAGGAGCAATGACAAGGAGCAGATCAAGGGCACTCTTCCACAAATTCAGCCTATGGGTCGACAAGCTCCTAGAGGATGATCAACAAAGGACATTGGGCCAGAAGGGAAAAGAAGAGTCCAAAGGATTCCCAACAATGCACGAGACTTCAGAGACTTTTGCTTTAGAGGCAAGAGAGGTCAAGGCCCAAAGATTTCTAACCCTACTCCAAGTCGAAGACTAGGAGCAAGGCGCGTGCATGCCACAAGGACGGCCACCTTCCATTTCTTGGCCGTGAGGTAAGAAAGGTAAGTTTTCAAATTGGATATTTGCCTCTTTTGGTTTTGCAGGGTTGGATTTAGATTATTTACATTTTTGAGCCAAAGACATTTTAGGAATTGGTCCTTTTTTGGTTATGCACTTTTGTACGTTTTCCATTTTTGCACTTTTGTAAATTTTCCATTTCTTTTCTTGAGTCGACCCTAGAAGGTCAAGCTATCGAGCATATTAATAAGGCTCCTTCCAGCATTGTAGTTCGACAACCTTTTTGATAATTAATGAAGTGCGAATTTTCTTCTACAAGCTTTTCTCTAAGAAACTTGTTTGCTTAGAACCTAGTCGAGACCAGCTCTCCTAGCTCTAATTTTGTGATTTATCACGAGGTTCATCACCCCTCGTGTGGTTCACTTCACCTTTCCACCCAATACCAACCAGAAAACCGCTATCCAGAAGCCTAAGGTCGAGTTTCTCACCTAAACTTCTCCAAACAGCCCACACGCATCCAAGACTTGAATTGAGGCTTGTATCAACATGTCAAGATGATTATCCAGTTAAAGTGATCATTCTAAACTGATCATTGGTGCTTATTGAGCAAAAACTTATAAATGAAGCATAAAGCATGGCATCACGTAGTTTGGGATATATTGGATTATTTAGAAGCTTTGACATCTCCATTTCTCCCTTAAAGTTTGTCAAAATATAGAAAATTTATCTAGCTTAACATGTGCATTGGATTCGTGTCATCCTAAGCTCTAAATAAAAAGTTATAGATGATTTAGTGAGTACATGTCCAGTTGATTGGCCAGTTAAACGGATCATTCTAAACTGTTCATTTGTGCTCATTAAGAAAAGGCTTGTAAATAAAGCCTAAGGCATGGCATCATGCAATTTAGGATAGATGGGATTACTTGGACGCTTTGTCATCTCTACTTCTGTCTCAAATTTTGTCAAAATATAGAAAATTTATCTAGCTTAACGTGTGCATTGGATTCGTGTCTTCTGAGCTCAAAATCAAAAGTTACGGATGATTTAGTGTGTACATGTCAAGTTCATTGGCCAGTTAATATGATTATTCTAAACCGATCAATTGTGCTCAATTAGTAAAGGCTTATAAATGAAGCATAATGCATAGCATCACACAGTTTTGGATAGATTGGATTTCGTGGACGCTTTATCGTATCTCTTTCTGTCCTAAATTGTTACAATATAAAAATTGAGTTACTTAACGTGGAAATTGGAATTGTATCATTCTGAGCTCTAAATCAAAAGTTAGGGACGATTTACTGCGGGCATGTTAAGTTGAGTGGCCAGTTAAAGTGATCATTCTAAACTTATCATTAGTGCACATTAAGAAAAGGCTTATTAAAGAAGCATAATGCATGGCATCTAGTAGTTTCGATAGATTTTATTACCTGGATGCTTTGTCGTCTCTATTCCTATCTCAAATCTAGTCAAAATATAGAAAATTGATCTAGCTTAACGTGGGCATTGGATTCGTTTCATTCGGAGCTCGAAATTAAAAGTTATAGACGATTTACTGCAGACATGTCAAGTTGATCAGCCAGTTAAAGTGATCATTCTAAACTGATCATTGGTACTCATTGAGTAAAGGCTTATATATGAAGCGTAACGCATGGCATCACGCAGTTTGGGATAGATTGGATTACTTGAACACTATGTTGTCTCTATTTCTGTTCAAATTTTTTCAAAATATAGAAAATTGAGCTAGCTTAACGTGGTCATTGGATTCGTGTCATTCTAAACTATAATCAAAAGTTACAAACGATTTATTGCGGACATGTTAAGTTGATCGGCCAGTTAAAGTGATCATTCTAAACTGATCATTGGTGTTCATTCAGTAAAGGCTTATATATGAAGCATAAGGCATGACATCACGCAGTTTGGGATGGATTAGATTACTTGAACGCTTTTTCATATCTATTTCTATCTCAAATTTCTCAAGATATAGAATATTGAGCTAGCTTAACGTGGGCATTGGATTAGTGCCATTCTAAGCTCTAAATAAAAAGTTACGGATGATTTAGTGCGGACATGTCAAGTTGATCGGCCAGTTAAAGTGATCATTCTAAACTGATCATTGGTGCTCATTATTGAAAGGCTTATAAATGAAGTATAAAGCATAATATCAAGAATTTTGATAGATTGGATTACTAGGACATTTTGTCTTCTCTATTTATGTCTCAAATTTTGTCTAAATATAGAAAATTGTGCCAGCATAACGTGGGTATTGGATTCGTGTCATTCGGAGCTCTAAATCAAAAGTTATGGACGATTTAGTGGCCGTGTCAAGTGTATCGGCCAATTAATATGATTATTCTAAACTTATCATTGGTGTTCATTGAGTAAAGGCTTATAATTGAATCTTAATGCATGGCATCACATAGTTTGGGAAAGATTAGATTACTTGGACACTTTGTCGTATCTAGTTATGTTTCAAATTTTGTCACAATATAAGTACTTGAGGTAGGTTAACGTGGGCATTGGTTTCATGTCATTATAAGCCCTAAATCAAAAGTTACGGACGATTTAGTGTGGAAATCTCAAGTTGATCGGCCTGTTAAAGTGATCATTCTAAGCTGATCATTGGTGCTCATTAAGTAAAGGCTTATAAATGAAGTGTAATGCATGGCCAAGTAGTTTGGATTGATTTGATTAGTGGGACGCTTTGTCGTCTCTATTTATGTCTCAAATTTTGTCAGAAAACTAGAAAATGAGCTACCTTAACGTGGGCATTGGATTCATGTCATTCTGAGCTCTAAATCAAAAGTTATGGACGATTTAGTGCGGTCATGTCAAGTTGTCGGCTAGTTAAAGCGATCATTCTAAATTGATCATTGGTGCTTATTTAGTAAATGCTTATAAATGAAGCATAATGCCTAGCATCAAACAGTTTGGATAGATTGGACTTTTTGGATGCTTTGTCGTCTCTATTCTGTCTCAAATTTTGAAAAAATGTTGAAAATTGAGCTAGCTTAACATGGGCATTGGATTCTTGACATTCTAAGCTCTAAATCAAAAGTTACGGGCGATTTAGTGCGGACATGTCAAGTTGATCGGCCAGTTAAAGTGATCATTCTAAATTGATCATTGGTGCTCATTAAGTGAAGGCCTATAAATGAAGCATAAAGCATGGCATCACGTAGTTTGGGATAGATTAGATTACTTGGACGCTTTGTCGTCTCTATTTCTATCTCAAATTTTTGTCACAATATAGAAAAAGCTAGTTTAACGTGGGCATTGGATTCGTGTCATTATGAGCTATGAATCAGAAGTTACAGAAGATTTAGTGCGGACATGTCAAGTTGAGTGGCCAGTTAAAGTGATCATTCAAAACTGATCATTGGTACTCATTAAGTAAAGGCTTATAAATGAAGCATAATGCATGGCATGAAGCAGTTTGGATAGATTGGACTACATGGACGCTTTGTTGTCTCTATTTAGTCTCAAATTTTGTCAAAATATAGAAAAGTAAGCTACTTTAACGTGGGGATATGATTCGTGTCATTCTAGGCTCTAAACAAAAGTTTTACATATGATTTAGTGCGGATATGTCAAGTCAATCAGCCAGTTAAAGTGATCATTCTGAACTGATTATTGATGCTCATTGAATAAAGGCTTATAAATAAAGCATAATACATGGCATCACACAGTTTTTGATATATTAGGGTTACTTGGACGCTTTGTCGTATCTAGTTCTGTCTCAAATTTTGACACAATAAAGAAAATTGACCTACCTTAATGTGGGCATTGGGTTCGTGTCTATTCTAATCTATAAATCAAAAGTTATGGATGATTTAGTGTAGACATGACAAGGTTATCGGCCAGTTAAAATGATCATTTTAAACTGATCATTGCTGCTCATTTAGTAAAAGCTTATAAATTAAAAATAATACATGGCATCACGCAGTTCTGGATGAATTGGATTATTTGGATGCTTTGTGGTATCTCTTTTTGTCTAAAATTTTGTCAAAATATATAATGATGTGGGCATTTGATTCGTGTTATTCTGAGCTCCAAATCAAAAGTTACGAACGATTTTGTGTGGACATGTCAAGTTGATTGCCCAGTTAAAGCGATCATTTTAAACTGATAATTAGTGCTCATTAAATAAAGGCTTATGCATGGCATCAAGGATTTTGTATAGATTGGATGACTTGGATGCTTTGTCGTCTCTATTTCTGTCTCAAATTTTGCCAAAATATAGAAAATTGAACTAGCTTAACCTATGCATTAGATTCGTGTCATTGTGAGCTCTAGATCAAAACTTACGGATGATTTAGTGAGGACATGTGTCAATTTGATGGGGCAGATCATATGATTATTCTAAAGTGATCATCGCTGCTTACTGAGTAAAATCTTATAAATGGAGCACAATGCATGGCATCATGTAGTTTGGGATGGATTGGATTATTTGAACACTTTGTCGTATCTATTTTTGTCTCGAACTTTGTCAAAATATAGAAAATTTATCTAGCTTAACGTGGGCACTGTATTTGTATCATTCTGAGCTCAAAATCAAAAGTTACTGACGATTTAGTGCGTACATGTCAAGTTGATCGGCGAGTTAAAGTGATCATTATAAACAGATCATTGGTACTCACTGAGTAAATGATTATAAATGAAGCATAATGCATGGCATCACGCAGTTCGGTATAGATTGGATTACTTGTATGCTTTGTCATCTCTACTTCCGTCTCAAATTTTGTCAAAATATAGAAAATTTATCTAGCTTAACGTGGGCATTGGATTTGTGTCATTGTGAGCTCAAAATCAAAACTTACGGACGATTTAGTGTGACATGTCAATTTGATCGGCCAGTTAAAATGATTATTTGAAACAGATCAATGGTGCTCATTGAGTAAAGGCTTATAAATGAAGCATAATGCATGGCATCACAAGTTTAGGTTAGATTGGATTACTTGGACACTTTTTCGTGTTTATTTTTGTCTCAAATATTGTCATAATATAGAAAATTAAACAAGCTTAATATGGAAATTGGATTCGTGTCATTCTGAGCTATCAATCAAAAGTTATGGGCGATTTATTACAGACATCACAAGTTGATCGACCAGTTAAGACGATCATTCTAAACTGATCATTGGTGCTCATTGAGTAAAAGCTTAATAATGATCAATAATCCATGGCATCATGCAGTTTGGAATGGATTGGATTACTTGGACGCCTTGTCGTATCTATTTCTGTGTCAAATTTTGATACAATATAGAAAATTGAACTAACTTAATGTGGGCATTGGATTCATGTAATTCTAAGCTCTAAATCAAAAGTTACAGACGATTTAGTGTGGACATATCAAATTGATCGGCCAGTTAAAGTAATCATTATAAACTGATCATTGGTGCTCATTGAGTAAAGGCTTATAAATGAAACATAAAGCATGGCATCACACAATTTTAAATAAATTGGATTACTTGGACTCTTGGTCGTATATAGTTCTATCTAAAATTTTATCACATTAAAGAAAATTGAATTAGCTTAATGTGGGCATTGGATTCATTTCATTTTGAGCTATAAATAAAAAGTTATGGATAATTTAGTGCATACATGACAAAGTCTTCGGCCAATTAAAATGATCATTCTAAACTGATCATTGGTGCTCATTGAGTAAAAGCTTATAAACGAAAAATAATGCATGGCATCACGCAGGTTGGGATTGATTGCATTACTTGTACGGTTTGTCGTATCTATTTATGTCTCAAACTTTGCCAAATTATAGAAACTTGAACTAGGTTAATGTGGGCATTGGATTCTTGTCATTCGGAGCTATAAATCAAATGTTATGGACGATTTAGTGCATGCATGAAAAAGTCATCAGCCAGTTAAAATGATCATTATAAGTTGATCATTGGTGCTCATTGAGTAAAAGCTTATAAATTCAAAATAATGCATGGCATCATGTAGGTTGGGATGAATTGGATTACTTGAACACTTTGTCGTATCTATTTTTTTCTCGAACTTTGTCAACATATAGAAAATTGAGCTAGCTGAACATGGGAATTGGACTCGTGTCATTTTGAGCTCCAAATCAAACGTTACTGACAATTTAGTGTGTACATGTCAAGTTGATCGGAAAGTTAAAATGATCATTATAAACAGATCATTGGTACTCATTGAGTAGAGACTTATAAATGAAGCATAATGCATGGTATCATGCAGTTTGGGATATATTGAATTACTAGTTCGCTTTGTCGTCTCTACTTCCGTCTCAAATTTTGTCAAAATATAGAAAATTTATCTAGCTTAACGTGGGCACTGGATTCGTGTCATTCTAAGTTCTAAATCAAAAGTTATGGACGATTCAGTGCGGACATGTGAATTTGATCGGCCTATTAATATGATTATTCTAAACTGATCATTGGTGCTCATTGAGTAAAGGCTTATAAATGAAGCATAATGCATGGCATCACACAGTTCTGGTTAGATTGGATTACTTGGACGCTTTTTCGTGTCTATTTTGGCCTCAAATTTTTGCATAATATAGAAAATCAAACTAGGTTAAGATGGGCATTGGATTCATGTCATTCTGAGCTATAAATCAAAAGTTATGGACGATTTAGTGCAAAAATCACAAGTTGATCCACCAGTAAATACGATCATTCTAAACTGATCATTGGTGCTCATTGAGTAAAAGCTTAACAATGAAAAATAATGAATGGTATCACGCAGTTTGGAATGGATTGGATTACGTGAACGCTTTGTCGTATCTATTTTTGTCTCAAATTTTGTTTCAATATAGAAAATTGAGCTAGATTAACGTGGACGTTGGATTCGTGTCATTCTAATCTCTAAATCAAAAGTTACATCCGATTTAGTGTGGACATGTCAAGTTGATCGGCTAGTTAAAGTGATCATTCTAAATTGATCATTGGTGCTCACTGAGTAAAGGCTTATAAATAAAGCGTAATGCATGGCATCACATAATTTTAGATAGATTGGATTACTTGGATGCTTTGTCATATCTAGTTCTGTCTCAAATTTTTTCACATTAAAGAAAATTGAACTAGCTTAATGTGGGCATTGGATTTCTGTCATTCTGAGCTATAAATCAAAAGTTATGGACGATTTAGTGCAGACATGACAAAGTCATCAGCCAGTTAGAATGATCATTCTAAACTGATCACTGGTGCTTATTGAGTAAAAGCTTATCAATGAAAAATAATACATGGCATCACGCATTGTGGGATGGATTGGAGTAATTGGCACTTTTTCGTATCTATTTTAGGTCTCAAACTTTGTCACAATATAGCAAATTGAGTTAGCTGAACGGGGGTTCTTGATTCGTGTCATTTTGAGCTCCAAATCAAAAGTTACGAACGATTTAGTGCGGACATGTCAAGTTGATCGGCCTGTTAAAGTGATCATTTTAAACTGATCATTTGTGGTCTTTAAATAAAGGTTATAAATGAAGCATAAAGCATGGCATCACGCTATTTGGGATAGATTGGATTACTTGGATGCTTGGTTGTCTCTATATCTATCTCAAATCGTGTCAAAATATAGAAAATTGAGCCAGCTTAATGTGGGTATTGGATTTGTGTCATTCTGAGCTCTAAATCAAAAGTTATGGACGCTTTAATGTAGACATGTCAAGTTGATCGGCCTGTTAAAGTTATCATTCTAAACTGATCATTGGTGCTCACTGAGTAAAGGCTTATAAATGAAGCATAAGGCATGGCATAACACAGTTTGGGATAGATTGGATTACTTGGACGCTTTGTCGTATCTAGTTTTGTCTCAAATTTTGTCACAATATAAAAATTTGAACTAGCTTAATGTGGGCATTGGATTTGTGTCATTCTGAGCTTTATATCAAAAGTTATGAACGATTTATTCGCCAGTTAATATAATCATTCTAAACTGATCATTGGTGCTCATTTAGTAAAAGCTTATAAATGAAAAATAATGCATGGCATCACGCAGTTTGCGATGGATTGGATTAATTGAACGTTTTTTCGTCTCTATTTTTGTCTCAATTATTGTCAAAATATAGAAAATTGAGCTTGCTTAACATGGGCATTCGATTCCTGTTATTTGAAGCTCTAAATCAAATGTTACGTATGATTTAGTGCGGACATGACCAAGTTCATCAGCCATTCAAAGTGCTCATTCTAAACTAATCTTTGGTGTTCATTGAGTAAAGCCTTATAAATGAAGCATAAGCATGTCATCACACAGTTTTGGATAGAGTGGATTACTTAGACAGATTGTCGTATTTAGTTCAGTCTCAAATTTTGTCACAATATAGAAAATTGAACTAGCTTAATGTGGGAAATTGATTTGTGTCATCCTGAGCTATAAATCAAAAGTTATGGAAGATTTAGTGAAGACATGACAAAGTCATCGGCTAGTTAAAATGATCATTCCAAACTGATAATTGGTTCTCATTGAGTAAAAGCTTATAAATTAAAAATAATGCAAGGCATCACGCTGCTTGGGATGGATTGGATTACTTGGATTCTTTGTCGTATCTATTTCGGTTCAAACTTTGTCAAAATATAGAAAATTGAGCAAGCTTATCATGGGCACTAGATTCGTGTCATTCTGAGCTCTAAATAAAAAGTTATGGATGATTTAAAGCGGACATGCCAAGTTGATTGGCTAGCTAAAGTGATTATTCTAAAATGATAATCGGTTCTCATTGAGTAAAGGCTTTTAAATGAAGCATAAGACATGGCATCACACAGTTTGGGATAAATTGGATAACTTGGACGCTTTGTTGTATCTAGTTCAGTCACAAATTTTGTCACAGTATAGAAAATTTAAGTAGCTTAATGTGTGCATTGGATTCGTGTCATTCTGATCTATAAATCAAAAGTTATGGACGATTTATTGAGACATGACAAGTTGTTCGGCGAATTAAAGTGATCATTCTAAACTGATCATTCTAAACTGATCATTGGTGCTCATTTAGTAAAAGCATATAAATGTAAAATAATGAATGGGATCACGCAGTTTGGGATGGATTGGATTACTTGGACACTTTGTTGTATCTATTTTTCCCTCAAATTTTGTTACAATATAGAAAATTGAGCTAGCTTAACGTGGAGATTGGATTCGTGTCATTCTAAACTCTAAATCAAAAGTTACAAACGATTTAGTGCGGACATGTCAAGTTGATCTGCCAGTTAAAGTGATCATTCTAAACTGATCACGTAGTTTGGGATGGATTGGATTACTTGGACGCTTTTTCATATCTATTTCTGTCTTAAACTTTGTCACAATATAGAAAATTGATCTACCTTAACATGGGCATTGGATTCATGTCATTCCGAGCTCTAAATCAAATGTTACGTTCAATTTAGTGCGGACATGTCATTCTAAACTGATCATTGGTGCTCATTAAATAAAGGCTTATAAATGAAGCATAATGTGTGGCATCAAGCAGTTTGGATAAATTGGATTACTTGGACACTTTTTCGTCTCTATTTCTGTCTCAAATTATGTCAAAATAAAGAAAATCTAGCTAGCTTATTGTGGGCATTGGATACGTGTTATTCTGAGCTATACATCAAACGTTATGGATGATTTAGTATAGACATGTCAAGTTGATTTGCTATTTAAACTAATCATTCTAAACTGATCATTTTAAACTTTTCATTAGTGTTCATTGCGTAAATGCTTATAAATGAAGTATAATGCATGACATCACACATTTTTGGATAGATTTGATTACTTGAACGCTTTGTCGTATTTATTCTGTCTCAAATTTTGTTACAATATAGAAAATTGAGCTAGTTTAACGTGGACATTTCATTCGTGTGTTTCTGAGCTCTAAATCGAAAGTTACGAATGATTTAGTGCGTACATGTCAAGTTGATCGGCCAGTTAAAATGATCATTATAAACTGATCATTGGTGCTCATCAAGTAAAGGCTTATAAATGAAGCATAAAACATGGCATCACGGAGTTTGGGATAGTTTGGATTACTTGGACGCCTTGTCGTCTCTATTTCTCCCTCAAATTTTGTCAAAAAATTAGAGAATTGAGCTAGCTAAACGTGGGTATTGGATTTGTGTCATTCGGAGCTCTAAATCAAAAGTTATAGACGATTTAGTGCAGACATGTCAAGTTGATTGGCCAGTTAAAGTGATCATTCAAAACTGATCATTGGTGCTTATTTAGTAAAGGCTTATAAATGAAGCGTCATGTATGGCATCACAAAGGTTTGGATAGATTGGATTACTTGAATGCTTTGTCGTATCTAGTTCTAATTCAAAATTTGGGACAATATAGAAAATTGAACTAGATAAATGTCAGCGTTGGATTCGTGTCATTCGGAGCTACAAATCAAGAGTTATGAACGATTTAGTGCAGACATGACAAGTTGATCAGCCGATTAAAATGATCATTTTAAACTGATCATTGGTACTCATTGAGTAAAAGCTTATAAATGAAAAATAATGCATGGCATCACGCAGTTTGGGATTGATTGTATTACTTGGACGCTTTGTCGTATCTATTTATGTCTCAAACTTTATCACAATACAGAAAATAGAGCTAGCTTAACGTGGACACTGGAATCGTGTCATTCTGAGTTCTAAATCAAAAGTTACAGACGATTTAGTGCGGACATGTCAAATTGATTGACCAGTTAAAGTGATTATTCAAAACTGATCATTGATGCTCATTAAGTAAAAGCTTATAAATGAAGCGTAATGCATGGCATCACAAAGTTTTGGATAGATTGGATCACTTGGAAGCTTTGTCGTATATAGTTCTGCCTCAAATTTTGTCACAATATAGAAAATTGAACTAGCTAAATGTGGGCATTGGATTCATGTCATGGTGAGGTACAAATCAAAAGTTATGGACGATTTAGTGCAGATAAGACAAGTTGATCGGACAGTTAAAATGATCATTACAAACTGAACATTGGTGCTCATTGAGTAAAACCTAATAAACAAAAATAATTTATGATTGATTGGATTACTGAACATTGGCTGTGTGCAACAGTCATGACTGTTTGGTGTGCAGCATGGACATGTCCTAGTCACTGTGATTCTTCTCCCAAAGCAGCTATATCACCATATTAACCATTTTAAATAATAATTTCTCTCCTTTTTTCCTTTTCCATTGTTATTCAAACTGAATTTTCTTTTCCCTACATGAATTAAATTGCTCACATTTGCCTTGTAGGTCAAGATAAGTCTTATTTGATTTCCCATGTCAATATTCCCACTCAAGATAAAGACTTTGGAATCACCCTAAAGTCTTAAGCTTGGGAACCCAAGACAACACCTCATTAAAAACCTTATTAAGGAAAACCACTTGGGACAAAACCTTAATAAGGGAAAAAGAGTGTGTTGCTCTTGGATTAGGGGACCTTTGATCATGTATGTGATAAATCAACAAGCCCAAGTTTGCTAAAGATGTTCTTGCAAACTTTGAGACTTGCTCCCTTTGTGAAGATGTCAGCTAGTTGGTCTTCACTCGTTGTATAACATGGCAGAATGGTTCCATCTTGAACTTTCTCTCTAACCTTATGGCAATCGATCTGTATGTGCTTGGTCCTCTCGTGAAACACTGAGTTTGAAGCTATGTGAATGGCTGCCTGATTTTCACAATGGAAGGTAATTGGCACTGATTGTTCAATACCAAAGTCGTTTAAGAGCGCTTTGATCCAAGTTACTTCACTTTTCAACTTCCTCATAGCCCTATATTCTGCTTCAGCACTAGAACATGAGACTAACTTCTGCTTCTTAGTCTTCCAAGTGACTAATTTCCCACCAATGAAGTTGCAATACCCAGTGGTTGATTTTCTATCCACACTATCAGCAGCCCAATCCGCATCACAATACCCAACAATGTCAGTGTCCCCATTCTTTCCCATCCATATGCCTTGACCAGGAGATCCTTTGATGTATCTAAGGATCCTTTCTACCATGCTCCAATGATATACAGTAGGTTTTTGCATATGTTGACTCACTTGATTCACAGCAAAACACAAGTCTGATCGTGTGATGGTGAGGTAGATTAGCTTCCCAACTAGTCTTCTATACTGAGAAATATCCTTAAATAACTCATCAGCTTTCTCCCCCTTTCCGTTGACCTTGTAGCCATCTTCAAGATGAGTTTTGGCCGGTTTAGCCCCAAGCTTTCCCGTTTCTGTCAACTAATCAAGATCATACTTTCTTTGGGATAGAAGGAGCCCTTCCTGAGACCGACACACTTCAATACCCAAGAAGTACTTCAACTCTCCAAGATCCTTGATGTCAAATGATCTATTTAAGAATGCCTTTGTGGACCGAATTCCTTCCTTATCATCTCCTATGATGATAAGGTCATCCACATAAACCAGGACTGCCACAATTCCTTTGGGGTTTTGAGAAGTGAACAAAGTATGATCTGAATGGGATTTTCTGAACCCATTGTCAGTAAGTGTGATACAAGCCTTGATTCAAGGATGTATGCGCGTGGGCTGTTTGGAGAAGTTTAGGTGAGAAACTCGACCTTAGACTTCTTGGATAGAGGTTTTTGGGTTGGTATTCGATGGAAAGGTGAAGTGAACCACACGAGGGATGATGAACCTCGTGATAAATCACAAACTTAGAGGTAGGAGGGCTGATCTCAACTAGATTCTAAGCGCACAAGATTCTTGAAGGAAAACTTGTTGGGGAAAAAGTTCTATCTTTATTAATATCAAAAAGGTTGTTAAACTACAATGCTGGAAGGAGCCTTATTAATATGCTCGACAGCTTGACCTTCTAGGGTCGACTCAAAGAAAGAAAAGGAAAGATTACAAAAGTGCACAAATGGAAAATGTACAAAAGTGCATAACCAAAAAAGGACCTATTCCTAAAATGTCTTTGACTCAAGAAATGTAAATATTCTAGATTCTACCCTGCAGAACAGAAAGAGACAAATATTCTTATTGAAAACTTATCTTACTTACCTCACGGCCAAGAAATGGAAGGTGGCCGTCCTTGTGGCATGCACCCTCCTTGCTCCTAGTCTTCGACTTGGAGTAGGGTTAGGAATCTTTGGGCCCTGACCTCTCTTGCCACTAAAGCCCACATCTCTGAAGTCATTTGCATTGTTGAGAAGCCTTTGGACTCTTCTTTGCATTTCTAGCCATTGTCCTTAGTCGATCTTCCTCTAGGAGCCTATCGACCCATAAGCGAAACTTGTGGAAGAGTGCTCTTGATCTGCTCCTTGTCATTGCTCCTGGTGGCACTACTGGTGTAGAGACTTCCTCTAGATGCATGTCCTGAAGCTGGTAGCTTATCTGGTCCGAGTTTCCTTATGTAGAAGTTGAAATGCTAGTGCACTCGGCTGGATCGGCTGTACCGGCTGGACTGTGCGAGGTACTGGCCAAAATGCCTTCAGGACCGGCCAAGTTGATCCCAGAGTCAGTGGCATCACCAGGGGGACCGGCGGTGTCATCGACGTCACCACCAAGTGTGCTGGAAGCTTGGGCCTCTTCGCCGGCAATGCTGATCGGTCTGGTCCTATTGGTCGAGGGTCCGGCAGTACCGCTTGGGCTGGCAGACGTGCCAAATTGCCCGGCTGTCTCGGGCAAGCTTGCTGGTCGGCCAGTCTGGTCTCCTCGCTGGACATACGACCTGATGGCCTCATCATCCCCTCCCTCTTCAGTAGGTTTTGACCTCAAAACTGGTTCATCTGAATGGAAAGGGGCTAAGTCAGTTACGTTGAACGTGTTGGACACATTAAACTCACCTGGGAGCTCGATCTGGTAGGCGTTGTTGTTGATCCTCTCCAGCACTCTGAATGGTCCATCTCCTCTTAGTGCTAGCTTGGAAATCCTTAGGTTGGGAAACTTCTCCTGCCGTAGGTGTAGCCACACCCAATCGCCTGGTTGAAAGATCACCTCTTTTCTTCCTTTGTTGGCATGAGTCACGTACTGCCCGTTCCTCTTCTCCAAGTTTTCTGCTACCTTGTGGTGTAACTTCCTTATGACCTCTGCCTTGGATGCTCCGTTGAGGTTGGTTATCTCTGCTGGTGGCAGTGGCGTTTGCTCCAATGGGGTGAGAGGGTTGAAGCCGTATACTACTTCAAATGGTGTCTTCTTGGTTGCTGAGTGCACGGCTCGGTTGTAAGCAAACTCTATGAATGGCAGGCACTCCACCCAAGTCTTGAGGTTCTTCCATAGTGTAGTCCTGAGAAGAGTTGATAGTGTCCTGTTGACAACTTCAGTTTGGCCATCGGTTCGAGGATGGCAGGTGGTAGAGAAGAGTAGCTTCGTGCCTAGCTTCCTCCAAAGGGTCCTCCAGAAATGGCTGAGGAACTTGGTGTCCCTTTCTGATACGATGGTCCTTGGCACTCCATGAAGCCGTACTATCTCCCTGAAAAACAGCTCGGCTGTTTTCGTGGCATCATTGAAATTGGCACACGGGATGAAGTGTGCCATCTTGGAGAATTTTTCCACCACTACAAAGATTGCATCCTTGTGGTTGATCTTGGGCAGGCCTAGAACGAAGTCTATTGAGATGTCCACCCATGGATGTGTAGGTATGGGCAGTGGGAGATACAACCCGTGAGGTTGCACTCGGGACTTTGCCTTCTTGCAAGTGATGCATCTTGCACAATGAGCTTCTACTGTCCTCTTGATGTGTGGGCAGTAGAAGTGCTCCTTGACCACTGCTAGAGTCTTGTCGACACCAAAGTGGCCCATGAGTCCTCCTCCATGAGTTTCTCGGATGATAAGCTCCCTTAATGATCCTTGTGGTATGCACAGCCTTCTCTCTCGGAACAAGAATCCCTCATGGATGTAAAACTTGCCATGACTTCCTGTGCCACACTCCTTGTAGCTCTCAGAAAAGTCAGGATCATCCTTGTATAGGTCCTTGATGTGCTCGAATCCTAGGACCTTTGCCTCCGTGGTGGATATCAAGGCAAACCTCCTTGACAGTGCATCGGCTACCACATTGTCTTTGCCCTTGTTGTACTTGATGACGTACGGAAAGGTCTCTATGAACTCCATCCACCTGGCATGTCTCCTCTTGAGATTGGTTTGCCCTCTGAGGTGTTTGAGAGTCTCATGATCAGTGTGGATCACAAACTCCTTGGACAGCAAGTAATGCTGCCAAGTCTCCAATGCTCGGACAAGGGCATAAAGCTCCTTGTCATAAGTGGGGTAGTTAAGTGAGGAACCACCTAGCTTCTCACAGAAGTATGCCATTGGTCTCCCTCCTTGGGTTAGCACTGCTCCTATGCCTATTCCAGAGGCATCACACTCCACTTCAAACGTCTTGTTGAAGTCGGGCAGGACTAGCACTGGTGCATGTGTAAGGCTGTCCTTCAAGGCCTGGAATGCCTTCTCCTGAGCTTCTCCCCAGCTGAATCCCACGTTCTTCTTCACTACTGCCATCAATGGTGAGGCAATACTGCTGAAGTTGGGCACGAATCTCCTATAGAAGCTGGCCAATCCGTGGAAGCTCTTCACTTGGCTGATGTTGCTTGGTGTTGGTCATTCTTGTATGGCTTGAATCTTCTCTTCATCAACCTGTAGGCCCTGTGAACTTACAACAAAACCTAAAAAAACAAGTTTATCAGTACAAAAGATGCACTTCTTGAGATGGGCGTAAAGCACTTCTTGTCGAAGGGTTTTAAGTACCATCTCAAGATTTGTGAGGTGTTCCCGGAGGCACTTACTATAAACTAATATAACATCAAAGTAAACCACTACAAACTTACTGATGTACACCCTAAGAACTTGGTTCATAAGGCGCATGAAGGTGCTTGGGGCATTAGTCAAGGTGAATGGCATTACTGTCCAGTCGTAGAGCCCTTGCTTCGTCTTGAAAGCAGTCTTCCATTCATCACCTTTCTTCATCCTGACCTGGTGGTATCCACTCTTGAGGTCTATCTTGGAGAAGACCGTGGCTCCACTCAGCTCATCTAGCATGTCATCCAGCCGTGGTATCGGATGCCGGTACTTGACTGTGATGTTGTTGATTGCTCGGCAGTCCACGCACATTCGCCAAGTCCCATCCTTCTTGGGCACTAGTAGCACTGGTATGGCACATGGACTGAGGCTCTCTCGAACATAGCCTTTCTCCAGGAGCTCCTTGACTTGCTTCTCAAGCTCCTTGGACTCCTCTGGACTCATCCGGTAGGCTGACCGGTTGGGCAGGGCTGCTCCGGGCACTAGGTCGATCTGGTGTTCTATGCCACGTAAAGGAGGCAAGCCTGCTGGTATCTCCTCTGGAAACACATCCTGGAACTTGTTGAGGAGAGTTGCTACTTCAGGAGTTAGCTCTACCTGTTCTTTTTCTAAATTCAACACTTCTTTGAAAACCATTAGTAGCATTAGATCCTTCGAGGCTAATGCTCTCCGGACATGACTCGGTTGAATAAGAAAGTTAGATTTAATGAGCTTCTTTTCCTTACTCATTTGCTGTTGAAGCTCATGTACCTGGGCAGGTGTAAGAGGAGCTAGGCTTATCTTTCTCTTGTCATGCATGAAGGTGTAGAGATTGGTTCCGCCATCATGACTGGTCTCCTTGTCAAACTGCCATGGCCTTCCTAGCAGAAGATGGCCAGCTTGCATGGGCACCACGTCACATATGACTTGGTCTTGGTACTTGCCCACAATGAATGGCACAGTGACTTGCTCATGGATCTTGAGCTCCACTTTGTCATCGAGCCATCTCAGTCTATATGGTCAAGGATGCCTTGTCTTCTCTAGACCTAGCTTGTCCACCATATGTGCACTAGCAACGTTATTGCAAGAACCACCATCTATGATGAGGTTACATACCTTGTCCTTGATGGTGCAACGGCTGTGGAAGATGTTCTCCCTTTGGATGGTCTCTGAAGGATCCACCATTGCACTGGGGATGCGTCTAGTGACCAGCACTTCCCCCACATCAGGGTACTCAATGTCACCGTATTCTTCTTCTGGTTCATAGTCCTCTTCATCTTGGGACTCATATTCTCCAGCCTCCGTAATCAGCATGACCCGGTTGTTTGGGGCACTCCCTTGAGATGTGTCCACGACCCCTACACTTGAAACAAGTGATGTCACGTGATCTTTGAGGGTTAGAAGACTTACTAGGCTCTCTCTGGTCATGGGTGAGTTCAGGAGGCTTGCTCTTGAACCTTGACTCGATCTCTATGCTCTTGCCTTTGTCTACGGGCTTGGGAATGTTGCTTGGTGCCCAAGGCGTCTTAGGCTTGCTGCGGATGTCTTGGCTCTTACGTTTGATATGCTGCTCAGCCTGGACAGATAGGTGGAACAAGTCATTGAAGTCATTGTACATTTGCCTTTCCACTTTGCAGCTGACTCTTTCTTGGAGTCCATCCAAGAATTGTGCCATCAATGCTTCTTCATCCTGATTGAGCTCCAGCCTGTTCCTTAGCTTCTCGAACTCTTCATAGTACTCCTCTACTGATCTGGTACCCTGCTTAAGAGTACGAAAACAACGTTGCAAGTCCCTATGAAAGTAAGGTGGAACAAACCTTTGTCGCATGACATCCTTCATGTCGACCCATGAGTGTATGGGCCTCATTCTTTTCCTCCTTCTGTCAGATACCTCAGGATCCCACCTGACGAGGGCATTGTCCGTGAGTTGTGCTACTGCCATTGAGACTCTACTAGGCCCTGGTTGGTTGTAATGATCAAAGATATGATCCATTCTTCTCTCCCAATCTAGGTAAGCCTCGGGGTCTACTTTTCCTCCAAAACTTGGAGGAGTTAGCTTAACATCATGATGAGTTACCCGGTTGTAGGCGTGTTCATCTCCATCCTCATGATGTCTAGGAGGCATCCTTGGTCTCTGGTGAAGACCATATGTCTCGCAGCCATCATCTTCTGCCTCTGGTTGCCGTGGAGGTCCTCTCGGCCTATGGTTATAGTTATGAGGTTGTGTGTCCTAATCTCCATTTGGCTGGGGCTCCTCCTGTTCGTGCCGTGTCCTAAGGTGCTCAGGACCCTCAGCACGGTCTTGCTCAGCTCTCACGTGCTTTATGGCCTGGAATCTCACAGGCCTCTCCACGCGCTCCAATCTCTCGCCTATTGATGCGAGTTGCGTTTGGAGGGTGGTGAACATGGCCATCATGGCTTCGGTTGCTTCTCTATTTTCTTCTGCCATTGCGTTCTACAAAGAAAGAAGACAAGTTATGCTACTCCTAAATTATTAGGAGGGTTTTCTTTTATATGTGGGATTCGAAAAAATGCAAAAAGGAAAAAATCTGAAAAATGGAAAATTCGAAGATATGAAGATTTGAATAAAAAGGAACTTTCTTGACAACTATTGCTAGCTGTCCAATTCGAATCCTTTAGGTATTTTTCCTATTTTCTTTTTCTTTTCTTTTAATTTAACTTTAAAAATAATAGAAATATGATTCTAATAAAAAGAAAAGTCGAAAATAGCAATGCAAGAATGATTCTAGAACCTAGTGATGCACGTAGGAACTAGATGCACTCGGTATGAACTTAGATGTTAATTTTTTTTTCTTGAATGAAACTTAAACTAATGCAATAACAAGAAACAAAACAAGCTAAAGGATAGAAACAACCTGGTTTAGGAGCTTTAAGCTCTGATACCAAAATGATACAAGCCTCGATTCAAGGCTTATATGCGTGTGGGCTGCTTGGAGAAGTTTTAGGTGAGAAACTCGACCTTAGGCTTCTTGGATAGGGGTTTTGGGTTGGTATTTGATGGAAGGGTGAAGTGAACCACATGAGGGGTGATGAACCTCGTGATAAATCACAAACTTATAGCTAGGAGGGCTGGTCTCAACTAGGTTCTAAGCGCACAAGCTTCTTTGAGAGAAAAACTTGTAAAGAGAAAATTCGCACTTTATTAATATCAAAAAGGTTGTCAAACTACAATGCTGGAAGGAGCCTTATTAATATGCTCGACAGCGTGGCCTTCTAGGGTCGACTCAAAGAAAGAAAAGGAAAGATTACAAAAGTGCACAAATGGAAAATGTACAAAAGTGCATAACCAAAAAACGACCTATTCCTAAAATGTCTTTGACTCAAGAAATGTAAATATACTAGATCCTACTCTGCAAAATAGAAATAGGCAAATATTCTTATTGAAAACTTATCTTACTTACCTCACAGCCAAGAAATGGAAGGTGGCCGTCCTTGTGGCATGCACGCGCCTTGCTCCTAGTCTTCAACTTTGAGTAGGGTTATGAATCTTTGGGCCCTGGCCTCTCTTGCCACTAAAGCCCACGTCTCTGAAGTCCCTTGCATTGTTGAGAAGCCTTTGGACTCTTCTTTCCACTTCTGGCCCATTTTCCTTAGTCGATCTTCCTCTAGGAGCTTGTCGACCCATAAGCTGAACTTGTGGAAGAGTGGTCTTGATCTGCTCCTTGTCATTGCTCCTGGTGGCACTACTGGTGTGGAGACTTCCTCTAGATGCATGTCCTGAAGCTGGTAGCTTATCTGGTCCGAGTTTCCTTATGTAGAAGTTTAAATGCTCGTGCACTCGGCTGGATCGGCTGTACCGGCTGGACTGTGCGAGGTACTGGCCGGAATGCCTTCAGGACCGGCCAAGTTGATCCTGGAGTCGGCGGTGTCACCAGGGGGACCGGCGGTGTCATCCACGTTGCCACCAAGTGTGCCGGAAGCTTGGGCCTCTCCGCCGGTAATGCTGATCGGTCTAGTCCTATTGGTCGAGGGTCCGGCGGTACCGCTTGGGCCGGCAGACGTGCCAAATGGCCCGGCTGTCTCGGGCAAGCTTCCTGGTCGGCCAGTCTGGTCTTACGACCTGATGTCCTCATCAGTTTCAGGCTGGAACTAATTTGAACTGTATCCTCCATTGTTAGGCTTTGAAGAGCTCAAAGGAGGCAGCTTTTATGGTTGAATAAAAGCGAGAGTTTCTAGTTTAAAGGCTGAGAGATTTTTGACAGAATTTTAAATTAGAAACTGAGAGATTTGAGTAGAAAAGATAAGAGAATGATCTTATGTTTTGATATCATGTAAGAATATTGAGATTAGAGAGGAGAAATGTGAAGAATTGAATCTAGAAATTCAGAGAGAAGCATGAGAAAATGAGAAATGTCTAAGACTTCTGAAGAAGAATCTCCTAAGAGTTAGCATATACAATGAGTCTTTACAGCCCCTTTATAGAGGATTTACAACGTGAACACAAAACAATTCAGAATTAAACTTGTGGATGAGCTTGAATAGAGGAGGAGCTTGATGACAACCAATGGGAAGAGAGGGGAGGAGCTGCAAACAGACTTATGACCGTTTGGTGAGGTAACCAAGGCTGTGTGCAGCAGTCATGACTGTTTGGTGTGGTTACCAAGTCTGTGTGCAGCATAGAAATGTCCTTGTCACTGTGATTCTTCTCCCAAGGCAGCTGTATCACCATATTAACCATTTTTAAATAATAACTTCCCAACTTTTCTCCTTTTCCCTTGTTATTCAAACTAAATTTTCTTTTTTTTTTGTCATTCCGAGCTTTAAATCAAAAGTTACAGACGATTTAATGCGGACATGTCAAGTTATCGGCCAGTAAAAGTGATCATTCTAAACTAATCACTGGGCTAATTAAATAAATGCTTATAAATGAAGCATAATGCATGGCATCAAGCAGTTTGGATAGATTGGATTACTCAGACGCTTTGTCCTTTGAGTAATGTGGGCATTGTGGATAAAATGGAGCTAGCTTAATGTGGGCATTAGGTTAATGTCTTTCTTAGCTCTAAATAAAAATTATGGACGATTTAGTGCAGATATGACAAGCTGATCGACCAGTTAAAATGATCATTCTAAACTGATCATTGGTGCTCATTGAGTAAAAGCTTATAAATGAAAAATAATGCATGGCATTACGCAGTTTGGGATGGATTGGATTACTTGCACGCTTTGCCGCATCTATTTTGGTGTTAAATTTTGTCAAAATAAGGAAAATTAGGCTAGTTTAATGTGGGCATTGGATTCGTGTCATTCTAAGCTATAAATCAAAAGTTATGGATAATTTAGGGCAAACAATGACAAGTTGATCCGCATGTTAAAGTGATCATTCTAAACGGATCAATGGTGCCCGTTGAGAAAAGTAAAATGAAGCATAATGCATGGCATCACATAGTTTTGGTTAGATTGGATTACTAGGACGCTTTGTCCTATCTATTTTTATCTCAATTTTTTTATAATTTAGAAAATTGAGTTAGATTAACGTGGGCATTGGATTCGTGTCATTTTGAGCTCTGAATCAAAAGTTACTGATGATTTAGTACAGACATTTCAAGTTGATCGCCCAGTTAAAATGATCATTTTAAACTGATCATTGGTGCTCATTGAGTAAAAGCTTATAAATGATAAATAATGCATGGCATTACACAGTGTGGGATGGATTGGATTACTTGCACGCTTTGCCGTATCTATTTCCGTGTTAAATTTTGTCAAAATAAGGAAAATTAGGCTAGTTTAATGTCGGCATTGGATTCGTGTCATTCTAAGCTATAAATCAAAAGTTATGTATAATTTAGGGCAAACAATGACAAGTTGATCTGCATGTTAAAGTGATCATTCTAAACGGATCAATGGTGCCCGTTAAGAAAAGTAATATGAAGCATAATGCATAGCAACACATAATTTTGGTTAGATTGGATTACTAGGACGCTTTGTCCTATCTATTTTTATCTCAAAGTTTTTTACAATTTAGAAAATTGAGTTAGATTAACGTGGGCATTGGATTCGTGTCATTTTGAGCTCTAAATCAAAAGTTACTGATGATTTAGTGCGGACATTTGAAGTTGATCGCAGTTAAAATGATCATTCTAAATTGATCATTGGTGCTCATTGAGTAAAGGCTTATAAATGAAGCATAATGCATGGCATCACGAAGTTTGAGATAGATTGGATTACTTGGACCCTTTGTCGTATCTAGTTCTGTCTCAAATGTTGTCACATTATACAAAATTGAGCTAGCTTAATGTGGGCGTTGGATTCATGTCATTCAAAGCTCTAAATCAAAAGTTACAGATGATTTATTGTAGACATTTCAAGTTGATCTGCCAGTTAAAATGATCATTCTAAACTGATCATTGGTGCTCATTAAGTAAAGGCTTATAATTGAATCATAATGCATGACATCAAGTAGTTTTGATTGATTGGATTACTTGGACGCTTTGTTGTATCTATATATGTCTCAAATATTGTCAGAATATATAGAAAATTAAGCTAGATTAGTGTGGGCACTGGATTCATGTCATTTTGAGCTCTAAATCAAAAGTTACACATGATTTAGTGCGGACATGTCAGGGTTATCGGCCAGTTAAAGTGATCATTCTAAACTGGTCATTGGTGCTCATTAAGTAAAGGCTTATCAATGAACCATAAAGCATGGCATCACGCAGTTTGGGATAGATTGATTACTTGGACATTTTTTCGTCTCTATTTCTGTCTCAAATTTTGTCAAAATATAGAAAATTGTGCTACCATAACGTGGGCATTAGATTCTTGTCATTTTGAGCTCTAAATCAAAAGTTGCAAAAGATTCAGTGCGGATCTGTCAAGAGTATCAGCCAGTTATAGTGATCATTCTAAACTGATCATTGGTGCCCATTGAGTAAAAGCTTATAAATGAAAAATAATGCATGGCATTACGAAGTTTGGGATGGATTGGATTAATAGGAAGCTTTGTTGTATGTATTTCTATCTTAAATATTGTAAAAATATAGAAAATTGAGCTACCTTAACGTGGGCATTGTATTTGTGTCATTCTGAGCTCTAAATTAAAAGTTATGGACGATTTAATGCGTACATGTCAAGTTGATCGGCTAGTTAAAGTGATCATTGGTGCCCATTGAGAAAACGCTTATAAATGAAAAATAATGCATGGCATTACACAGTTTGGGATGGATTGGATTACTTGGACGCTTTGCCGTATCTATTTCTATGTTAAATTTTGTCAAAATAAGGAAACTTAGGCTAGCTTAATGTGGGCATTGGATTCGTGTCATTCTAAGTTTAAAAGCAAAAGTTATGGATAATTTAGTGCAAACAATGACAAGTTGATCTGCATGTTAAAGTGATCATTCTAAACGGATCAATGGTGCCCTTTGAGTAAAGTAAAATGAAGTATAATGCATGGCATCACATAATTTTGGTTAGAATGGACTACTAGGACACTTTGTCCTATCTATTTTTATCTCAAATTTTGTTACAATTTAGAAAATAGAGCTCGATGAACGTGGGCATTGGATTTCGTCATTCTAAGCTCTAAATCCAAAGTTATTAATGATTTATTGCGGACATGTCAAGTTGATCGGCCAGTTCAAGTGAACATTGTAAACTGGTCATTGGTGCTCCTTAAGTAAAGGCTTATAATAAAGCGTAATGCATGGCATCAAGTAGTTTGGATAGATTGGATTACTTTGGCGCTTTGTCATCTCTAATTCTATCTCAAATTCTGTCAAAATATAGAAAATGGATCTAGTTTAACGTGGGCATTGGATTCGTATCATTCGGAGCTCTAAATCAAAAGTTACGGAAGATTTATTGTGGACATGTCAGGTTGATTGGCCAGTTAAATTGATAATTCTAAACTAATCGTTGGTGCTCATTGAGTAAAGGGTTATAAATGAAGCATAATGCATGGCATCACACAATTTGGATAGATTGGATTACTTGTACGCTTTGTCGTATATATTTTTCTGTGTCAAATTTTGTTACAATTTATAAAATGGTGCTAGCTTAACGTGGGCATTGGATTAATGTGATTCTTAGCTCTAAATTAAAATTATGGACGATTTAATGAAGATATGACAGGCTGATCGGCCAGTTAAAATGATCATTCTAAACTGATCATTGGTGCTCATTGAGTAAAAGCTTATAAAGGAAAAATAATGCATTGCATCATGCAGTTTGAGATGGAATGGATTAATTGAACGTTTTGTCGTATCTATTTCAGTCTCAAATTTTTCCAAAATATAGAAAATTGAGCTAGATTAAAGTGGGCATTGTATTCGTGTCATTTTGAGCTCTAAATAAAAAGTCACGGATGATTTAGTGCTGACATTTCAAGTTTATCAGCTAGTTAAAGTTTTCATTCTAAACTGATCATTGGTGCTCATTAAGTAAAGGCTTATCAATGAACCATAAAGCATGGCATCACGCAGTTTGGGATAGATTGGATTACTTGGACGCTTTGTGGTCTCTATTTCTATCTAAAATTTTGTCAAAATATAGAAAATTGAGCTACCTTAACATGGGCATTAGATTCGTGTCATTTTAAGCTCTAAATCAAAACTTATAGAAGATTTAGTGCGGATATGTCAAGAGACTCAGCCAGTTATAGTGATCATTCTAAACTGATCATTGGTGCCCATTGAGTAAAAGTTTATAAATGAAAAATAATGCATGGCATTACATAGTTTGGGATGGATTGGATTACTTGGACGCTTTGTTGTCTCTATTTCTGTCTTAAATTTTCTAAAAATATAGAAAATTGAGCTAGCTTAACATGGGCATTGGATTCATGTCATTTTGAGCTCTAAATCAAAAGTTATGTACAATTTAATGCGTACATGTCAAGTTGATCGTCTAGTTAAAGTGATCAATCTAAACTGATCATTGGTGCCCATTGAGTAAACGCTTATAAATGAAAAATAATGCATGGCATTACACAATTTGGGATGGATTGGATTACTTGGACGCTTTGCCGTATCTATTTCTCTGTTAAATTTTGTCAAAATAAGGAAAATTAGGCTAGCTTAATGTGGGCATTGGATTCGTGTAATTCTTAGTTATAAATCAAAAGTTATGGATAATTTAGTGCAAACAATTACAAGTTGATCTGCATATTAAAGTGATCATTCGAAACGGATAAATGGTGCCCTTTGAGTAAAGTAAAATGAAGTATAATGCGTGGTATCACATAATTTTTGTTAGATTGGATTACTAGGACGATTTGTCTATCTATTTTTATCTCAAATTTTGTTAAAATTTAGAAAATTGAGTTAGATTAACATGGGCATTGGATTCGTGTCATTCTAAGCTCTAAATCAAAAGTTATTGACGATTTATTGCGGACATGTCAAGTTGATCGGCCAGTTAAAATGATCATTGTAAAGTGATCTAGGTGCTCATTAAGTAAAGGCTTATAAATGAAGTGTAATGCATGGCATCAAGTAGTTTAGATAGATTGGATTACTTTGGCGCTTTGTCATCTCTAATTTTGTCTCAAATTATGTCAAAATATAGAAAATGGATCTAGTTTAACATGGGCATTAGATTCGTGTCATTCAGAGCTTTAACTCAAAAGTTACGAAAGATTTTTTGTGGACATGTCAGGTTGATTGGCCAGTTAAATTGATAATTCTAAACTAATCATTGGTGCTCATTGAATAAAGGGTTATAAATGAAGCATAATGCATGGAATCATACAATTTTGGATAGATTGGATTACTTGTACGCTTTGTCGTATATATTTCTGTCTCAAATTTTGTTACAATTTATAAAATGGGGCTAGCTTAACGTGGGCATTGGATTAATGTCTTTCTTAGCTCTAAATCAAAATTATGGAAGATTTAGTGCAGATATGACAAGCTGATAGGCAGTTGAAATGATCATTCTAAACTGATCATTGGTGCTCATTGAGTAAAAGCTTATAAAGGAAAAATAATGCGTGGCATCATGCAGTTTGGGATGGAATGGATTACTTGAAACTTTTGTCGTATCTATTTTTCACTCAAATTTTGCCAAAACATAGAAAATTGAGCTAGCTTAAAGTGGGCATTGGATTTGTGTCATTTTGAGCTCTAAATTAAAAGTTACGGATGATTTAGTGCGGACATGTCAAGTTTATCAGCTAGTTAAAGTGATCATTATAAACTGATCATTGGTGCTCATTAAGTAAAGGCTTACAATGAACCATAAAGCATGGCAACACGCAGTTTGGGATAGGTTGGATTACTTGGACGCTTTGTGGTCTCTATTTCTGTATCAAATTTTGTCAAAATATAGAAAATTGAGCTACCTTAACGCGGGCATTAGATTCGTGTCATTTTGAGCTCTAAATCAAAAGTTGCATAAGATTTAGTGCAGACATGTCAATAGTATCGTCAAGTTATAGTGATCATTCTAAACTGATCATTGGTGCCCATTGAGTAAAAGTTTATAAATGAAAAATAATTCATGGCATTACGCAGTTGGGATGGATTGGATTACTTGGACGCTTTGTTGTCTCTATTTCTGTCTTAAATTTTGTAAAAATTTAGAAAATTGAGTTAGATTAACATGGGCATTGGATTCGTGTCATTCTAAGCTCTAAATCAAAAGTTATTGACGATTTATTGCGGACATGTCAAGTTGATCGGCCAGTTAAAATGATCATTGTAAAGTGATCTAGGTGCTCATTAAGTAAAGGCTTATAAATGAAGTGTAATGCATGGCATCAAGTAGTTTAGATAGATTGTATTACTTTGGCGCTTTGTCATCTCTAATTTTGTCTCAAATTATGTCAAAATATAGAAAATGGATCTAGTTTAACATGGGCATTAGATTCGTGTCATTCAGAGCTTTAAATCAAAAGTTACGAAAGATTTTTTGTGGACATGTCAGGTTGATTGGCCAGTTAAATTGATAATTCTAAACTAATCGTTGGTGCTCATTGAGTAAAGGGTTATAAATGAAGCATAATGCATGGCATCACACAATTTTGGATAGATTGGATTACTTGTACGCTTTGTCGTATATATTTTTTTGGCTCAAATTTTGTTACAATTTATAAAATGGAGCTAGCTTAACATGGGCATTGGATTAATGTGATTCTTAGCTCTAAATTAAAATTATGGACGATTTAATGCAGATATGACAGGCTGATCGGCCAGTTAAAATGATCATTCTAAACTGATCATTGGCGCTCATTGAGTAAAAGCTTATAAAGGAAAAATAATGCATTGCATCATGCAGTTTGAGATGGAATGGATTAATTGAACGTTTTGTCGTATCTATTTCAGTCTCAAATTTTGCGAAAATATAGAAAATTGAGCTAGATTAAAGTGGGCATTGTATTCGTGTCATTTTGAGCTCTAAATAAAAAGTCACGGATGATTTAGTGCTGACATGTCAAGTTTATCAGCCAGTTAAAGTGATCATTCTAAATTGACAATTGGTGCTCATTAAGTAAAAGCTTATAAATTAAGTATAAAACATGACATGACACAGTTTGGGATAGATTAGATTATTTGGACGGATTGTGGTCTTTATTTTTTTCTCAAATTTTGTCTAAATATTAAAAATTGAGCTAAATTAATGTGTGCATTGGATTCGTGTCATTTTGAGCTTTAAATCAACAGTTACGAATGATTTAATGTGGACATGTCAAGTTACTCGGCTAGTTAAAGGGATCATTCTAAATTGATCATTGGTGCCCACTGAGAAAAAGCTCATAAATGAAAACTAATGAATGGCATCACACAGATTAGGATGGATTGGATTACTTGGACGCTTTGTCGTATCTATTTTTGTCTCAAATTTTCTCAAAATATAGAAAATTGAGTTAGCTTAACGTGGGCATTGGATTCGTGTCATTTTCAGCTCTAAATAAAAAGTTACTGATGAATTAGTGCGGACATTTGAAGTTGATCGGCCAGTTAAAATGATCATTCTAAACTGATCATTGGTGCTCATTGAGTAAAGGCTTATAAATGAAGCATAATGCATGGTATCACGAAGTTTGAGATAGATTGGATCACTTGGACCCTTTGTCGTATCTAGTTCTGTCTCAAATGTTGTCACTTTACAAAATAGAGCTAGCTTAATTTGGGAATTGGATTCATGTCATTCAACGCTCTAAATCAAAAATAACGGACAATTTGTTGTAGACATGTCAAGTTGATCTGCCAGTTAAAGTGATCATTATCATTTGTGATCATTAAATAAAGGCTTATAATTGAAGCATAATGCATGACATAAAGCAGTTTTGATAGATTAGATTACTTGGACGCTTTGTTGTATCGATATTTGTCTCAAATATTGTCAAAATATAGAAAATTAAGCTAGCTTAACGTGGGCACTGGATTCGTGTCATTTTGAGCTCTAAATCAAAAGTTACACATGATTTAGTGCAGACATGTCATGATTATCGTCAAGTTAAAGTGATCATTCTAAGCTGATCATTGTTGCTCATTAAGTAAAGGCTTATCAATTAACCATAAAGCATGGCATCACGCAATTTGGGACAGATTGGATTGTTTGGACGCTTTGTGATCGCTATTTCTGTCTCAAATTTTGTTAAAATATAAAAAATTGAGCTAACTTAACGTGGGCATTAGATTCATGTCATTTTGAGCTCCAAAATCAAAAGTTGATCGGATAGTTAAAGTAATCAATCTAAACTGATCATTGATGCCAATTGAGTAAACGCTTATAAATGAAAAATAATGCATGGCATTACTCAGTTTGGGATGGATTGGTTTACTTGGACGCTTTGCCGTATCTATTTTAGTGTTAAATTTTGTCAATATATGGAAAATTGGGCTAGCTTAATGTGGGCATTGGATTCGTGTCATTTAAAGCTATAAATCAAAAGTTATGGATGATTTAGTGCAAACAGGACAAGTTGATATGCATCTTAAAGTGATCATTCTAAAGGGATCAATGGTGCCCTTTGAGTAAAGTAAAATGAAGCATAATACATGGCATCACATTATTTTGGTTAGATTAGATTACTTGGACGCTTTGTCGTATCTATTTTTGTCTCAAATTTTCTCAAAATATAGAAAATTGAGTTAGCTTAACGTGGGCATTGGATTCGTGTCATTTTAAGCTCTAAATCCAAAGTTACTTATGATTAGTGCGGACATTTGAAGTTGATCGACCACTTAATATGATTATTTTAATCTGATCATTGGTGCTCATTGAGTAAAGGCCTATAAATGAAGTGTAATTCATGGCATCAGGAATTTTGAGATAGATTGGATTACTTGGACCCTTTGTCGTATCTTGTTCTGACTCAAATGTTGTCACATTATACAAAATTGAGCTAGCTGAATTTGGGCATTGGATTCGTGTCATTCAAAGCTCTAAATCAAAAATTACAGACAATTTCGTACACACATGTCAAGTTGATCTGCCAGTTAAAGTGATCTTCTAAATTGATCATTGGTGATCATTAAATAAAGGCTTATAATTGAAGCATAATGCATGACATCAAGCAGTTTTGATAGATTGGATTACTTGGACGCTTTGTTGTATCTATATCTGTCCCAAATATTGTCAAAATATAGAAAATTAAGCTAGCTTAACGTGGGCACTAGATTCGTGTCATTTTGAGCTCTAAATCAAAAGTTACACATGATTTAGTGCGGACATGTCAGGGTTATCGTCTAGTTAAAGTGATCATTCTAAACTGATCATTGTTGCTCATTAAGTAAAGGCTTATCAATGAACCATAAAGCATGGCATCACGCAATTTGGGATAGATTGGATTATTTGGATGCTTTGTGATCTCTATTTCTGTCCCAAATTTTGTTAAAATATAGAAAATTGAGCTACCTTAACGTGGGCATTAGATTCATGTCATTTTGAGCTCTAAATCAAAAGTTACGAAAGATTTAGTGCGGACATGTGTAGAGTATCGGCCAGTTATAGTGATCATTCTAAACTGATCATTGGTGCCCATTGAGTAAAACCTTATAAATGAAAAATAATGCATGGCATTACACAGTTTGGGATGGATTGGATTACTTGGACGCTTTGTTGTCTCTATTTCTGTCTCAAATTTTGTCAAAATATAGAAGATTGAGCTACTTAACGTGGGCATTGGATTCGTATCATTTTGAACTCTAAATCAAAAGTTATGGACGATTTAATGCGTACATACCAAGTTGATCGGATAGTTAAAGTGATCAATCTAAACTGATCATTGGTGCCAATTGAGTAAACGCTTATAAATGAAAAATAATGCATGGCATTACTCAGTTTGGGATGGATTGGATTACTTGGACGCTTTGCTGTATCTATTTCAGTGTTAAATTTTGTCAAAATAAGGAAAATTGGGCTAGCTTAATGGGCATTAGATTCGTGTCATTCTAAGCTATAAATCAAAAGTTATGGATGATTTAGTGCAAATATGACAAGTTGATCTGCACGTTAAAGTGATCATTCTAAACGGATCAATGGTGCCCTTTGAGTAAAGTAAAATAAAGCATAATACATGGCATCACATAATTTTGGTTAAATTAGATTATTTGGACGCTTTGTGGTATCTATTTTTTATCTCAAATTTTGTTACAATTTAGAAAATTGAGTTAGCTTAACTTGGGCATTGGATCCATGTCATTCTATGTTCTAAATCAAAAGTAACTGATGATTTATTGCGGACATGTCAAGTTGATCGGACAGTTAAAGTGATCATTGTAAATTGATCATTGGTGCTCATTAAGTAAAGGCTTATAAATGAAGCATAATGCATGGCATCAAGTAGTTTGGATAGATTGGATTACTTTGGCGCTTTGTCATCTCTAATTCTGTCTCAAATTATGTCAAAATATAGAAAATGGAGCTAGTTTAACGTAGGCATTGGATTCGTGTCATTCGGAGCTCTAAATCAAAAGTTACGGAAGATTTAGTGTGGACATGTCAGTTTGATTGGCCACTTAAACTGATAATTCTAAACTAATCGTTGGTGCTCATTGAGTAAAGGGTTATAAATGATGCATAATGCATGGCATCACACAATTTTGGATATTTTGGATTACTTATACGCTTTCTCGTATTTATTTCTGTCCCAAATTTTGTTACAATTTATAAAAATGAGCTTGCTTAACCTGGGCATTGGATTCATGTGATTCTTAGCTCTAAATCAAAATAATGGACGATTTTGTTGCAGACATGACAAGCTGATCGGCCAGTTCAAATTATCCTTCTAAACTGATCATTGGTGCTCATTGAGTAAAAGCTTATAAAGGAAAAATAATGCATGGCGTCACGCAGTTTGGGATGGAATGGATAACTTGAACGTTTTGTCGTATCTATTTCTGTCTCAAGTTATGCCAAAATCTAGAAAATTGAGCTAGCTTCAAGTGGGCATTTGATTCATGTCATTTTGTGCTCTAAATCAAACGTTACGCACGATTTAGTGTGGACATGTCAAGTGTATCGGCTAGTAAATGTGATTATTGTAAACTGATAATTGGTGCTCATTAAGTAAAATCTTATAAATTAAGAATAAAGCATGACATGATGCAGTTTGGGATAGATTGGATTACTTGGACGGTTTGTGGTCTCTATTTTTGTCTCAAAATTTTTCAAAATATAGAAAATTGAGCTAGCTTAATGTGGGCATTGGATTCGTGTATTTTGAGCTTTAAATCAAAAGTTACAGATGATTTAATGTGGACATGTCAAGTTAATCGGCTAGTTAAAGGGATCATTCTAAATTGATCATTGGTGCACATTGAGAAAAAGCTCATAAATGAAAAATAATGCATGGCATCACGCAGATTGGGATGGATTGGATTACTTGGACGCTTTGTTGTATCTATGTTAGTCTCAAATTTTCTCAAAATATAAAAATTGAGCTAGCTTAACGTGTACATTGGATTCTTGTGATTTTGAGCTCTAACTCAAAAGTTACTGATGATTTAGTGCGGACATTTGAAGTTGATTGGCCAGTTAAAATGATCATTCTAAACTAATCATTGGTGCTCATTGAGTAAAGGTTTATAAATGAAGCATAACGAATGGCATCACGAGGTTTGAGATAGATTGGATTACTTTGACCTTTTGTCGTATCTAGTTCGGTCTCAAATGTTGTCACATTATTCAAAATTGAGCTAGCATACTGTGGGGATTGGATTCATGTCATTCAAAGCACTAAATCAAAAGTTACAGACGATTTAGTGTAGACATGTCAAGTTGATCTGCCAGTTAAAGTGATCATTCTAAACTCATCATTGGTGCTCATTAAGTAAAGGCTTATAATTGAAGCATAATGCATGACATCAAACAGTTTTGATAGATTGGGTTACTTGAACGCTTTGTTGTAACTATATTTGTCTCAAATATTGTAAAAATATAGAAAATTAAGCTAGATTAACGTGGGCACTGGATTTGTGTCATTTTGGGTTTAAAATCAAACGTTACACATGATTTAGTGCGGAAATGTCAGGGCTATCGGCCAGTTAAAGTGATCATTCTAAAATGATCATTGGTGCTCATTAAGTAAATGCTTATCAATGAACCATAAAACATGGCATCACACAATTTGGGATAGATTGGATTACTTGGACACTTTGTGGTTTCTATTTCTGTCTCACATTTTGTCAAAATATAGAAAATTGACCTACCTTAACGTGGGCATTAGATTTGTGTCATTTCGAGCTCTAAATCAAAAGCTATGGAAGATTTAGTGCGGACATGTCAAGAGTATTGGCGAGTTATAGTGATCATTCTAAACTGATCATTGGTGCCCATTAAGTAAAAGCTTATAAATGAAAAATAATGCATGGCATTACGCAGTTTGGGATGGATTGGATTACTTGGACGCTTTGTCGTATCTATTTCTTTGTTAAATTTTGTCAAAATATAGAAACTTGGGCTAGCTTAACGTGGGCATTCGATTTGTGTGATTTTGAGCTCGAAATCAAAAGTTACGGACGATTTAGTGCAGATATGTCGAGTTGATCGGGCAGTTAAAGTGATCATTCTAAACTGATCACTGGTGCTCATTAAGTAAAAGCTTATAAACGAAAAAATAATGCATGGCACCACGCAGTTTAGGATGGATTGGATTAGTTAGACGGTTAGTCAAATCCATTTATATCTCAAATTTTGTCACAATATAGAAATTTAGCTAGGTTAACGTGGGCATTGGATTCGTGTCATTCTGAGCTCTAAATGAAAAGTTACGGACAATTTAGTGCCCACATGTCAAGTTGATCGGCCAGTTAAATCCAACAGTCTAAACTGTTCATGGGTGCTCATTGAGTAAAGGCTTATAAATGAAGCATAGTGCATCGCATCATATAATTTTGGTTAGATTGGATTACTTGAACACTTTGTCGTATCTATTATTATCTCAAATTTTGTTACAATTTAGAAAATTGAGTTAGCTTAATGTGGGCAGTGGATTCGTGTTATTCTAAGCTCTAAATCAAAAGTTAAGTTACTACGATTTATTGCGGATATGTCAAGTTGATCGGCCACTTATAGTGATCATTGTAAACTGATCATTTGTGCTCATTAAGTGGATGCTTATAAATGAAGCATAATGCATGTGTCAAGTAGTTTGGATAGATTTGAGTATTTTGGCGCTTTGTTGTCTCTAATTCTGTCTCAAATTATGTCAAATTATTTAAAAATGAGCTAGCTTAATGTGGGCATTGGATTCGTGTAATTTTGAGCTCTAAATCAAAAGTTACGTACGATTTAGTGCGGACATATCAAGTTGATCCGCCAACTAAAGAGATCATTTTTGAGAAAACACTTATAAATGAAAAATAATGAATGGCATCACGCAGTTTGGGATGGATGGGATTACTTGGACGCTTTGTTGTATCTATTTCTGTCTCAATTTTTTTCATATTATATAAAATTGAGCTAGCTTAACATGGGCATTGCATTTGTGTCATTTTGAGCTCTAAATTAAAAGTTATGGACAATTTAGTGCAGACATGTCAAGTTGATATGCGAGTTAAAGTGATCATTCTAAACTGATCATTGGTGCTCATATAGTAAAGGCTTATAATTGAAGCAAAATGCATGACATCAGCCAGTTTTTATATTTTGGATTACTTGGACGCTTTGTTGTATCTATTTCGGTCTCAAATTTTTTTCAAACTATAGAAAATTTAACTAGGTTAACGTGGGAATTTGATTCGTGTCATTTTGAGATCTAAATCAAAAGTTACGGGAGATTTAGTGCAGACATGTCAAGTTGATCAGCATGTTAAAGTGATCATTTTAAACGGATCATTGCTGCCCTTTGAGTAAAGTTTTATCAATGAAGCATATTGCATGCGTCACACTATTTTGGATAGATCGGATTACTTGAACGCTTTGTCGTACCTAGTTTTATCTCAAATTTTGTTACAATACAGTAAATTGAGCGAGCTTAACGTGAGCATTGGATTCGTGTGTTTCTGAGCTCTAAATCAAAAGTTACGGATGATTTAGTGCGGACATGTCAAGTTGATCGGCCAGTTAAAGTGATCATTCTAAACTGATCATTGGTGCTCCTTAACTAAAGGCTTATAAATGAAGCCTAAGGAATGGCATTACACAGTTTGTGATAGATTGGATTATTTGGACGTTTTGTCATCTCTATTTTTGTCTCAAAGTTTGTCAAAATATAGAAACTTTACCTAGTTTAACATGGGCATTCGATTCGTGTCATAATGAGCTCAAATCAAGAGGTACGGACGATTTACTGCGGATGTGTCAAGTTGATCGGTGAGTTAATATGATTATTCTAAACTGATTATTAGTGCTCATTGAGTAAAAGCTTATAAATGAATCATAATGCATGGCATCAAACAATTTTCGATAGATTGGATTACTTGTACGCTTTGTGTTCTCTATTTTTGTCTCATATTTTGTCAAAATATAGAAAATAAAGCTAACTTAACGTGGGCATTGGATTTGTGTCATTCTGAGCTTTAACTCAAAAGTTACGGACGATAAATGCGGTCATGTCTAGTTGATCGGCCAGTTAAAGTGATCATTTTAAACATATCATTGGTGCTCATTAAGTAAAGGCATATAAATGAAGCATAATGCATGGCACCAATCAGTATGGATGGATTGGATTACTTGGACACTTTAGCGTCTCTATTTTCTTCTCAGATTTTATCAATATATAGAAAATTGAGCCGGCGTAACGTGGGCGTTGGATTCGTGTCATTTTGAGCTCTAAATCAAAAGTTACTGACGATTCAGTGGGGACATTTCAAGTTTATCAGCTAGTTAAAGCAATCATTTTAAACTGATCATTGGTGCTCATTGAGTAAAACCTTATAAATGAAGCATAATGCATGGCATCACATAGATTTGGTTTGATTGGATTACTTGGATGCTTTGTCATATCTATATCTGTCTCAAATTTTGTTACAATATAGAAAATTGACCAAGCTTAAAGTGGGCGTTGGATTTTTCTGAGCTCTAAATCAAAAGTTATGGAAAATTTAGTGCAGACATGTCAAATGAAATATAATGCATGCATCAAGTAGTTTTGATAGATTGTATTACTTGGACGCTTTGTCGTCTCGATTTCAGTTTCAAATTTTTGTCAAAATATAGAGAATTAAGCTAGCTTAACATGGGCATTAGATTCGTGTAATTCAGAGCTTTAAATCAAAAGTTACGGACGATTTAGTGCGGACATATCAAGTTGAATGGCCAATTAGACTCATCATTCTAATTTGATCATTGATGCTCATTGGGTAAAGGCTTATAAATGAAGCATAATGTATGACATCACATAGTTTGGGATAGATTGGATTACTTAGGCGCTTTTTCGTATCAATATCTGTCTCAAATTTTGTAAAACCATAGAAAATTGAGCTAGTTTAACGTGGGAATTTGATTCGTGTTATTCTTAGCTCTAAATCAAAATTTACGGACGATTTAGTGCGGACATGTTAAGTTGATCTGCCAGTTAAAGTGATAATTCTAATTGGATAATTGGTGCCCATTTAGTAAAGGCTTATCAATGAAGTATAATGCATGGCATCACAAAGTTTTGGATCGATTGGATTACTTGGACGCTTTATCGTATCTAGCTCTGTCTCAAATTTTGTTACAATATAAAACATTGAGCTAGTTTATTATGGGCATTGGTCTTGTGTGTTTCTGAGCTCTAAATTGAAAGTTACATAAGATTTAGTGCAGATATGTCAAGGTGATCGACGAGTTAAAGTGATGATTCTAAACTGATCATTCATACTCATTAAGTAAAGGCTTATAAATGAATCATAATGCATGGGATCACACAGTTTACGATAGATTGGATTACTTGGACGCTTTGTTTTATCATTTTTGTCTCAAATTTTGTTACAATATAAAAAATTTAGCTAGCTTAACATAGGCATTGGATTCGTGTCATTCTGAGCTCTAAATCAAAAGTTATAGACGATTTAGTGGGGACATTTCAAGTTGATCGGCCAATTAAAGTGATGATTCTAAACTGATCATTGGTGCTCATTGAGTAAAAGCTTATACGTAAAAAATAATACATGGCCCCACGCAGTTTGGAATAGACTAGATTACTTAGACGATTTTTCGTATCTAGTTCAGTCTCAAATGTTTTCACAAAATAGAAAATATATGTAGCTTAAAATGGGCTTTGAATTCATGTCATTCTGAATTCTAATTCAAAAGTTATGGACAATTTAGTGTGGACGTGTCAAGTTGATCGGCCAGTTAATATGATCATTCTAAATTGATCATTGGTGCTCATTGAGTAAAGGCTTATGAATGAAGCATAATGCATGGCATCACTTAGTTGTGCCTAAAAGTAAAAAATACTAAATTAATATTTAAAAAAATTTCGAATAATAATAAATTAAATTAATATAATAAGAATTTACCAATGGATTGGCTCGTCTCAAAAAACTAGTCCATCTAGCTTTGTGAATATAAATGCCTTTGCGTGCTCGGTCTCTTTTTTGGTTTCCTAAATTAGTACTCGAGATGGCCTCAGCGCTGGAAGATTCCCAATAACGAATAAAGTCGTTCCAAACCGACTCATTCAACCCCCTTGGTTTGTCTTTTTCCTTTTTGCACTTTTGTTTCCACTCGTTCATGTGGCGGGAAAATTGTACGGCAGCCTTTTTTTGAAAAGCTTTTTCCACCAATTTTGAGTAAATGGGATCCCATGTAAATTATTGCTGCAAAATTTACTTATATATTACTAAAAAATATTTTAAACAATTACATATTTAAAAATAAATTAACGTAGTGCAAACGTCCTGAACCAAATTTGAAGTTCTTCATACGGAATATCTCTAAATTTTGTATACGGTTTGTTCAAAAGAGAATAAAGCATCTTTAATATAGATTTGTTTATTCCGTTTTTTGAAATACCAAACCTACGAATTTTTACTACACTAGCGTTAAAATAATTATTTTAAATCTAATTATTGAAAATTTAATATACCATGTCGAATTTCCTTGATTACTCGGATCAAGAAAAGTAAGATGTTCACGACCAGGTTGCTGAACCAATTCTTCAATTGTCATTGGTCGGAAAGAATCATTACAGATTCTGGAACTTGAGTTGGTATAAAACTTGTAGTAAACAATTCACCATGTCGATACTCTTGATACGAACTTAAAAATATTATTATTAAATGAATACGGTGACTATACTTGATGTTAATAGTAATATTTAACACACATAAACTAATACAAAGTATAAATACAGAATATCTATCCGAATCGTTTAAATGATTTCAAATAATAATAAATAAATGATTTTTTTATCCATAATTAATAAAAGTATAGAATTTGTTAATAAAAATGTTGTTTTGTAAGAAAATAGTTTCACACTAACCTAGGATCTCCAACATAATGTTAAGCATATTTCATCAATATACACATAAAATAGCATTCATAACTAACTTATAAAATAGCTTATATGTTACATAAATAATTACCAATTCGAGTAATTATTTGACAAGTAAGACTATGGTTTTTTAGCTAACTGCAACTTTCCATGATCAAATAGCATACATAAAACGTCAAAATAGCTTTCCATGATCAAAGACTTGTTTGATCAAACAAGTAACATATACATTTTACTTTTGCAAAAAAAATTGAAAAAAATTGTAATTTTTATCTAATTAATTTGTTGGCTAACAATCAATGGATGAAAATAAAAACAATCAGACATGGAACTCATTTAGACAATTCATCGAACATATTACTTTCATCCAACATTACAAGAAACAATGTTCTTAAGCTTATAAGAATTAACAATCACAAACACCCATAAATCCCACATCTTGTGTGACTAGAAACAGAGAGTGAAAAATCTATTGGAACATTCCATTCAACAAGCATCAGGTTCAAAGGGTTTAGGTAACAAAGAAAACCTGATTCAAAATTCTTCTGGATATTTTTTTGATCTATATAAAAAACTGTGGGAAGAAGAAAAAAGAGAGATCTATATTACTCTCTCTCTCTGACCCAAATTAAGAACGGCTCCAAATTTAAAACGCCAAAATCTCAGAAAATAATATCGAGAGAGAGAGAAAGAACATTGTGAAGGTTTTATAAACTTTCATTTCCAGTGATTACACTTACACAGACCGAGAGGAGACTTCCGGCGACGTCAGCGGCGGGAGGGAAAGGTGGATTTCGGAACGGGAGAGGAAAAGGCCGATTTTGTAATGGAGAAGAAGACTGAAAGAGATGTCGTGGGGTCATAGTTTATATTCGATATTTTTGACCGCAAAATCCGTCGGAAAACCGTCGGCCAAATAATAAATATTTTTGCGAAAACTCCCGTGCTAAATTAACTTTCCGAAATTAATATTTTTGCTAAATTAATATTTTTGTGAAATATTTTGAAAAAACTATCTAGTATATAACATTATGAATGTGTACCATTTAGTCGTAGCCCATATATGTTTTATACTTTTAAATCAATAAAAATTTACATTTGAAATTTTTGTTTGTTGCATATATGTCGGAAATTGCAGACGAAATTCTGATGGGTATTCAAATTCTGTCGGCAATCCGTCGGATAATCTTCTCCGATATAATAGGGTGTAGTATCAATACCCTATGCCATCAAGAATTTGACTGTAGTTTCCAACGGCATTGCGACGGGTTCCGACGAGTATTCAAATTTCATCGGCAATCCGTCGGATAATCTTTTCCGACACGATAGGGTATAGTATCAATACCCTATGTTGTCGGACTCCAACTAGAGTTTCCGTTGGAATTGCGATGGGTTTTGTAGTTTTGTTGGAAATCCGTCGCACACAGGAATATAAATTTTTTTTAAAATATTATTTAACACTAAAAATTAAAGTATCATAAAATCTAAAACATTGCAATCACATATTTAATATGAATCTAATTAACATTCCGAATTAGCTGAATTTTCGTCGTCAAACTCGCCAATCTCCTCTTCTGAATCTTGAAATACGTTGTAATCTCCGTATGTGGTATCATCAACAACAAGGTTAACTTCAAGAGAAGTGTCTATGGAACATAAGTTACCAATTGTGCTTTGCTGCATATATAGGGCCTTGCTCAGAAACACCACATACCATTCCTATAGGGTGTATTGAAGTAACTGTAGTGCAAGGATCTTGTTTGTTCTTCACACGAGGATATCGAATGTAACAAACCTGGTCCGCTTGTGATGCAAGTATAAAAGATCATATTTTAGATGTCACTTACGAGAGTGGACAGATGTAACACCGAATTCGTCATACCAGTCACAGTAGAACACAATACAGCTCAAATCAATCATTCCTGGATAGTGAACTTCTAATATTTGACAAAAAACATTGTTGTATACAATTTCACCATATTGAGATAATATACCATAATTAGAAGTTTTTTGTGAGCTTCCTTCACGATGAGTCTGAAAAGCATATCCACGAGTGCAGTACATTGGATAAGATTTTGTCATAAATATAAAAACATTCACCAACTCAACTAACCATGTGTGAAACATCATCCCCTAAAAGGACCCGTCGTAACCTGCAAAATTTGTTGAATACACTCAACTATATATTTATATATAGGAAATTATTATTGAAAATTACATAAGTAATTAACACTGACGTAAAAATGCAACCAACTTGCAAATTCGCTCTTTTTAAGTTCAACCAACTCATTCTCTGTGTAATTTGAATAATAAACACGTATTTGATCCATGTATATCCTGTTAATTATAAACAAAATAATTAAAAATAAAGTATAATAACATTTACAAAAAAAATTAAATGAGTGTACCTTTCATATTCCGAAACATCATTGCAATTTGTCAAAATATACGGATACAAATGTTTGTGTTCCTCCTCTGATAGGCGTCACGTCTTTCTTTTTCCACTTATATGTCCAATTTGTGAAAATACTTCTCGTACATACACTGGATAACTTGGTTTTTCTCCTCTATCATCATGTCGTGCTGGTCGTCTATTTTTTTTGGACTTGCGATAGAAAATAGTTGCTGGCGAAGTTAGATGTTTCCTCATTAATACTTTGTGCGATGATTGAACCTTTAACCTTGGCAAGATTTTTAACTTATTTCTTTAGGTGGAACATATATCTCTCAAAAGGATACATCCATCAGTACTAAACATGTCCTCCAAGTGTTGCTTCTCTAGGCATGTGAATAGGAAGATGTTCCATAACATCAAAAAATGCTGGTGAAAATATTTTCTCAAGGTTACAAATGAGAACCAGTATTTTTTTCCTCCAAATTTTGTATATCGTCACTAGTAAGTGATCTTGTACATAAATGTCAGAAAAGCACCAATTCCTGCATAGTAAAAAAGTTATTCCAGCCGGAAAATTATGATTATATATAAAATAATGAAAACGTATCTGCAATTGCTTCGTGGACGTTTTTAGGCAGAAGATTGCTAAAGGTAAATCAAAATAGTCTTTGCATGACAACATGACAATCATGAATTTTCATCCCTATAAATTTGCCTTCAATAGTATCGACACAATTACGAAGATTAGATTCGTATCAGTATGGAAATTTGACATTATGCTTAATCCAATAAAAAACTCATCTTTTGCATGCGCATCCAACCGGAATGTAGGAGACAATGATTTTTCCATTCGATACTACATGTAGTTCCTTCTGGGAACAAATATATGGAAAATACAATCTAGCTTTCAAATTATCTTTCGTTTTTTGTTTCACATTTAGAATAGTATTCATTATGTTGTCAAAAACTCTTTTCAATGTGTATAACATCTAGATTGTGGCGCAACAGATGGTCCTTCTAATATGGTAAATCCTAAAAAATATTATTCTTGTGCTAGTTCTGGTATTCGCCACAACCATCAACAGGATAATATCTGTTACCTCCACATGAAGCCATTCTCTCAGCACCAAAATCTCTAAGTTGAGTCATCATATAATTTCCATCAAGCAAAGGAGGTGGACCACCATTTTTTTTTGTTTTTCCTAAACAATGTCGTGCTCCGACGATATGGATGATCTTGTGGTAGAAAGCATCGATGACAATCGAACCAACTTGTCTTTCATCCGTGTTTTAGTTGGAACGCATCAATATTATCTTGACAATATGGGCATGCTAACTTTCCATACGTCAAACCATCCTGATAACATACCATATGTTGGAAAATCACTTATGTTCCACATAAGTACTACTCGAATCAAGATGTTTTATTCGTTGGAAACATCAAATGCTTCGACAACATTTTCCCACAATATATTTAACTCATGAATTAGTGACTACAAGAAAATATCAAGCAATCACTTAGGATGCTGTGGACCGGGGACGAGAATTGTTAGAAACAAAAACTCTCGTTTCATGCATAACGAAGGAGGCAAATTATAAGTTGTCACGATAACTGGCCACAACGAGTATTGCCTCCCATGCTTCCCAAAAGGATTGAATCCATCTATATATAACCCGAGGTATACATTCCTAGGCTCATATGCAAAAATAGGATAAACCTCTTTAAAATGTTTCCATGCTTCTGCATCCGAGGGATGCACAATTTCTCCATTCAAATTATGGTCTGCCTGCCATCTCATAGGCTTTGCCGTGTGTTCAGATTGATATAACCTCTTTAACCTCTCTGCTAATGGCAAATACCACATCCGTTTATGCGGAATACGTACTCTGCCGCTTTTCTTTTGAAATCGAGGTTTGTGACAAAATCGATACTTCATGCGGTTTTCATCATTTCTCCAATAGATTCATGCAGTTGTCAATATATACATCGATCATCTAATACGACAATCCAATGCCAGCTGCAAGTTTTTGAACCTCGTAATATGAAGCAGGTGCAATATTATCTTCATGTAATATATCTCTAACAAAATTAGCTGTTGCATTCACCCAATCTTCAGCCAAGTTGAGATCCGTCTTTATCGTCATCAACTTGCTTGTAGCAGATAAAAGCGGTAATTCATATCTACATCCTTTATACAAAGGTTGTTTGGATGCATCTAACATATTCAAAAATATCCGAGCTTCCAAATTAGGTTCCTCTATTCTACTCCTATCTTCAATGTACGATGCTCTTTGTTCATGAAACGCATCATTCACCATCTGAACATTACCTCCGTTTATATCAACTTTTGATGCTAGTTCCTCTACCCTAACATTAGTACTATCTAACCTTTTTGAAGTACTACCATAATATTGCATCATTGCATCATTGCATCAGTTTCTCCATGCGAATACGAAATATTTTAACCCGGCATAAATGCAGTCCTTTACAAATGATTACGTACTTCTCCAACAGCCATTAATCTGTGATTTCGACATTTAATACACGTAAAATACATTTTACCGTATTCCAAAGTCATGCTATTGTTTGATGCAAATGTCATGAACTCTTCAACACATTGCGCAAATTAATCCGTCTATTCCCCCTTTGTTGAATCATACCAAGGTTTATCTATCCAGGATGAAAAATAATCATAAGAACCTGAAGAAGACATTTTGTTAAGATTTTTTGTTCTCCTGAAATTGTGAAGGAGCATAGTGTATTTATGTTGAAAATTAAAAGATTATCACAAATTTTAAAATGATTATTACGAATTTTTAACAGATTATTATGAATTTTGAACAAATTATTACGAATTACGAATTTTTAACAGATTATTATGAATTTTTAACAGATAATCACAAATTTTTAACAGATAAACACAAATTTTTAACAGATAAACACAAATTTTTAACAGATTAATCTTAAGAATATTCCCATTTCCGATGAATTTCCAATGGTTGCCGACCACTGCCCGAAATTTCTGAAGACCAACCGTCGACCCTCTACATTTACAGATTGGCCAAACTAACAATTACCAAAAAAATAGGATTTCATCGGAAAGACATCGAAACTACCAACGGATTTCTGTAGACGTTTAGATTTATTTTCCTAAAAAATAATTAAGTAGAAGTAGTCAATCGTTATATTCCATACCGATTCCAGACGGATAGTAAAAACTAGAATCCTTCGAGAAGTAGTCGGTAGAAAACCGACGATTTTGGTTTTGTCAAGAATTTCCGACAGTTTCGAGAGGATATCCCAACGCCAATGTTGTCGTCCGTAATAGGATGGATGTCCGTCGGATTTTACCATTGATTTCCCTATGGTGATGCAAACGTCGGGATTTACCGACAGAATACCGACGATATGTTTTAATATTTACTTGTAGTGTAGAATTGTCAAGTTGATCTTCCAGTTAAAATAATCATTCTTAACTGATCATTGGTACTCATTCAGTAAACGCATATAAATGAAGCATAATGGATGGCATCACGCAGTTCGGGATAGATTTGATTACTTGGACGCTTCGTCGTATCTATTTTTGTTTCAATTTTTGGTACAATATAGAAAATTGAGCTAGCTTAATGAGGGCATTGGATTCAGATCATTCGGAGCTCTAAACCAAAAGCTATGGACGATTTAGTGCGGACATGTAAATTTGATCGTACCATTAAAATAATCATTCTTAACTAATCATTGGTGCTCATTCTCAACTGATCATTGGTGCTCATATATTAAAAGCTTATAATTGAAGCATAATGCATGGTATCACGTAGTTCGAGAAATATTGGATTACTTGGACGCTTGGTCATATCTATTTTTTGTCACAATATAGAAAATTGAGCTAACTTAACGTGGGCATCGGATTCGTGTCATTATGAGCTATAAATCAAAAGTTATGGATGATTTAGTGCATACATGTCAAGTTGACTGGCCAGTTAAAATTATCATTCTAAACTAATCATTCGTGATAATTGAGTAAAGGCTTATAAATGAAGCATAATGTAGAACATCACGCTGTTTGGGATAGATTGAATTACTTGGATGCTTTGTCGTATCTATTTTTGTCTCAAATTTTGTCACAATATAAAATATTAAGCTAGCTTAACGTGGGCATTGGATTTGTGTCATTCGGAGCTCTGAATCAAAAGTTACGGACGATTTAGTGCGGACATATCAAGTTGATCGTCCATTTAAAATGATCATTTTTAACTGATCATTGGTGCTCATTGATTGAAAGCTTATAAATGAATCATAATGCATGGTATCACACAGTTCAAGATAGATTGAATTCCTTGGACGCTTAGTCGTATATAATTTTTTCTGAAATTTTGTCACAATATAGAAAATTGAGCTATATTAACGTGGGCGTTGGATTCGTGTTCATTTTAAACATATCATTGGTGCTCATTAAGTAAAGGCATATAAATGAAGCATAATGCATGGCACCAATTAATATGGATGGATTGGATTACTTGGACACTTTAGCGTCTCTATTTCCTTCTCAGATTTTATCAATATATAGAAAATTGAGCCGGCGTAACGTGGGCGTTGGATTCATGTCATTTTGAGCTCTAAATCAAAAGTTACTGACGATTCAGTGGGGACATTTCAAGTTTATCAGCTAGTTAAAGCGATCATTTTAAACTGATCATTGGTGCTCATTGAGTATAACCTTATAAATGAAGCATTATGCATGGCATCACATAGATTTGGTTTGATTGGATTACTTGGATGCTCTGTCATATCTATTTCTGTCTCAAATTTTGTTACAATATAGAAAATTGACTAAGCTTAAAGTGGGCGTTGGATTTTTCTGAGCTCTAAATCAAAAGTTATGGAAAATTTAGTGCAGACATGTCAAATGAAATATAATGCATAGCATCAAGTAGTTTTGATAGATTGGATTACTTGGACGCTTTGTCATCTCGATTTCAGTTTCAAATTTTTGTCAAAATATAGAGAATTAAGCTAGCTTAACATGGGCATTAGATTCGTGTAATTCAAAGCTTTAAATCAAAAGTTACGGACGATTTAGTGCGGACATATCAATTTGATCATTGATGCTCATTGGGTAAAGGCTTATAAATGAAGCATAATGTATGACATCACATAGTTTGGGATAGATTGGATTACTTAGGCGCTTTTTCGTATCAATATCTGTCTCAAATTTTGTAAAACCATAGAAAATTGAGCTAGTTTAACGTGGGAATTTTATTCGTGTTATTCTTGGCTCTAAATCAAAATTTACGGACGATTTAGTGTGTACATGTTAAGTTGATCTGCCAGTTAAAGTGATAATTCTAAATGGATAATTGGTGCCCATTTAGTAAAGGCTTATCAATGAAGTATAATGCATGGCATCAAAAAGTTTTGGATTGATTGGATTACTTGGACGCTTTATCGTATCTAGCTCTGTCTCAAATTTTGTTACAATATAAAACATTGAGCTAGTTTATTATGGGCATTGGTTTTGTGTGTTTCTGAGCTCTAAATTGAAAGTTACATAAGATTTAGTGCAGATATGTCAAGGTGATCGACGAGTTAAAGTGATGATTCTAAACTGATCATTCATACTCATTAAGTAAAGGCTTATAAATGAATCATAATGCATGGCATCACACAGTTTACGATAGATTGGATTACTTGGACGCTTTGTTTTATCATTTTTTTCTCAAATTTTGTTACAATATAAAAAATTTAGCTAGTTTAACGTAGGCATTGGATTCGTGTCATTCTGAGCTCTAAATCAAAAGTTATAGACGATTTAGTGGGGACATTTCAAGTTGATCGGCCAATTAAAGTGATGATTCTAAACTGATCATTGGTGCTCATTGAGTAAAAGCTTATACGTAAAGAATAATACATGGCATCACGTAGTTTGGAATAGACTAGATTACTTAGACGATTTTTCGTATCTAGTTCAGTCTCAAATGTTTTCACAAAATAGAAAATATATGTAGCTTAAAATGGGCTTTGGATTCATGTCATTCTGAATTCTAATTCAAAAGTTATGGACAATTTAGTGTGGACGTGTCAAGTTGATCGGCGAGTTAATATGATCATTCTAAATTGATCATTGATGCTCATTGAGTAAAGGCTTATGAATGAAGCATAATGCATGGCATCACTTAGTTGTGCCTAAAAGTAAAAAATACTAAATTAATATTTTAAAAAATTTCGAATAATAATAAATTAAATTAATATAATAAGAAATTTACCAATGGATTGGCTCGTCTCAAAAAACTAATCCATCTAGCTTTGTGAATGTAAATGCCTTTGCATGCTCGGTCTCTTTTTTGGTTTCCTAAATTAGTACTCGAGATGGCCTCAGCGCTGGAAGATTCCCAATAACGAATAAAGTCGTTCCAAACCGACTCATTCAACCCCCTTGGTTTGTCTTTTTCCTTTTTGCACTTTTGTTTCCACTCGTTCATGTGGCGGGAAAATTGTACGGCAGCCTCTTTTTGAAAAGCTTTTCCACCAATTTTGTGTAAATGGGATCCCATGTAAATTATTGCTGCAAAATTTACTTATATATTACTAAAAAATATTTTAATTAATTACATATTTAAAAATAAATTAACGTACCGCAAACGTCCTGAACCAAATTTGAAGTTCTTCATACGGAATATCTCTAAATTTTGTATACGGTTTGTTCAAAAGAGAATAAAGAAACTTTAATATAGATTTGCTTATTCCGTTGTTTAATATACCAAATCTACGAATTTTTACTACACTAACGTTAAAATAATTATTTTAAATCTAATTATTGAAAATTTAATATACCATATCGAATTTCCTTGATTACTCGGATCAAGAAAAGTAAGATGTTCATGACCAGGTTGCTAAACAAATTCTTTAATTGTCATTGGTCGAAAAGAATCATTTACAGATTCTGGAACTTGAGTTGGTATAAAACTTGTAGTAAACAATTCACCATGTCGTTACTCTTGATACGAACTTAAAAATATTATTATTAAATGAATACGGCGACTATACTTGATGTTAATAGTAATATTTAACACACATAAACTAATACAAAGTATAAATACAGAATATCTATCCGAATCATTTAAATGATTTCAAATAATAATAAATAAATGATTTTTTATCCATAATTAATAAAAGTATAGAATTTGTTAATAAAAATGTTGTTTTGTTAGAAAATAGTTTCACACTAACCTAGGATCTCCAACATACTGTTAAGCATATTTCATCAATATACACATAAAATAGCATTCATAACTAACTTATAAAATAGCTTATATGTTACATAAATAATTACCAATTCGAGTAATTATTTGACAAGTAAGACTATGGTTTTTTAGCTAACTGCAACTTTCCATGATCAAATAGCATACATAAAACGTCAAAATAGCTTTCCATGATCAAAGACTTGTTTGATCAAACAAGTAACATATACATTTTACTTTTGGAAAAAAAAAATTGAAAAAAATTGTAATTTTTATCTAATTAATTTGTTGGCTAACAATCAATGGATGAAAATAAAAACAATCAGACATGAAACTCATTTAGACAATTCATCGAACATATTACCTTCATCCAACATTACAAGAAACAATGTTCTTAAGCTTATAAGAATTAACAATCACAAACACCCATAAATCCCACATCTTGTGTGACTAGAAACAGAGAGTGAAAAATCTATTGGAACATTCCATTCAACAAGCATCAGGTTCAAAGGGTTTAGGTAACAAAGAAAACCTGATTCAAAATTCTTCTGGATATTTTTTTGACCTATATAAAAAATTGTGGGAAGAAGAAAAAAGAGAGATCTATGTAACTCTCTCTCTGACCCAAATGAAGAACGGCTCCAAATTTAAAACGCCAAAATCTCAGAAAATAATATCGAGAGAGAGAGAAAGAACATTGTGAAGGTTTTATGAACTTACATTTCCGGTGATTACACTTACACAGACTGAGAGGAGACTTCCGGCGACGTCAGCGGCGGGAGGGAAAGGTGGATTTCCGAACGGGAGAGGAAAAGGCCGATTTTGTAATGGAGAAGAAGACTGAAAGAGATGTCGTGGGGTCGTAGTTTATATTTGATATTTTTGACCGCAAAATCCGTCGGAAAACCGTCGGCCAAATAATAAATATTTTTGCGAAAACCCCCATGCTAAATTAACTTTCCGAAATTAATATTTTTGCTAAATTAATATTTTTGCGTAATATTTTGAAAAAACTATCTAGTATATAAAATTATGAATGTGTGCCATTTAGTCGTAGCCCATATATGTTTTATACTTTTAAATCAATAAAAATTTACATTTGAAATTTTTGTTCGTTGCATATATGTCGGAAATTGCAGACGAAATTCTGATGGGTATTCAAATTCTGTCGGCAATCCGTCGGATAATCTTCTCCGATATAATAGGGTATAGTATCAATACCCTATGCCATCAAGAATTTGACTGTAGTTTCCAATGGCATTGCGACGGGTTCCAACGAGTATTCAAATTTCATCGGCAATCCGTCGGATAATCTTCTCCGACACGATAGTGTATAGTATCAATACCCTATGTCGTCGGACTCCGACTAGAGTTTCCGATGGAATTGCGATGGGTTTTGTAGTTCTGTCGGAAATCCATCGCACATTGGAATATAAAATTTTTTTAAAATATTATTTAACACTAAAAATTAAAGTATCATAAAAACTAAAACATTGCAATCACAGATTTAATATGAATCTGATTAACATTCCCAAGTAGCTGAATTTTCGTCGTCAAACTCGCCAATCTCCTCTTCTGAATCTTGAAATACGTTGTAATCTCCGTATGTGGTATCATCAACAACAAGGTTAACTTGAAGAGAAGTCTCTATGGAACATAAGTTACCAATTGTGCTTTGCTGCATATATAGGGCCTTGCTCAGAAACACCACATTCCATTCCTCTAGGGTGTATTGAAGTAACTGTAGTGCAAGGATCCTGTTTGTTCTTCACACGAGGATATCGAATGTAACAAACCTGGTCCGCTTGTGATGCAAGTATAAAAGATCATATTTTAGATGTCACTTACGAGAGTGGACAGATGTAACACCGAATTCGTCATACCAGTCACAGTAGAACATAATACAGCTCAAATCAATCATTCCTGGATAGTGAACTTCTAATATTTGACAAAAAACACTGTTGTATACAATTTCACCATATTGAGATAATATACCATAATTAGAAGTTGTTTGTGAGCTTCCTTTACGATGAGTCTGAAAAGCATATCCACGAGTGCAGTACATTGGATAAGATTTTGTCATAAATGTAAAAACATTCACCAACTCAACTAACCATGTGTGAAATGTCATCCCCTAAAAGGACCCGTCGTAACCTGCAAAATTTGTTGAATACACTCAACTATATATTTATATATAGGAAATTATTATTGAAAATTACATAAGTAATTAACACTGACGTAAAAGTGCAACCAACTTGCAAATTCGCTCTTTTTAAGTTCAACCAACTCATTCTCTGTGTAATTTGAATAATAAACATGTATTTGATCCATGTATATCCTGCTAATTATAAACAAAATAATTAAAAATAAAGTATAATAACATTTACAAAAAAAATTAAATGAGTGTACCTTTCATATTCCAAAACATCATTGCAATTTGTCAAAATATACGGATACAAATGTTTGTGTTCCTCCTCTGATAGGCGTCGCGTCTTTCTTTTTCCACTTATATGTCCAATTTGTGAAAATACTTCTGGTACATACACTGGATAACTTGGTTTTTCTCCTCTATCATCATGTCATGCTGGTCGTCTATTTTTTTGGACTTGCGATAGAAAATAGTTGCTGGCGAAGATAGATGTTTCCTCATTAATACATTGTGCGTTGATTGAACCTTTAACCCTGGCAAGATTTTTAACTTCTTTCTTTAGGTGGAACATATATCTCTCAAAAGGATACATCCATCGGTACTAAACATGTCCTCCAAGTGTTGCTTCTCTAGGCAGGTGAATAGGAAGATGTTCCATAACATCAAAAAATGCTGGTGAAAATATTTTCTCAAGGTTACAAATGAGAACCGGTATTTTTTTTCCTCCAAATTTTGTATATCGTCACTAGTAAGTGATCTTGTACATAAATGTCAGAAAAGCAATAATCCCTGCATAGTAAAAAAGTTATTCCAGCCAGAAAATTATAATTATATATAAAATAATGTAAACGTATCTGCAATTGCTTCGTGGATGTTTTTAGGCAGAAGATTGCTAAAGGTAAATCAAAATAGTCTTTGCATGACAACATGACAATCATGAATTTTCATCCCTATAAATTTGCCTTCAATAGTATCGACACAATTACAAAGATTAGATTCGTATCAGTATGGAAATTTGACATTATGCTTAATCCAATCAAAAAACTCGTCTTTTGCATGCGCATCCAACCGGAATGTAGGAGACAATGATTTTTCCATTCGATACTACATGTAGTTCCTTCTGGGAACAAATATATGGAAAATCCAATCTAGCTTTCAAATTATCTTTCGTTTTTTGTTTCACATTTAGAATAGTATTCATTATGTCATCAAAAATTCTTTTCAATGTGCATAACATCTAGATTGTGGCGCAATAGATGTTCCTTCTAATATGGTAAATCCTAAAAAATATTATTCTTGTGCTAGTTCTGGTATTTGCCACAACCATCAACAGGATAATATCCGTTACCTCCACATGAAGCCATTCTCTCAGCACCAAAATCTCTAAGTTGAGTCATCATATAATTCCCATCAAGCAAAGGAGGTGGACCACCATTTGTTTTTGTTTTTCCTAAACAATGTCGTGCTCCGACGATATGGATGATCTTGTGGTAGAAAGCGTCGATGACAATCGAACCAACTTGTCTTTCATCCATGTTCTAGTTGGAACGCATCAATACTATCTTGACAATATGGGCATGCTAACTTTCCAAACGTCAAACCATCCTGATAACATACCATATGTTGGAAAATCACTTATGTTCCACATAAGTACTACTCGAATCAAGATGTTTTATTCGTTGGAAACATCAAATGCTTCGACAACATTTTCCCACAACATATTTAACTCATGAATTAGTGACTACAAGAAAATATCAAGCAATCACTTAGGATGCTGTGGACCGGGGACGAGAATTGTTAGAAACAAAAACTCTCGTTTCATGCATAACGAAGGAGGCAAATTATAAGTTGTCACGATAACTGGCCACAACGAGTATTGCCTCCCATGCTTCCCAAAAGGATTGAATCCATCTATATATAACCCGAGGTATACATTCCTAGGCTTATATGCGAAAATAGGATAAACCTCTTTAAAATGTTTCCATGCTTCTGCATCCGAGGGATGCACAATTTCTCCATTCGAATTATGGTCTGCATGCCATCTCATAGGCTTTGTCGTGTGTTCAGATTGATATAACCTCTTTAACCTCTCTTCTAATGGCAAATACCACATTCGTTTATGCGGAATACGTACTCTGCCGCTTTTCTTTTGAAATCGAGATTTATGACAAAATCGATACTTCATGCGGTTTTCATCATTTCTCCAATAGATTCATGCAGTTGTCAATACATACATCGATCATCTAATACGACAATCCAATGCCAGCTGCAAGGTTTTGAACCTCGTAATATGAAGCAGGTACAATATTATCTTCATGTAATATATCTCTAACAAAATTAGCTGTTGCATTCACCCAATCTTCAGCCAAGTTGAAATCCGTCTTTGTCGTCATCAACTTGCTTGCAGCAGATAAAAGCGGTAATTCATCTCTACATCCTTTATACAAAGGCTGTTTGGATGCATCTAACACATTCAAAAATATCCGAGCTTCCAAATTAGGTTCCTCTATTCTACTCCTATCTTCAATGTACGATGCTCTTTGTTCATGAAACGCATCATTCACCATCTGAACATTACCTCCGTTTATATCAACTTCTGATGCTAGTTCCTCTACCCTAACATTAGTACTATCTAACCTTTTTGAAGTACTACCATAATATTGCATCATTGCATCAGTTTCTCCATGCGAATACGAAATATTTTAACCCGGCATAAATGCAGTCCTATACGAATGATTACGTACTTCTCCAACAGCCATTAATCTATGATTTCGACATTTAATACACGTAAAATACATTTTACCATATTCCAAAGTCATGCTATTGTTTGATTCAAATGTCATGAACTCTTCAACACATTGCGCAAATTAATCCGTCTATTCCCCCGTTGTTGAATCATACCATGTTTTATCTATCCAGGATGAAAAATAATCATAAGAACCTGAAGAAGACATTTGTTAAGATTTTTTGTTCTCCTGAAATTGTGAAGGAGCATAGTGTATTTATGTTGAAAATTAAAAGATTATCACAAATTTTTAAATGATTATTACGAATTTTTAATAGATTATTACGAATTTTTAACAGATTATTACAAATTTTTAACAGATTATTACGAATTTTTAATAGATTATTACAAAATTTTAACAAATTATTACAAATTTTTAATAGATTATTATGAATTTTTAACAGATTATTACGGATTTTTAACAGATTATTACGAATTTTTAACAGATTATTATGATTTTTTAACAGATAATCACAAATTTTTAACAGATAATCAGAAATTTTTAACAGATTAATCTTAAGAATATTCCCATTTCCGACGAATTTCCAATGGTTGCCGACCACTGCCCAAAATTTCTGAAGACCAACCGTCGACCCTCTACATTTACAGATCGGCCAAACTAACAATTTCCAAAAAATAGGATTTCATCGGAAAGTCATCGAAACTACCAACGGATTTTTGTAGACGTTTAGATTTATTTTCCTAAAAAATAATTAAGTAGAAGCAGTCAACCGATATATTCCCGACGGATTCCAGACGGATAGTAAAAACCAGAATCCATCGAGAAGTAGTCGGTAGAAAATCGACGATTTTGGTTTTGTCAACAATTTCCGACGGTTTCGAGAGGATATCCCAACGCCAATGTTGTCGTCCATAATAGGATGGATGTCCGTCAGATTTTACCATTGATTTCCCTATGGTGATGCAAACGTCGGGATTTACCGACAGAATACCGATGATATGTTTTAATGTATACTTGTATTGTAGACTTGTCAAGTTGATCTACCAGTTAAAATAATCATTTTAACTGATCATTGGTACTCATTCAGTAAACGCATATAAATGAAGCATAATGCATGGCATCACGCAGTTCGGGATAGATTTGATTACTTGGACGCTTTGTCGTATCTATTTTTGTTTAAATTTTTGATACAATATAGAAAATTGAGCTAGCTTAAAGTGGGCATTGGATTCATGTCATTCGGAGCTCTAAACCAAAAGCTATGGACGATTTAGTGCGGACATGTCAATTTGATCGTACCATTAAAATAATCATTCTTAACTGATCATTGGTGCTCATTCTCAACTGATCATTGGTGCTCATATATTAAAAGCTTATAATTGAAGCATAATGCATGGTATCACGTAGTTTGAGAAATATTGGATTACTTGGATGCTTGGTCATATCTATTTTTTGTCACAATATAGAAAATTGAGCTAACTTAACGTGGGCATCGGATTCGTGTCATTATGAGCTATAAATCAAAAGTTATGGATGATTTAGTGCATACATGTCAAGTTGACTGGCCAGTTAAAATTATCATTCTAAACTAATCATTCGTGATAATTGAGTAAATGCTTATAAATGAAGCATAATGTAGAGCATCACGCTGTTTGGGATAGATTGAATTACTTGGATGCTTTGTCGTATCTATTTTTGTCTCAAATTTTGTCACAATATAAAATATTAAGCTAGCTTAACGTGGGCATTGGATTTGTTTCATTCGGAGCTCTGAATCAAAAGTTACAGACGATTTAGTGCGGACATATCAAGTTGATCGTCCATTTAAAATGATCATTTTTTACTGATCATTGGTGCCATTTGATTGAAAGCTTATAAATGAAGCATAATGCATGGTATCACACAGTTCAAGATAGATTGAATTACTGGGATGCGTAGTCGTATATATTTTTGTCTGGAATTTTGTCACAATTAAGAAAATTGAGCTAGATTAACGTGGGCATTGGATTCGTGTCATTATGAACTATAAGTCAAAAGTTATGAACGATTTAGTGCAGACATGTGAAGTCAATCGGCCAGTTAAAATGATTATTCTAAATTGATCATTTGTGCTCATTGAGTAAAGGTTAGAAATGATGCATAATGTAGAGCAACTCGCAGTTTAGGATAGATTGGATTACTTGGATGCTTTGTCATATCTATTTTTTCTCAAATTTTGTCATAATATAGAAACTTGAGCTAGCTTAATGTGGGCACTGGATTCGTGTCATTATGAGATATAAATCAAAATTTATGGACGATTTAGTGCAGACATGTCAAGTTTATCGGCCAGTTAAAATGATCATTCTAATTTGATCATTGGTGCTTATTGAGTAAAGGCTTACAAATGAAGCATAATGTAGAGCATCACACAGTTCAGTATAGTCTGGATTACTTGGATGGTTTCTTGTATCTATTTTTGTTTCAAATTTTGTCACAATATAGGAAATTGAGCTAGCTTAACGTGGGAATTGGATTTGTGTCATTATGAGCTATAAATAAAAAGTTATGGACGATTTAGTGCATACATGTCAAGTTGATCGGCTTGTTGAAATGATCATTCTAATCTTACCATTGGTGCTCATTTAGTAAAGACTTATAAATGAAACATAATTCAGAGCATCACCCATTTCGGGATTGATTGGATTACTTTGACGCTTTGTCATGTCTATTTGTGTGTCAAATTTTGTCACAATATAGAAAATCGAGCTAGCTTAACGTGGGCATTGGATTTGTGTCACTCGAAGCTCTAAATCAAAAGTTATGGATGATTTAGTGCATACATGTCAAGTTGATCGGCCAGTTAAAATGATCATTCATAACTGATCATTGGCGCTTATTGAGTAAAGGCTTACACATGAAGCATAATGCAGAGCATCACACAGTTTAGTATAAATTGGATAACTTGGCCACTTTTCGTATCCATTTTTGTTTCAAAATTTTTCATAATATAGAAAATTGAGCTAGCTTAATGTAAAAATTGGATTCGTGTCATTATGAGCTATACATAAAAATTTATGGACGATTTAGTGCAGATGACTCAAGTTGATTGCCTAGCAATCCAATCTATCCCGAATTGCGTGATGCCATGCATTATGCTTCATTTATAAGCTTTTCCTCAAGAGCACCAATTATCAGTTAGGAATGATCATTGTAACTTTTTATTTGGAGCTCCGAATTAGACGAATCCAACAACCATGTTAAATTAGCTCCATTTTCTAAAATGTGACAAAATTTGAGAAAAAAATATATATGAGAAAGCATCCAAGTAATCCAATCAATCCCAAACAGCGTGATGCTCTATATTATGCTTCATTTATAAGCCTTCACTCAATGAGCACTAAGGATTCGTTTATAATGATCATTTTAACAGGCCGATGAACTTGACATGTCTGCACTAAATTGTCTATAACTTTTTGATTTATAGCTCATAGTCACACGAATTCAATGCCCACGTTAAGCTAGCTCAATTTTCTGTATTGTAACAAACTTTGAGACAAAAATAGATACACCCAAATGTCCAAGTAATCCAATCTATCCCAAATTGTGTGATGCCATACATTATACTTCATTTATAGCTTTTAATCAATGAGCACCAATGATCAGGTAAGAATGATAATTTTAATTGGACGATCAACTTGACATGTTCGTAGTAAATTGTCCGTAACTTTTGATTTAGCGCTCCGAATGACACGAATGCAATACCCACATTAAACTAGCTCAATTTTCTATATTGTGACAAAATTTAATACAAGAATAGATACAACAACGTGTCTAAGTAATCCAATCTATCTCGAACTGCGTGTTGCTGTACATTATGCTTCATTTATACGCCTTTACTCAATGAGCACTTATGATCAGTTTAGAATGATCATTTTAACAGGCTGATCAACGTGACATGTATGCACTAAATTGTCTATAACTTTTGATTTATAGCTCGCAGTCACACGAATTCAATGCCCACGTTAAGCTAGCTCAATTTTCAATATTCTGACAAAATTTGAGACAAAATAGATATGACTAAGCATTGAAGTAATCCAATCTATCTCGAAATGCGTGATGCTATACATTATTCTTCATTTATAATCTTTTAATCAATAAGCACCAATGTTCAATTTAGAATGATCATTTAAACTAGACAATCAGCTGATATGTCTGCACTAAATCGTTCGTAACTTTTGATTTAGACATCAGAATGATACGAATCCAATGCCCACAGTAAAGTAGCTCCATTTTCTATATTTTTTCAAAATTATAGACTGAAATAGAGATGACAAAGCCTCCAAGTAATCCAATCTATACCAAACTACGTGATGCTCTTCATTGTGCTTCATTTGTAAGACTTTACTCAATTAGCACCAATGATCACTTTATAATGATCATTTTAACTAGCCGATCAACTCGACTTGTCAGCAATAAATCGTCTATGACATTTTATTTATAGCTCATAATGACCAGAATCAAATGTCCACGTTAAGCTAGCTCAATTTTCTATGTTGTGAAAAAATTTGAAACAAAAATAGATATGACCAAACGTCCAAGTAATCCAATCTATCTCGAATTGCGTGATGCATTGCATTATGCTTTGTTTATATCCTTTTACTCAATGAGCACCAATGATCAGTTTAAAATGATCATTTTAATTGGCCGATCAACTTCACATGTCTGCACCAAATTGTCCATAACTTTTGATTTATAGCTCATAATGACACGAATCCAATGCCCACGTTAAGCTAGCTTAATTATCTATATTGTGACAAAATTTGAGACAAAAATAGATACAAAAAGCATCCAAGTAATTCAATCTATCCCAAACTGCGTGATGCTCAACATTAGGCCTTATTTATAAGCCTTTACTCAATGAGCACGAATGATGAGTTTAGAATGATCATTTTAACTGGCCAATCAACTTGATATGTCTGTACTAAATCGTCCATAGCTTTTGATTTATATCTCATAATGAAACGAATCCAATGCCCACGTTAAGCTAGCTCTATTTTCTATATTATGAAAAAATTTGAAACAAAAATAGATATGATAAAGCGTCCAAGTAATCCAATATATCCCGAAATGCGTGATACCATGCACTATTCTTCAATTATAAGCTTTTACTCAATGAGCACCATTGATCAGTTAAAAATGATCATTTTAACTGGACGATCAACTTGATATGTCCGAACTAATTCGTCCGTAATTTTTGATTTAGAGCCCCGTATGACACGAATTTGAGACAATTTTCTATATTGTGACAAAATTTGAGACAAAAATATATACGATAAAGCTTCATTGTAATTCAATGTATCCCGAACTGTGTGATTCTTTGCATTCTGCTTCATTTGTAAGCCTTTACTGAATAATCATCAATGATCAGTTAAAAATGATCATTTTAACAGGCCGATCAATTTGACATGTCTACACCAAATAGTCCATAACTTTTGATCTATATCGCATAATGACACGAATCCAATGAGCACGTTAACCTAGCTCAATTTTCTATATGGTGAAAAAATTTGAGACAAGAATAGATGTGACCAAATGTCCAAGTAATCCAATCTATCCCGAACTGCGTGATGCCATGCATTATGTTTTGTTTATAAGCTTTTAATCAAAGAGCACCAATGATCAGTTTAAAATGATCATTTTAATTGGCCGATCAACTTCACATGTCTGCACCAAATTGTCGATAACTTTTGATTTATAGCTCATAATGACACAAATCCAATGCCCACGTTAAGCCATCTCAATTTTCTATATTGTGACAAAATTTTAGACAGAAATAGATACAACCCAGTGTCCAAGTAATCCAATCTATCTCAAACTGTGTGATGCCATGCATTATGTTTCATTTATATGCTTTCAATCAACGAGCACCAATGATCAGTTAAGAATGATCATGTTAACTGGACGATCAACTTGATATGTCCGCACAAAATCATCCGTAACTTTTGATTCAGAGCTCCGAATGACACGAATCCAATGGCCACGTTAAGCTAGCTCAATTTTCTATATTTTGACAACAGTATAGACAGAAACAGAGATGACCAAGCATCCAAGTAATCCAATCTATCCAAAACTGCACGATGCCATGCATTATGCTTCATTTAAAAGCTTTTAACCAGTGAGAACCAATGATCAGTTAAGAATGATCATTTAAATGGCTGACTAACTTGACATGTCCGCACTAAATCATCAGTAACTATTGATTTAGCGATCAGAATGACATGAATCCAATGCCCACATTAGAAAGCTCAATTTAGTATATTGTGACAAAATTATAGACAGAAATAGAGACAACAAAGCATCCAAGTAATCCAATCTATACCGAACTGCGTGATGCTATGCATTATGCTTCATTTGTAAGCCTTTACTCAATAAGCACCAATGATCAGTTTAGAATGATCATTTTAACTGGCCGATCAACTTGACATGTTTGAACTAAATCGTCCATAACTTTTGATTTATAGCTCATAATGACACGAATCAAAAGCACAAGTTAAACTAGCTCAATTTTCTATATTTTGCCAAAATTATAAACTGAAATAGAGACGAAGAAGCCTCCAAGTAATCCAATCTATCACGAACTGCGTAAAACCATGCATTATGCTTCGTTGATAAAATTTTACTCAATCAACACCAATGATCAGTTAAAAATGATAAATTTAACAGGCGGATAAACTTCACATGTCTGCATTGAATCGTCCATCACTTTTGATTTAGAGCTCCCGATGACACGAATCCAATGCCCACGTTAAGGTAGCTCAATTTTTTATATTGTGACAATATTAGACAAAAACAAATATGAAAAAGCGTTCAAGTAATCCAATCTTTCCCGAGTTGCGTGATGCTTTGCATTATGCTTCATTTATAAGTGTATACTCAATGATCACCAATTATCAGTTAAGAATGATCATTTTAACAGGCCGATCAACTTGACATGTGCACACTAAATCGTTCGTAACTTTTTATTTAGAGCTCAGAATGACACGAATCCAATGCCCACGTTAAACTAGTTCAATTTGAGATAGAAATAGATATGACAAAGCGTCCAAGTAATCCAATATATCCCGAACTGCGTGATGTTATGCATTCTCCTTCATTTATAAGCCTTTACTCAATGAGCAGCAATGATCAGTTAAGAATGATCATTTTAACTGGCCAATCAACTTGACATGCCCACACTTAATCGCCTGTAACTTTTGATTTAGAGCTCCAAGTGACATGAATCCAATGCCCACGTTAAGATAGCTTGATTTTCTATATTGTGACAAAAGTTGAGATAGAACTAGATATAACAAAGCGTCAAAGTAATCTAATCTATCCTGAACTAGGTGATGCTTTGTAGTATGCTTCATTTATAAGTCTTTACTCAATGGGCACCAATGATCAGCTTAGAATGACCATTTTAGCTGGCCAATCAACTTGAGTCATCTGCACTAAATCGTCCATAAATTTTTATGTATAGCTCATAATGACACGAATCCAATTTCCACATTAAGCTAGCTCAATTTTCTATATTATGAAAATTTTTGAAACAAAAATGGATACGACAAAGTGGCCAAGTTATCCAATTTATACTAAACTGTGTGATGCTCTGCATTATGCTTCATTTGTAAGCCTTTGCTCAATAAGCACCAATGTTCGGTTTAGAATGATCATTTAAACTGGCCGATCAACTTGACATGTATGCACTAAATCATCCATAACTTCTGATTTATAGCTCATAATGACACGAATCGAATGCCCACATTAATCTAGCTCAATTTTCTATATTATGACAAAATTTAAGACAAAAATAGATATGACCAAGCATCCAAGTAATCCAATATATCTCGAACTACGTGATGCATGCATTATGCTTCATTTATAAGCTTTTATTTAATGAGCACCAATGATCAGTTAACAATGATCATTTTAACTTGCCGATCCACTGGACATGTCCATACTAAATTGTCCCTAACTTTTTATTTAGAGTAAAGAATGACATGAATCCAATGCCAATTATAAGGTAGCTCAATTTTCTATATTTTGACAAAATTATAGGCAATAATAGAGATGACAGAGCGTCCAAGAAATCTAATCTATCATAAACTGCGTGATGCCATGCATTATGCTTCATTAATATGCTTTTACTCAATGAGCACCAATGATCAGTTAAGAATGATCATTTTCACTGGACAATCAACTTGATATATCCGCACTAAATTGTCTGTAACTTTTGATTCAGAGCTCCGAATGACACGAATTCAATGCCCACGATAAGCTAGCTCAATATTCCATATTTTACGACATTATTAAAAGAAATAGAGACGACAAAGCATCCAAGCAATCCAATCTATCCCAAACTGCGTGATGCCATGCATTATCCTTCATTTATAAGCTTTTAATCAATGAGCACAAATGATGAATTAAGAATAATCATTTTAACTGCATGGTCAACTTGACTTGTCCGCATTAAATCGTCTGTAAGTTTGATTTAGAGCTCCGAATGACACAAATCCAATGCCCACGTATAGGTAGCGTAATTTAGTATATTGTGACAAAATTTGAGACAAAAATAGATACGACAAAACGTACAAGTAATCCAATCTATGCCAAACTGTGTGATGCTATGCATTATGCTTCATTTGTAAGCCTTTACTCAATAAGCACCAATGATCAGTTTAGAATGATCATTTTAACTGGCTGGTCAACTTGACATGTTTGCACTAAATCGTTCATAACTTTTGACTTATAGCTCATAATGACACGAATCCAATGCCCACGTTAAGATAGCTGAATTTTCTATATTGTAATAAAAGTTGAGACAAAAATAGATACGACTAAGCATCCAAGTAATCCAATATAACCTATGATCACTTAAGAATGATCATTATAGCTGGCTGATAAACTTGACATGTCCGCACTAAATCATCGTAACCTGTGATTTAGAGCTCCGGATGACACGAATCTAATGCCTACGTTAAGCTAGCTCAATTTTCTAAAATGTGACAAAATTTGAGAAAAAGTAGATATGACAAATCATCCAAGGAATCCAATATATCCCGGATTGTGTGATGATCTGTATTATGCTCCATTTATATGCATTTGATCAATGAGAAGGAATTATCATTTCAAAATTATCATTTTAACTGGCCGATCAACTTGACATGTCTGCACTAAATCATCCATAACTTCTTATTTATAGCTCATAATGACATTAATCCAATGTCCACGTTAAGCTAGCTTAATTTTCTTTGTTGTAAAAAACTTTGATATAAAAATAGATATGACAAAACATCCAAGTAATCCAATCTATCTCGAACTGCGTGATACCATGCGTTATGCTTCATTTGTAAGCTTTTAATCAATGAGCACCAATAATCAGTTAAGAATGATCATTTTAACTGCACGGTCAACTTGACATGTCCACACTAAATCGTCCGTAACTTTTGATTTAGCGCTCTGAATGACACAAATCCAACGCACACGTTAAGCTAGCTTAATTTTCTATATTGTGACAAAATTTGATATAAAAATATATGTGAAAAAGCGTCCAAATAATCGAATTTTTCCCGAACTGTGTGATGCTATGCATTATGCTTTATTTGTAAGCCTTTACTCAATAAGCACCAATGATCAGTTTAGAATGATCATTTTAACTGGCTGATCAACTTAATATGTCTGCAGTAAATCGTCCATAACTTTTGACTTATAGCTCATAATGACACGAATCCAATGCCCACGTTAAGCTAGCTCAATATTCTATATTGTGAAAACATTTGAGACAAAAATAGATACAACCAAGCGTCAAAGCAATCCAATCTATCCCGAATTGCGTGATGCCATGCATTATGCTTCATTTATAAGCTTTTCCTCAAGAGCACCAATTTTCAGTTAGGAATGATCATTATAACTGGCTTATCAACTTGACATGTACGCACTAAATTGGAGCCTTTGTCATCTCTATTTCTGTCTATAATTTTGAAAAAATATAGAAAATGGAGCTACTTAAATGTGGGCATTGGATTCGTATCATTATGAGGTTTAAATCAAAAGTTACGAACGATTTAGTGCAGACATGTCAACTCATAGTCCAGTTTAAATGATCATTCTAAATTGAACATTGGTGCTTATTGATTAAGAGCTTATAAATGAAGAATAATTTATAGCATCACGCATTTTGAGATAGATTGGATTACTTGGATGCTTGGTCATATCTATTTTTGTCTCAAATTTTGTCAGAATATTGAAAATTAAGCTAACTTAACATGGGCATTGAATTCATGTGACTATGAGCTATAAATCAAAAGTTATAGACAATTTAGTGCATACATGTCAAGTTGATGAGCTTGTTAAAATGATCATTCTAAACTGATCATTAGTGCTCATTGAGTAAAGGCTTATAAATGAAGCATAATGTACAGGAACACGCAGTTCGAGATAGATTGGATTACTTAGACACGTTGTTGTATCTATTCTTGTATTAAATTTTGTCACAATATAGAAAATTGAGCTAGTTTAACGTGGGTATTGCATTCGTGTCATTCGGAGCGCTAAATCAAAAGTTACGGACAATTTACTACGAACATGTCAAGTTGATCGTCCAATTAAAATTATCATTCTTACCTGATCATTGGTGCTCATTGATTAAAAGCTTATAAATGAAGTATAATGCATGGCATCACACAATTTGGGATAGATTGGATTACTTGGACATTTGGGTGTATCTGTTTTTGTCTCAAAGTTTGTTACCATATAGAAAATTGAGCTAGCTTAACGTAGGCATTGAATTCGTGTGACTATGAGCTATAAATCAAAAGTTATAGACAATTTAGTGCAGACATGTCAAGTTCATCGGACTGTTAAAATGATCATTATAAACTAATCATTAGTGCTCATTGAGTGAAGGCTTATAAATGAAGCATAATACAGAGCGTCACGCAGTTTGGGATTGATTGGATTACTTGGACGCTTTCTCATATAAATTTTTTTCTGAAATTTTGTCACATTTTAGAAAATGGAGCTAATTTAACATGGGCATTGGATTCGTCTAATTCGGAGCTCCAAATCACAAGTTACGGACAATTTAGTGCGTACATGTCAAGTTAATAAGCCAGTTATAATGATCATTCCTAACTGATAATTGGTGCTCTTGAGGAAAAGCTTATAAACGAAGCATAATGCAGGGCATCACGCAATTCGGGATAGATTGGATTGCTTTGACGTTTGGTCGTATCTATTTTTGTCTCAAATTTTTTCACAATATAGAATATTGAGATAGCTTAACGTGGGCATTGGATTCGTGTCATTATGAGCTATAAATCAAAAGTTATGGACAATTTGGTGCAGACATGTGAAGTTGATCGGCCAATTAAAATGATCATTTTAAACTGATCATTGGTGCTCATTGAGTAAAAGGATATAAACGATGCATAATGCAATGCATCACGCAATTCGAGATAGATTGGATTACTTGAACGTTTGGTCATATCTATTTTTGTTTCAAATTTTTTCACAACATAGAAAATTGAGCTAGCTTAATGTGGACATTTGATTCTTGTCATTATGAGCTATAAATAAAATGTTATAGACGATTTTGTGCTGACAAGTCAAGTTGATCGGCCAGTTAAAATGATCATTATAAAGTGATCATTGGTGCTAATTGAGTAAGTCTTACAAATGAAGAACAATGAAGAGCATCACGTAGTTTGGTATAGATTGGATTACTTGGAGGCTTTGTCTTCTCTATTTCAGTCTATAATTTTGTTTAAAATATAGAAAATGGAGCTACTTAAATGTGGGCATTGGATTCGTATCATAATGAGGTTTAAATCAAACGTTAGGAACGATTTAGTGCAGACATGTCAACTGATACTCCAGTTTAAATGATCATTCTAAATTGAACATTGGTGCTTATTGATTAAGAGCTTATAAATGAAGAATAATTTATAGCATTACGCATTTTGAGATATATTGGATTACTTCGATGCTTGGTCTTATCTATTTTTGTCTCAAATTTTGTCAAAATATTGAAAATTAAGCTAGCTTAACATGGGCATTGAATTCATGTGACTATGAGCTATAAATCGAAAGTTATAGACAATTTAGTGCATACATGTCAAGTTGATCAGCCTGTTAAAATGATCATTCTAAACTGATCATTACTGCTCATTGAGTAAAAGTTTATAAATGAAGCATAATGTACAGGAACACGCAGTTCGAGATATATTGGATTACTTAGATACGTTGTTGTATCTATTCTTGTATTAAATTTTGTCACAATATAGAAAATTGAGCTAGTTTAACGTGGGTATTGCATTCGTGTCATTCGGAGCGCTAAATCAAAAGTTACGGACAATTTACTACGAACATGTCAAGTTGATCGTCCAATTAAAATTATCATTCTTACCTGATCATTGCTGCTCATTGATTAAAAGCTTATAAATGAAATATAATGCATGGCATCACACAATTTGGGATAGATTGGATTACTTGGACATTTGGGTGTATCTATTTTTGTCTCAAAGTTTGTTACAATACAGAAAATTGAGCTAGCTTAACGTAGGCATTGAATTCGTGTGACTATGAGCTATAAATCAAAAGTTATAGACAATTTAGTGCAGACATGTCAAGTTCATCGGCCTGTTAAAATGATCATTATAAACTAATCATTAGTGCTCATTGAGTGAAGGCTTATAAATGAAGCATAATACAGAGCATCACCAAGTTTGGGATTGATTGGATTACTTGGACGCTTTCTCATATGTATTTTTTTTCTGAAATTTTGTCACATTTTAGAAAATGGAGGTAATTTAACATGGGCATTGGATTCGTCTAATTCGGAGCTCCAAATCAGAAGTTACGGAAAATTTAGTGCGTACATGTCAAGATGATAAGCCAGTTATAATGATCATTCCTAACTGATAATTGGTGCTCTTGAGGAAAAGCTTATAAACGAAGCATAATGCATGGCATCACGCAATTTGGGACAGATTGGATTGCTTTGACGCTTGGTCGTATCTATTTTTTGTCTCAAATTTTTTCACAATATAGAATATTGAGATAGCTTAACGTGGGCATTGGATTCGTGTCATTATGAGCTATAAATCAAAAGTTATGGACAATTTGGTGCAAACATGTGAAGTTGATTGCCTATTAAAATGATCATTTTAAACTGATCATTGGTGCTCATTGAGTAAAAGGATATAAACGAAGCATAATGCAATGCATCACGCAATTCGAGATAGATTGGATTACTTGAACGTTTGGTCATATCTATTTTTGTTTCAAATTTTTTCACAACATAGAAAATTCAGCTAGCTTAACGTGGACATTTGATTCTTGTCATTATGAGCTATAAATAAAATGTTATAGACGATTTAGTGCTGACAAGTCAAGTTGATCGGCCAGTTAAAATGATCATTATAAAGTGATCATTGGTGCTAATTGAGTAAGTCTTACAAATGAAGCACAATGAAGAGCATCACGTACTTTGGTATAGATTGGATTACTTGGAGGCTTTGTCTTCTCTATTTCAGTCTATAATTTTGAAAAAATATAGAAAATGGAGCTACTTAAATGTGGGCATTGGATTCGTATCATTATGAGGTTTAAATCAAACGTTAGGAAGGATTTAGTGCAGACATGTCAACTGATACTCCAGTTTAAATGATCATTCTAAATTGAACATTGGTGCTTATTGATTAAGAGCTTATAAATGAAGAATAATTTATAGCATTACGCATTTTGAGATATATTGGATTACTTCGATGCTTGGTCATATCTATTTTTGTCTCAAATTTTGTTAAAATATTGAAAATTAAGCTAGCTTAACATGGGCATTGAATTCATGTGACTATGAGCTATAAATCAAAAGTTATAGACAATTTAGTGCATACATCTCAAGTTGATCAGCCTGTTAAAATGATCATTCTAAACTGATCATTAGTGCTCATTGAGTAAAGGCTTATAAATGAAGCATAATGTACAGGAACACGCAGTTCGAGATATATTCGATTACTTAGACACGTTGTTGTATCTATTCTTGTATTAAATTTTGTCACAATATAGAAAATTAGGCTAGTTTAACGTGGGTATTGCATTCGTGTCATTCGGAGCGCTAAATCAAAAGTTACGGACAATTTACTACGAACATGTCAAGTTGATCGTCCAATTAAAATTATCATTCTTACCTGATCATTGGTGCTCATTGATTAAAAGCTTATAAATGAAATATAATGCATGGCATCACACAATTTGGGATAGATTGGATTACTTGGACATTTGGGTGTATCTATTTTTGTCTCAAAGTTTGTTACAATACAGAAAATTGAGCTAGCTTAACGTAGGCATTGAATTCGTGTGACTATGAGCTATAAATCAAAAGTTATAGACAATTTAGTGCAGACATGTCAAGTTCATCGGCCTGTTAAAATGATCATTATAAACTAATCATTAGTGCTCATTGAGTGAAGGCTTATAAATGAAGCATAATACAGAGCATCACCCAGTTTGGGATTGATTGGATTACTTGGACGCTTTCTCATATATATTTTTTTTCTGAAATTTTGTCACATTTTAGAAAATGGAGCTAATTTAACATGGGCATTGGATTCGTCTAATTCGGAGCTCCAAATCACAAGTTACGGACAATTTAGTGCGTACATGTCAAGTTGATAAGCCAGTTATAATGATCATTCCTAACTGATAATTGGTGCTCTTGAGGAAAAGCTTATAAACGAAGCATAATGCATGGCATCACGCAATTTGGGATAGATTGGATTGCTTTGACGCTTGGTCGTATCTATTTTTTGTCTCAAATTTTTTCACAATATAGAATATTGAGATAGCTTAACGTGGGCATTGGATTCGTGTCATTATGAGCTATAAATCAAAAGTTATGGACAATTTGGTGCAAACATGTGAAGTTGATCGGCCAATTAAAATGATCATTTTAAACTGATCATTGGTGCTCATTGAGTAAAAGGATATAAACGAAGCATAATGCAATGCATCACGCAATTCGAGATAGATTGGATTACTTGAACGTTTGGTCATATCTATTTTTGTTTCAAATTTTTTCACAACATAGAAAATTCAGCTAGCTTAACGTGGACATTTGATTCTTGTCATTATGAGCTATAAATAAAATGTTATAGACGATTTAGTGCTGACAAGTCAAGTTGATCGGCCAGTTAAAATGATCATTATAAAGTGATCATTGGTGCTAATTGAGTAAGTCTTACAAATGAAGCACAATGAAGAGCATCACGTACTTTGGTATAGATTGGATTACTTGGAGGCTTTGTCTTCTCTATTTCAGTCTATAATTTTGAAAAAATATAGAAAATGGAGCTACTTAAATGTGGGCATTGGATTTGTATCATTATGAGGTTTAAATCAAACGTTAGGAACGATTTAGTGCAGACATGTCAACTGATACTCCAGTTTAAATGATCATTCTAAATTGAACATTGGTGCTTATTGATTAAGAGCTTATAAATGAAGAATAATTTATAGCATTACGCATTTTGAGATATATTGGATTACTTCGATGCTTGGTCATATCTATTTTTGTCTCAAATTTTGTCAAAATATTGAAAATTAAGCTAGCTTAACATGGGCATTGAATTCATGTGACTATGAGCTATAAATCAAAAGTTATAGACAATTTAGTGCATACATGTCAAGTTGATCAGCCTGTTAAAATGATCATTCTAAACTGATCATTAGTGCTCATTGAGTAAAGGCTTATAAATGAAGCATAATGTACAGGAACACGCAGTTCGAGATATATTGGATTACTTAGACACGTTGTTGTATCTATTCTTGTATTAAATTTTGTCACAATATAGAAAATGAGCTAGTTTAACGTGGGTATTGCATTCATGTCATTCGGAGCGCTAAATCAAAAGTTACGGACAATTTACTACGAACATGTCAAGTTGATCGTCCAATTAAAATTATCATTCTTACCTGATCATTGGTGCTCATTGATTAAAAGCTTATAAATGAAATATAATGCATGGCATCACACAATTTGGGATAGATTGGATTACTTGGACATTTGGGTGTATCTATTTTTGTCTCAAAGTTTGTTACAATACAGAAAATTGAGCTAGCTTAACGTAGGCATTGAATTCGTGTGACTATGAGCTATAAATCAAAAGTTATAGACAATTTAGTGCAGACATGTCAAGTTCATCGGCCTGTTAAAATGATCATTATAAACTAATCATTAGTGCTCATTGAGTGAAGGCTTATAAATTAAGCATAATACAGAGCATCACCCAGTTTGGGATTGATTGGATTAGTTGGACGCTTTCTCATATATATTTTTTTTCTGAAATTTTGTCACATTTTAGAAAATGGAGCTAATTTAACATGGGCATTGGATTCGTCTAATTCGGAGCTCCAAATCACAAGTTACGGACAATTTAGTGCGTACATGTCAAGTTGATAAGCCAGTTATAATGATCATTCCTAACTGATAATTGGTGCTCTTGAGGAAAAGCTTATAAACGAAGCATAATGCATGGCATCACGCAATTCGGGATAGATTGGATTGCTTTGACCCTTGGTCGTATCTATTTTTGTCTCAAATTTTTTCACAATATAGAATATTGAGATAGCTTAACGTGGGCATTGGATTCGTGTCATTATGAGCTATAAATCAAAAGTTATGGACAATTTGGTGCAAACATGTGAAGTTGATCGGCCAATTAAAATGATCATTTTAAACTGATCATTGGTGCTCATTGAGTAAAAGGATATAAATGAAGCATAATGCAATGCATCACGCAATTCGAGATAGATTGGATTACTTGAACGTTTGGTCATATCTATTTTTGTTTCAAATTTTTTCACAACATAGAAAATTCAGCTAGCTTAACGTGGACATTTGATTCTTGTCATTATGAGCTACAAATAAAATTTTATAGACGATTTAGTGCTGACAAGTCAAGTTGATCGACCAGTTAAAATGATCATTATAAAGTGATCATTGGCGCTAATTGAGTAAGTCTTACAAATGAAGCACAATGAAGGGCATCACGTAGTTTGGTATAGATTGGATTACTTGGAGGCTTTGTCATCTCTATTTCTGTCTATAATTTTGAAAAAATATAGAAAATGGAGCTACTTAAATGTGGGCATTGGATTCGTATCATTATGAGGTTTAAATCAAACGTTACGAACGATTTAGTGCAGACATGTCAACTGATACTCCAGTTTAAATGATCATTCTAAATTGAACATTGGTGCTTATTGATAAAGAGCTTATAAATGAAGAAAAATGTATAGCATCACGCATTTTGAGATAGATTGGAATACTTCGATGCTTGGTCATATCTATTTTTGTCTCAAATTTTGTCAGAACATTGAAAATTAAGCTAGCTTAACATGGGCATTGAATTCATGTGACTATGAGCTATAAATCAAAAGTTATAGACAATTTAGTGCATACATGTCAAGTTGATCAGCCTGTTAAAATGATCATTCTAAACTGATCATTAGTGCTCATTGAGTAAAGGCTTATAAATGAAGCATAATGTACAGGAACACGCAGTTCGAGATATATTGGATTACTTAGACACGTTGTTGTATCTATTCTTGTATTAAATTTTGTCACAATATAGAAAATTGAGCTAATTTAACGTGGGTATTGCATTCGTGTCATTCGGAGCACTAAATCAAAAGTTACGGACAATTTACTACGAACATGTCAAGTTGATCGTCCAATTAAAATTATCATTCTTACCTGATCATTGGTGCTCATTGATTAAAAGCTTATAAATGAAGTATAATGCATGGCATCACACAATTTGGGATAGATTGGATTACTTGGACATTTGGGTGTATCTATTTTTGTCTCAAAGTTTTTTACAATACAGAAGATTGAGCTAGCTTAACGTAGGCATTGAATTCGTGTGACTATGAGCTATAAATCAAAAGTTATAGACAATTTAGTGCAGACATGTCAAGTTCATCGGCCTGTTAAAATAATCGTTATAAACTAATCATTAGTGCTCATTGAGTGAAGGCTTATAAATTAAGCATAATACAGAGCATCACGCAGTTTGGGATTGATTGGATTACTTGGACGCTTTCTCATATATATTTTTTACTCAAATTTTGTCACATTTTAGAAAATGGATCTAATTTAACATGGGCATTGGATTCGTCTAATTCGGAGCTCCAAATCACAAGTTACGGACAATTTAGTGCGTACATGTCAAGTTGATAAGCCAGTTATAATGATCATTCCTAACTGATAATTGGTGCTCTTGAGGAAAAGCTTATAAACGAAGCATAATGCATGGCATCACGCAATTCGGGATAGATTGGATTGCTTTGACGCTTGGTCGTATCTATTTTTGTCTCAAATTTTTTCACAATATAGAATATTGAGATTGCTTAACATGGGCATTGGATTCGTGTCATTATGAGCTATAAGTCAAAAGTTATGGACGATTTACTGCAGACATGTTAAGTTGATCAGCCAGTTAAAATGATCATTCTAAACTGATCATTGGTGCTTATTGAGTAAAGGCTTACAAATGAATTAAATGCATAGCATCACACAGTTCGGGAAAGATTTGATTATTTGGACGCTTTTTCATATATATTTTTATATCAAATTTTGTCACAATATAGAAAATTGAGCTAGCTTAACGTGTGCATTGGATTCGTGTCATTCGGAGCTCTAAATCAAAAGTTACGGATGATTTAGTGTGGACATGTCAAGTTGACCGTGCAGTTAAAATGATCATTCTTAAATGATCATTGGTGCTCATTGATTAAAAGCTTATAAATGAAGGATAACGCATGGTATCACGCAGTTCGAGATAGATTGGATTACTTGGACGTTTTGTCATATCTATTTTTTATCAAAGTTTGTTACAACAAAGAAAATTGAGCTAGCTTAACGTGGACATTGGATTAATGTTATTATGAGCTATAAATCAGAAGTTATGGATGATTTAGTGCAGACATGTCAAATTGATCGGCTAGTTAAAATGATAATTTTGAAATGATAATTCCTGCTCATTGATCAAAGGCATATAAATGGAGCATAATACAGATCATCACACAATCCGGGATATATTGGATTCCTTGGATGATTTTTCATATCTACTTTTTCTCAAATTTTGTCACATTTTAGAAAATTGAGCTAGCTTATCATAGGCATTAGATTCGTGTCATCCGAGCTCTAAATCACAGGTTACGATGATTTAGTGCGGACATGTCAAGTTTATCAGCAAGCTATAATGATCATTCTTAACTGATCATAGGTTATATTGGATTACTTGGATGCATAGTCGTATCTATTTTTGTCTCAACTTTTATTACAATATAGAAAATTCAGCTATCTTAACGTGGGCATTGGCTTTGTGTCATTATGAGCTATAAGTCAAAAGTTATGAACGATTTAGTGCAAATATGTCAAGTTGACCAGCCAGTTCAAATGATCATTCTAAACTGATCATTGGTGCTTATTGAGTAAAGGCTTACAAATGAAGCATAATGCATAGCATCACATAGTTTGGCATAGATTGGATTACTTGTACGTTTTGTCGTATCTATTTTTGTCTCAAATTTTGTCACAATATACTAAATTGCGCTACCTATACGTGGGCATTGGATTTTTGTCATTCGGAGCTCTAAATCAAAGTTACAGACGATTTAATGCGGACATGTCAAGTTGACCATGCAGTTAAAATGATCATTCTTAATTCATCATTTGTGCTCATTGATTAAAAGCTTATAAATGAAGAATAATGCATGGCATCACGCAGTTTGGGATAGATTGGATTGCTTGGATGCTTTGTCGTCTCTATTTCTTTTAATAATGTTGTAGAAATATGGATTATTGAGCTAGCTTAACGTGGGCATTGGATTCGTGTCATTCGGAGCTCTGAATCAAGAGTTACGGACAATTTAGTGCGGACATATCAAGTTTATTGTCCAGTGAAAATGATCATTCTTAACTGATCATTGGTGCTCATTGAGTAAAAGCATATTAATGAAGCATAATGCATGGCATCACGCAGTTTAGGATAGATTAGATTACTTGGACGCTTTGTCATCTCTATTGTTGCCTATAATTTTGTTTAAATATAGAAAATTGTGCTACCTTATAATTGGCTTTGGATTCATGTCATTTAGTATGGACATGTGAAGTGGATCGGCAAGTTAAAATGATAATTGTTAACTGATCATTGGTGCTCATTAAATAAAAGCTTATAAATGAAGCATAATGCATGCGTCACGTAGTTCGAGATATATTGGATTACTTGGATGCATGGTCATATCTATCTTTGTCTTAAATTTTGTCATCATATAGAAAATTGAGCCAGATTAATGTGGGCATTCGATTCGTGGCATTATGAGCTAAAAATCAAAAGTTATGGACGATTTAGCACAGACATGTCAAGTTGAATGGCCAGTTAAAATGATCATTTTAAATTGATCATTGGTGCTTATTGAGTAAAGGCTTACAAATGAAGCATAATGCAGCGCATCACACAGTTGGGGATAGATTGGATTACTTGGAAGCTTTGTCGTCTCTATTTTTGTCTCAAATTTTGTCACAATATAGAAAATTGAGCAAGCCTAATGTGGGCATTGGATTTGTGTCAGTCTGAGCTCTAAATCAAAATTTACCGACGATTTACTGTGGAAATGTCAAGTTGATAGTCCAGTTAAAATGATCATTCTTAACTGATCATTGGTGCTCATTGATTAAAAGCTTATAAATGATGCATAATGCATGTCATCAAGCAGTTCGGGATAGATTAATTTTTTGGACGTTTGGTCGTATCTATTTTTGTCTCAAAGTTTTTGACAACATAGCAAATTGAGCTAGCTTAACGTGGACATTGGATTCGTGTCATTATGAGCTATAAATCAAAAGTTATAGACGATTTATTGCAGACATGTCAAGGTTATCGGCCAGTTAAAATGATCATTCTAAACTGATCATTGGTGCTTCTTGAGTAAAGGCTTACAAGTGAAGCATAATGCAGAGCAACATGTAGTTCAGGATAGATTAGATTACTTGGATGTTTTTCCGTATCTATTTTTGTCTCAAATTTTTGTTATAGTATAGAAAATTGACCAAGCTTAACATGGGCATTGGATTCGGGTCATTCGGAGCTTTAAATCAAAAGTTATAGACTTTTTAATGGGGAAATGTCAAGTTGATCGTCCCCTTAAAATGATCATTTTTAACTGATCATTGGTGCTCATATATTAAAAGCGTATAAATGAAGCATAATTCATCGTATCACGTAGTTCAGGATAGATTTGATTACTTGGACGCTTGGACGTATCTATTTTTGTCTCAAAGTTTGTCACAATATGGAAAATTGAGCTATCTTAACATGGGCATTGGATTAGTGTTATTATGATTTATAAATCAAAAGTTATGGACGATTTGGTGCAGAAATGTCAAGTTGATCGACCAGTTAAATGATCATTCTAAAACTCATAATTCGTGCTCATTGAATAAAGGTTTATAAATGAAGCATAATAGAGAGCATTACGCAGTTCATGATAGATTAGATTACTTGGACCCTTTTTCATATCTATTTCTGTCTCAAATTTTGTCAAAATATAGAAAATTGAGCTAGCTTAACGTGTGCATTAGATTCGTGTCATTCGAATCTCTAAATCAAAAGTTAAGGACGATCTAGTGTGGATTTGTCAAGTTGATTGGTCAGTTAAAATGATCATTCTTAACTGATCATTGGTGCTCATTGATTACAAGCTTATAAATGAAGCATAATGCATGGCATCATGAAGTTTGCGATAGATTTGATTACTTGGACACTTTCTCGTCTCTATTTCTATCTACATTTTGTCAAACTATAGAAAAATTACCTAGCTTAATGTGGGCATTGGATTTTTCTCATTCTTAGCTCTAAATCAAAAGTTACTAACGATTTAGTGCGGACATGTCAAATTGATCGGCCAATGAAAATGATCATTCTTAACCGATTATTGGTGCTCATTGAGTAAAAGCTTATAAATGAAGCATAATGCTTGGCATCACGCAGTTTTGGATGAATTGAATTACTTGGATTCTTTGTCGTCTCTATTTTTGTCTATAATTATGAAAAAATATAAAAAAATTGAGCTACCTTAACGTGGACATTGTATTCATGTCATTGTGAGCTCTGAATAAAAATTTAGTGACGATTTAGTGCGGACATATCAAGTTAATCGGCCAGTTAAAATAATCATTCTTAACTGATCATAAGTGCTCATTGAGTAAAAGCTTATAAATGACGCATAATGCACGGCATCACGTAGTTTGGGATAGATTGGATTACTTGGATGCTTTGTCGTCTCTATTTCTTTGTATAATTTTGTCAAAATATAGAAAATTGAGCTACTTTAACGTGGGCATTGGATTCGTGTCATTCTGAACTCTAAATCAAAAGTTACTGACAATTTAGTGTGGACATGTCAAGTTGATCGGCCAGTTAAAATGACCATTCTTAACTGATCATTGGTGCTCATTGAGTAAAAACTCATAAATGAATCATAATTCATCGCATCACGCTGTTTTGGACAGATTGGATTACTTGGATGCTTTGTCGTCTCTGTTTTTTCTATAATTTTGTAAAAATATAGAAAATTGAGCTATCTTAACGTGGGCATTGAAATCATGTCATTGTGAGCTCTAAATAAAAAGTTAGGGATGATTTAGTGCGGATATGTCAAGTTGATCGGCCAGTTAAAATGATCCTTTTTAACTGATCGTAAGTGCTCATTGGGTAACAGCTTATAAATGAAGCATAATGCATAGCATAACGTAGTTTTGTATAGATTGGATTACTTGGACGCTTTGTTGTCTCTATTCTGTCTATAATTTTGGCAAAATATAGAAAATTGAGCTAAATTAATGTGCACTTTGGATTTGTGTCATTCTGAGCTCTAAATCCAAACTTAGGGACGATTTAGTTCGGACATGTCAAGTTGATCGGCCAAATAAAATGATCATTATTAACTGATCATTTGTGCTCATTGACTAAAAGCTTATGAATGAAGGATAATGCTTGGTATCACGCAGTTTTGGATGAATTGAATTACTTGGATGCTTTATCGTCTCAATTTTTGTCTATAATTTTGAAAAAATATAGAAAATTGAGCTAGCTTAACGTGGGCATTGTATTCATGTCGTTATGAAATCTGAATAAAAAGTTAAGGACAATTTAGTGCGGACATGTCAAGTTGATCGCCCAGTTAGAATTATCATTATTAACTGATCATTGGTGCTCATTGAGTAAAAGCTTATAAATGAACCATAATGCATGGCATCATACAATTTTGGATAGATTGGATTACTTGGATGCTTTTTCGTCTCTATTTTTGTGTATTATTTTGTCAAATATAGAAAATTGAGCTAACTTAACGTGGGCATTGTACTCATGATATTATGAGCTCTAAATCAAAAGTTACGAATGATTTTGAGCGGAAATGTCAAGTTGATCGTCGAGTTAGTATGATTAATCCAAACTAATAAATGGTGCTCATTGAGTAAAGGTTTAAAAATGAAGCTTAATGCGGCATCCCGCACTTCTGGATAGATTGGATTATTTGGATGCTTGGTCATATCTATTTTTGTCTCAAATTTTGTCACAGTATAGAAAATTGTGCTAGCTTAACATGGGCATTAAATTTGTGTCATTATGAGCTATAAATCAATAGTTATGAACGATTTAGTGCCGAAATGTGAAGTTGATCAGCCAATTAAAATGATCATTCTAAACTGATCATTCCTGCTCATTGAGTAAAGCGTATAAATGAAGCATAATGCAGAGCATCACATAGTTTGCGAAAGATTGGATTACTTGGTCGCTTTGTCGTATCTATCTTTTTTTTGCTCAAATTTTGTCACCATTTAGAAAAGTGAGCTAGCTTAATGTGGGCATCACACAGTTTTTGATAGATTTGATTACTTGGATACTTTGTCGTCTCTATTTCGGTCTATTATTTTCTCAAAATATAGAAAATTGAGCTACCTTAACGTGGTCATTGGATTCGTGTCATTCTGAGCTGTAAATCAAAATTTAGGGACGATTGAGTGCAGACATGTCAAGTTGATCGGCCAGTTAAAATAATCATTCTAAGCTGATTATTGGTGCTCATTGGGTAACAGCTTATATATGAAGCATAATGCATAGCATCACGCATTTTTGTATAGATTGGATTACTTAGATGCTTTGTTGTCTCAATTCTGTCTATAATTTTGGCAAAATATAGAAAATTGAGCAACATTAAAGTGGGCTTTGGATTTGTATCATTCTGAGCTCTAAATCAAAAGTTAGGGACGATTTAGTGCGGACATGTCAAGTTGATCGGCTAGTTAAAATGATCATTCTTAACTGATCATTGGTGCTCATTGTGAAAAAACTAATAAATGAAGCATAAGAATTTGAAGGATAGATTTGATTACTTAGTTGATTTTGTCGTATCTATTTATGTCTCGAATTCTGTCTCTATATAAAAATTCAACTATCTTTAAGTTGGCATTGGATTCGTGTCATTCTAAGCTCTAAATCAAAAGTCGGACGATTTAGTGTAGACATGTCAAGTTGGTCGGCCAGTTAAAATGATCATTCTTCCGATCATGGTGCTCATTAAGTAAAGACTTATATATGAAGTTTAATGCATGACATCATGCAGTTCTGGATAGATTGGATTATTTAGACGCTTTGTCGTATCTATTTCGGTATCAAATTTTTTCTCAATATAGAAAATTGAGCTACCTTTACGTGGGCATTGGATTCGTGTCATTCGGAGCTATAAATCATAAGTCATGGACAATTTAGTGTAGAAATGTCAAGTTGATCGATCAGTTAAAATGATCATTTTGAACAGCTCATTGGTGCTCATTGGGTAAAGGTTTATAAATGATGCATAGTGCAGAGCATCACCCACGTTTGGATAGATTGGATTACTTAGATGACTTTGTCGTATATATTTCTGTCTCTATATAAAAAATTGAAGTAGTTTTACGTGGGCATTGGATTCGTGTCATTCTGAGCTCTAAATCAAAAGTTACGCAAGATTTAATGCAGACATTTCAAATTGATCGGGCAGTTAAAGTAATCATTCTAAACTGATCATTGGTGCTCATTAAGTTAAGGCTTATAAATGAAGCAAAATGCATGGCATCATGTAATTTGGAAAAGATTGGATTACTTGGAAACTTTTTCGTATCTCTTTCTGTCTCAAATTTAGTCACAATATTCAAAATTGAGCTAGATTAACATGGGCATCGTATTCGTGTCATTCGGAGCTCTAAATCAAAAGTTACGGATGATTTAATGTGGGCATGTCATGTTTATCTGCGAGTTAAGATGATCATTCTTAAGTGATCATTGGTGCTCATTGATTAAAAGCTTATAAATGAATCATAATGCAAGGCATCACGCATTACGGGATAGATTGGATTACTTGGACGCTTTATCGTATCTATTTATGTCTGAAATTTTGTCACAATATACAAAATTGAGCTAGATTAACGTGGGAATTTGATTCGTGTTCTTCAAAGCTCTAAATCAAGAGTGAAAGACGATTTAGTGCGCTGATGTCAAGTTATCGGCCAGTTAAAATGATCATTCTAAACTGATCATTGGTGCTCATTGAGTAAAGGCTAATAATTGATGCAAAATGCAGAGCACCACGCAGTCCTCGATAGATTAGATTACTTAGATGCTTTGTCTCTATATAAAAATTTCAACAAGCTTTACGTTGACATTGGATTTCTGTCATTCTGAGCTCTAAATCAAAAGTTATGGACGATTTAGTGCGGACATGCCAAGTTGATCGGCTTGTTAAAATGATCATTCTTCTGATCATTAGTGCTCATTGAATAAAGGCTTATAAATGAAGTATAATGCATAATATCATGCAGTTTTGGATAGATTAGATTATTTAGACACCTTTTCATATCTGTTTCTACCTTAAATTTTGTGACGATATATAAAATTGAGCTTCTTTAACATGGACATTGGATTCGTGTCATTTGGAGTTCTAAATCAAAAGTTACAGACATGACAAGTTGATCGGCCAGTTAAAGTGATCTTTTTAAACTGATCATTGGTTCTCATTGATAAAAAGATTATAAATGACACATAATGCATGGCACCACGCAGTTTAGGATGGATTGGATTACTTGTACACTTTGTCGTCTCTACTTCTGTCTATAATTTTGTCAAAATATGTAAAATTGATCTAGCTTAATGTGTGATTTGGATTAGACTCATTCTGAGCTCTAAATCAAAATATAGATTGGATTACTTGGACGCTTTATCAAATTTATTTTGTCTCAAATTTTGACACAATATAGGAAATTGAGCTAGTTTAATGTAGGCGTTGGATATGTGTCATTCTGAGCTCTAAATCAAAACTAACGGGCGATTTAGTGCAAACATGTCAAGTTGCTCGGCAAGTTAAAATGATCATTCTTAACTGATCATTGGTGCTCATTGATTAAAAGCTTACAAATGAAGCATAATGCACGGCATCATGTAATTTGGATAGATTGGATTACTTGAACTCTTTCTCGTCTCTATTTTTGTGTATAATTTTGGCAAAGTATAGAAAGCTGAGCAAGCTTAACGTGGGCATTGGATTCGTGTCATTCTCAGCTCTAAATCGAAAGTTACGGACGATTTAGTCCGGACATGTCAAGTTGATCGGCCTGTAAAATGATCTCTAAATCACAACTTAAGCTATAAATCAAAAGTTATGCACGATTTAATGCACACATGTCAAGTTGAGCCACCAGTTAAAATGATCATTCGAAACTGATCATTAGTGAACATTAAGGGCTTATAAATGAAGCTTAATGCATGGAATCATGCTATTCAGGATAGATTGGATTACTTGGACTATTTGTCATACATATTTTACCTTAAATTTTGTCACAATACGGAAAATTGAGATAGGTTATTGTGGGCATTGGATCCGTTTAATTTGGAGCTCTAAATCAAAAATTATACACGATTTGGTGTAGACATGTCAAGTTGATTGGCCTGTTAAAGTAACCATTCTAAACTGATCATTGGTTCTCATTGGGCAAAGGAAGATAAACGAAGCATAATGCATGGCATCACGCAGTTTGGGATCCATTGGATTTTTTGGACTCTTTGTCGTACATATTTCAGTCTCAAATTTAGCAACAATATAGAAAATTGAGCTAGCCTAACGTGGGCATTGGATTCGAGTAGTTATGACCTCTAAATCAAACGTTACGGAGGATTTAGTGCTGATATGTCAGGTTCATCGGCTAGTTAAAATTATCATTCTTAACTTATTGTTGGTGCTCATTAAGTAAAGGCTTATAAATGAAGCATAATGCATGGTATCATGCAGATCAGGATAGATTGGATTACTTGGATGCTTTTTCATATCTATTTCTGTCCATAATTTTTTCACAATATAGCAAATTGAGCTAGCTTAACATGGGCGTTAGATTTGTGTCATTCTGAGCTCTAAATCAAAAGTTACGGACGATTTAGTGCGGACATGTCAAGTTGATCGGCCACTTAAAATGATCTCTAAATCAAAACTTAAGCTATATATCAAAAGTTATGCACGATTTAATGCACACATGTCAAGTTGAGCCACCAGTGAAAATGATCATTCTAAACTGATCATTAATTCTCATTGAGTTAGAGCTTATAAATGGAGCACAATGCATAGAATTACACTATTCATGATAGATTGAATTACTTGGACTCTTTGTCGTACTTATTTTGTCTCAAATTTTGTCACAATTTAGAAAATTGAGCTAGGTTACTGTGGGCGTTGTATTCGTGTCATTTTGAGCTCTAAATCAAAAGTTATACACGATTTAGTGTGGACATGTCAAGTTGATCGGCTTGTTAAAATGATAATTCTAAACTGATCATTGGTGCTCATTGGGTAAATAATTATAAACGAAGCATAACGCATGGCATCACGTAGTTCAGGATCCATTGGATTTTTGGGACGCTTTGTCGTATCTATTTCAGTCTCAAATTTAGTCACAATATCCAACGCCCAGATTAAGCTAACTTAATTTTCTATATTAAGACCAGATTTGAAACTAAATCAGAAACGGAAAATTGTCCATATAATCCTATCTTTTACAAACTCTGTAACGCTATACGTTTAGCTTCATTGATAAACCTTCACCCAAACGACTGGAATTTTTGAATCTCATATGTGGACATGTCAAGTTGGTCGCCCAGTTAAAATGATGATTCTAAATTGGTCATTGGTGCGCATTAAGTAAAGGCTTATAAATGAAGTATAATGCATGACATCATGGTTTGGGATAGATTGGATTACTTGGATGCTTTTTCTTATCTATTTCTGTCTATAATTTTTTCACGAAATATAAAATTGAGGCAGCTTAATGTGGGCATTGAATTCATGTCATTCTGAGCTCAAAATCAAAAGTTACGAAACATTTAGTGCGGACATGTCAAGTTGATCGGCTAGTTAAATGATCATTCTTAGCTGATCATTGGTGCCCATAGAGTAAAGGCTTATAAATGAAGCATAATGCATGGCATCACGAAATACGGGATAGATTGGATTACTTGTATGCCTTGTCGTATCTATTTCAGTATCAAATTTTTTCACAATACAGAAAATTTAGCTAGCTTAACGTGGGCATTGGATTCGTGTCAGTCTGAGTTCTAAATCAAAATTTACGGACGAATTAGTGCGGACATGGCAAGTTGACCATGCAGTTAAAATGATCAGTCTTAATTCATCATTTCTGCTCATTGATTAAAAGCTTATAAATGAAGCATAATGCATGGCATCACGTATTTTGGGATGGATTGGATTACTTGGGCGCTTTGTCATATCCATTTATGTTCAAATTTTGTTATAATGTTAAAAATTGAGCTAGCTTAGTGTAGGCATTAGATTTGTGTCATTCTGAGCTTTAAATCAAAAGTTACGTACGATTTAGTGCTGACATGTCAAGTTGATCGGCCAGTTAAAGTGATTATTCTAAACTTATCATTGGTGCTCATTGAGTCAAGGCTTATAAATGAAGCATAATGCATGGCATCATGCAATTTTGGCTAGATTGGATTACTTCAACGCTTTTTCGTATTTATTTCTATCTCAAATTTTGTTACAGTATAGAAAATTGAGCTAGCTTAATGTGGGAAAGAGATTGGTGTTATACTGAGATCTAAATCAAAAGTGGCGGACGATTTAATGCAGACATGTCAAGTTGATCGCCTAGTTAAAGTGATCATTCCAACCTGATTATTGGTGTTCTGTAAGTAAAGGCTTATAAATGAAGCATAAAGCATGGCATCATGCAGTGGATTACTTGGACGCTTTTTCGTATCTTGTTTAGTTTCAAATTTGTCACAATATAGAAAATTAAACTAGCTTAATGTGGGCATTGGATTCGTGTCATTCTGAGCTATAAATCAAAAGTTATGGACGATTTAGTGCGGACATGACAAGTTGATCGGCCAGATAAATGATCATTCTAAACTGATCATTGGTGCTTATTGAGTAAAAGCTTATAAATGAAAATTAATGCATGGTATCACGCAGTTTGGGATGGATTGGATTACTTGGATGCTTTGTCGAATCTATTTCTGCTCAAATGTTGTTACAACATAGAAAATTGAGCTAGCTTAACGTGGGCATTGGATTCGTGTCATTCTGAGCTCTAAATCTAACGTTACGGATGATTTAGTGAGAACATGTCAGGATGATCGGCGAGTTAAAGTGATCATTTTAAACTAATCATTCATGCTCATTGGGTAAATGCTTATAAAAATGAAGCATAATACATGGCATCCCATAGTTTTGGGTAGATTGGATTACTTGGACACTTTGTCGTATCTATTTATGTATCAAATTTTCTTACAATATAGAACATTTATTTAGCATAACGTGGGCATTGGATTTGTGTCATTCTGAGCTCCAAATCAAAAGTTACGGATAATTTAGTGCGGATATGTCAAGTTGAGTGGCCAGTTAAAGTGATCATTCCTAACAGATTGTTGGTGCTCATTAAGTAAAGGCTTATAAATGAAGCATAATGCATGGCATCACACAGTTTTGGATATATTGTATTACCTACGTGCTTTGTCATATCTATTTATGTCTCAAGTTTTGTTACAATATAAAACATTGAGCTAGCTTAATGTGGGCAGTGGATTTGTGTCATTCTGAGCTCCAAATAAAAAGTTACGGATGATTTAGTGCGTACATGTCAAGTTGAGTGGCCAGTTAAAGTGATCATTCTAAATAGATCATTGTTGCTCATTAAGTAAAGGCTTACAAATGAAGCATAAAGCATGGTATCAAGTAGTTTGGATAGATTGGATTACTTGGACGCATTTTCGTCTCTATTTATGTCTCAAATTTTGTTAAAATATAGAAAATTGGACTTACTTAACGTGGGCATTGGATTCGTGTCATTCGGAGCCCTAAATTAAAAGTTACGGACGATTTAGTGTGGACATGGCAAGTTGATCGGCTAGTTAATATGATTATTCTAAACTGATCATTGGTGCTCATTGAGTAATGGCTTATTAAATGAAGCATAATGCATGGCATCATGCGATTTGGGAGATTGGATTACTTGCACGCATTTCGTATCTAGTTCTGTCACAAGTTTTGTCACAATATAGAAAATTAAACTAGCTTAATGTGGGCATTGCATTCGTGTCATTCTAAGCTATAAATCAAAAGTTATGGATGATTTAGTGCGGACATCTCAAGTTGAGTGGCCAGTTAAAGTGATCATTAACAGAGCGTTGGTGCTCATTAAGTAAAAGCTTATAAATGAAGCATAACGTATGACATCACATAGTTTTGGATATATTGGATTAGTTGGATGCTTTGTCGTATCTATTTCTGTCTCAAATTTTTGTTACAGTATAAAAATTGATCTAGGTTAACATGGGCATTGGATTAGTGTCATTCTGAGCTCCAAATCAAAATTTACGTACGATTTAGTGCAAACATGTCAAGTTGAGTGGCTAGTTAAAGTGATCATTATGAACAGATCATTGTTGCTCATTAATTAAAGGGTTATAAATGAAGCATAAAGCATGCGATCAAGTAGTTTGGATAGATTGAATTACTTGGACGCTTTGTCGTCTCAATTTCTGTCTCAAATTTTGTCAAAATATTGAAAATTGGGCTTGTTTAACGTGGGCATTGCATTTGTGTCATTATGAACTCTAAATCAAAAGTTACGGACGATTTAAAGTGGACATGTCAAGTTGATCGGCCAGTTAATATGATTATTCTAAACTGATCATTTGTGCTCATTGAGTGAAGGCTTATAAATGAAGCATAATGCAAGGCACCACGCAATTTGGGATAGATTGGATTACTTGGACGCTTTGTCGTATCTAGTTCTGTCTCAAATTTTGTCACAATATAGAAAATCGAACTAGCTTAATGTTGACCATTGATTGTTGTCATTTTGAGCTATTAATAAAAAGTTAAGGACGATATAGTGCAGACATGTCAAGGTGATCGACTTGTTAAAATGATCGTTCTAAACGGATCGTTGATGCTCATTGAGTAAAACCTTATAAATGAAGAATAATGCATGGCATAACGCAGTTTGGGAAAGACTGGATCACTTGGACACTTTTTCGTATCATTTTTGTCTCAAATTTTGTCAAATTATAGAAAATTGAGCAAGATTAAAGTGGGCATTGGATTCGTGTCATTCTGAACATTAAGTCAAAAGTTACGGACGATTTAGTGCGGATATGTCAAGTTGACCGGCCAGTTAAAGTGATCATTCAAAACTTATCATTGGTGCTCATAGAGTAAAGGTTTATGAATGGAGCATAATGCATGGAATCACACAGTTTTTGATAGAATGGATTACTTGGATGCTTTTGACGTATCTATTTCTTTTTGAAATTTTGTTACACTATAGAAAATTTAGCTAGTTTAACGTGGGCATTGGATTCGTGTGTTTCTGAGCTCTAAATCAAAAGTTACGGATGATTTAATGCGGACATGTCCAGTTGATCGGCGAGTTAAAATGATCATTCTAAACTGATCTAAACCGATCAGTGGTGCTCATTAAGTAAAGGCTTATAAATGAGGCATAAAGCATTACATCACACAGTTTGGGATAGATTGGATTACTTGGACGCTTTTTCGTATCTAGTTTTGTTTCAAATTTTGTCACAATATAGAAATTGATCTATCTTAATGTGGGCATTGAATTCGTGTAATTCTGAGCTATAAATCAAAATTTATGAACCATTTAGTGCAAACACGACAATTTGATTGGCTAGTTAAAATGATTATTCGAAACTGGTCATTGGTGCCAATTGAGTAGAAGCTTATAAATGAATAATAATGCATGACATAACGCAGTGGATGGATTGGATTACTTGGAGGCTTTTTGTATCTATTTTTAACTCAACTTTTTTTGCAATATAGAGAAAATTGAGCTAGCTCAATGAGGAAATTGGATTCGTGTCATTCTGAGCTCTCGATCAAAAGTTACAAACGATTTCGTCCGGACATGTCAAGTTGATTGGCCAATTAGAGTGATCATTCTAAACAGATCATTGGTGCTCATTAAGTAAAGGCTTATAAATGAAGCATAAAGCATGGAATCAAGTGGTTTCAATAGATTGGATTACTTGGATGATTTACCGTCACTATTTCTGCCTCATATTTTGTTACACTATAGGAAATTTAGCTAGCTTAACGTGGGAATTGGATTTGTGTATTTCGGAGCTCTAAATCAAAAGTTACGGACGATTTAGTGCGGACATGTCCAGTTGATCGTCGAGTTAAAATGATCATTCTAAACTGATCATTCTAAACTGATCATTGGTGCTCATTAAGTAAAGACATATAAATGAGCCATAAAGCATGGCATCACGCAGTTTGGGATAGATTGGATTACTTGGACACTTTTTCGTATCTAGTTCCGTTTCAAATTTTGTCACAATATTAATAATTAAACTAGCTTAATGTGAGCATTAGATTCGTGTCATTCTGAGCTATAAATCAAAAGTTATTGACGATTTAGTGCAGACTTGACAAGTTTATCGGCTAGTTAAAATGATCATTCTAAACTGATCATTGGTGCTCATTGAGTAAAGGCTTATAAATGAAGCATAATGCATGGCATCACAAAGTTTGGGATTGATTGGATTACTTGGATGCTTTGTCGTATATATTTCTATCTCAGATTTTATCATAATATAGAAAATTGATCTAGCTTAATGTGAGCATTGGATTTGTGTCATTTTGAGCTCTAAATGAAATGTTATAGATGATATAGTGCAGACATGTAAAGTTGATCAGCCAGTTAAAGTGATCATTCTAAACTGATCATTAGTACTCATTGAGTAAAGGCTTATAAAATGGAGCACAATGCATGGCATCACGCAGATTGAGATAAATTGGATTATTTGGATGCTTTGTTGTATCTAGTTCTGTTTTAAATTTTGTCACAATATAGAAAATTAAACAAGCTTAATGTGGGCATTGGAATCGTATTATTCTGAGATATATATAAAAGGGTTATGGACGATTTAGTGCAGAAATGACAAGTTGATCGGCAAGTTAAAATGATCATTCTAAACTGATCATTGGTGCTCATTAAATAAAAGCTTATAAATGAAAAATAATGCATGCATCACGCAGTTTGGGATGGATTGGATTTCTTGGATGCTTTGTCGTATCTATTTCTCTCTCAAATTTTGTCACAATATAGAAAATTGAGCTACCTTAACGTGGGCATTATATTCGTGTCATTCTGAGCTCTAAATTAAAAGTTATGGACGATTTATTGTGGACATGTAGAGTTGAGTGGCCAGTTAAAGTGATCATTATAAACAGATCATTGTTGCTCAGTAAGTAAAGGGTTAAAAATGAAGCATAAAGCATGGCATCAAATAGTTTCGATTGATTGGATTACTTGGACGCTTTGTCATCTCTATTTTCGTCTCAAAGTTTGTCAAAATATAGAAAATTGGGCTTGTTTAACGTGGGCATTAGATTTGTGTCATTCTGAGCTTTAAAAAAAAATTATGGACGATTTAGTGTAGAAATGTCAAGTTGATCGTGTAGTTAATATGATTATTCTAAACTGATCATTGGTGCTCATTGATTAAAAGCTTATAAATGAAACATAATGCATGGCATCACGCAATATGGGATAGAATGGATAATTTGGACACTTTTTCGTATCTAGGTCAGTCTCAAATTTTGTTACAATATATAAAATTTAACTAGCTTAATGTGCGCACCGGATTTTTGTCATTCTGAGTTACAAATCAAAATTTATGGACGACTTAGTGCAGACATGTCAAATTGATCGGCTAGTTAAAATTACCATTCTAAACTGATTATTGGTGCTCATTCAGTAAGCGCTTATAAATGAAGAATAATGCATAGCATCACACAGTTTGGGATGGAGTGGATTACTTAAATGATTTGTCGTATCTATTTGTTTTTCAAATTTTGTCACAACATATAAAATTGAGGTAGCTTAACGTGGGCAATTGGTTGTTGTCATTCTGAGCTATTAGTCAAAAGATACGGACGATATAGTGTAGACATGTCAAGTTGATCGGCCTGTTAAAATGATCATTCTAAATTGAACGTTGGTGCTCATTGAGTAAAAGCTTATAAATGAAGAATAATGCATGGCATCACGCAGTTTGCGATGGACTGGATTACTTGAATGTCTTGTTGTATCTATTTGTGCTTTAAATTTTGTCACAATATAAAAAGTTGAGTTAGCTTAACGTGGGCATTGGATTCGTGTCGTTCTAAGCTCTAAATCAAAAGTTACGGACGATTTAGTGCGGACAGGTCAAGTTGATCAGGCAATTAAAGTGATCATTCTAAACTGATCATTGGTGCTCATTGAGTAAAGACTTATAAATGGAGTATAATGCATGGCATCACACAGTTTTGGATAGATTGGATTACTTGAACGCTTTTGTCGTATATATTTCTGTCTCAAATATTGTTATATTATAGAAAATTGAGCTAGCATAATATGGGCATTAGATTCGTTTGTTTCAGAGATATAAATCAAAAGTTACGGACGATTTATTGCACACATGTCAAGTTGATTGGCAAGTTAAAATTATCATTCTAAACTGATCATTGGGATGGATTGGATTACTAGGACGATTCGTCGTATCTATTTCTCTCTCAAAGTTTTGTCACAATATAAAAAATTGAGCTAGCTTAACGTGGTCATTGGATACGTGTCATTCTGAGTTCTAAATCAAAAGTTACGGATGATTTCTTGCGGACATGTCAAGATGATCGGCCAGTTAAAGTGATCATTCTAAACTGATCATTCGTGCTTATAAGGCTTATAAATGAAGAATAATGCATGTCATCACACAGTTTTGGATAGATTGGATTACTAGTACGCTTTGTCATATCTATTTCTGTCTCAAATTTTGTTACGATATAGAAAATTGAGCTAACTTAACGTGGGCACTGGATTCGTGTCTTCTGATCTCTAAATCAAAGTGACGTACGATTTAGTGCGTACATGTCAAGTGAGTGGCCAGTTAAAGTGATAATTATAAATAGATCATTGTTGCTCATTAAGTAAAGGGTTATAAATGAAGCATAAAGAATGGCATCAGCTAGTTTAGATAGATTTCATTACTTGGATGCTTTGTTATCTCTATTTCCATCTTAAATTTTGTCAAAATATAGAAAATTTGGCTTGCTTAACGTGGGCATTGGATTCGTGTCATTTTGAGCTCTAAATCAAAAGTTACAAACGATTTAGTGTTGACATGCCAAGTTGATCGGCTAGTTAATATGATTATTCTAAACTGATCATTGGTGCTCATTGAGTAAAGGCTTATAAATGAAGCATAATCTTGACATCACGCAATTTGGGATAGATTGGATTATTTGGACGCTTTTTCGTATCTAGTTCGGTCTCAAATTTTTTCACAATATAGAAAATTGAACTAGCTTAATGTGGACACCGGATTCGTGTCATTATGAGTTACAAATCAAAATTTATGGACGATTTATTGCACATATGTCAAATTGATCGGGTAGTTGAAATGATCATTCTAAGCTGATTATTGGTGCTCATTGACTAAACACTTATAAATGAAGAATAATGCATGGCATCACGCAGTTTGGGATGGAGTAGATTACTTGAATGCTTTGTTCTTTCTATTTTTTTTGCAAAATTTTTCGCAATATAAAAAATTGAGTTAGCTTAATGTGGACACAGGATTCGTGTCATTAAGAGCTCTAAATCAAAAGTTACGGACAATTTGGTGAAGACATGTCAAGTTGATCGACAAGTTAAAGTGATCAGTCTAAACTGATCATTGGTGCTTATTAAGTAAAGGCTTATAAATGAAGCATAATGCATGGTACCACGTAGTTTGGAATAGATTGGATTACTTGGAAACGTTGTCGTATCTAGATTTGTCTCAAATTTTGTAACAATATAGAAAATTGAACTAGATTACTGTGGAAAATTGGTTGTTGTCATTTTGAGATATTAGTAAAAAGTTATGGACTGTATAGTGCATACATGTCAATTTGATCAGCCAGTTAAAATGATCATTCTAAACTAATTGTTGGTGCTCATGGAGTAAAAGCTTATAAATGAAGAATAATGCATGGCATCACGCAGTTTTGGATGGACTGGATTGAATACTTTGTCGTATATATTTGTTTTTCAAATTTTGTCAAAACATAAAAAATTGAATTAGCTTAAAGTGTGCATTGGATTCGTGTTATTCTAAGCTCTAAATCAAAAGTTACGAACGATTTAGTGCGGACATGTCAAGTTGATCGGCCAATCAAAGTGATCATTCTAAACTGATCATTTGTGCTCATTGAGTAAAGGCTTATAAATAAAGCATAATACATAGTATCATGCAGTTTGAGATAGATTGGATTACTTGGCCACTTTGTCGTATCTAGTTTTGTCTCAAATTTTGTAAAAATATAGGAAATGAAGTACCTTAATGTGGGCAATTGATTGTTGTCATTCTAAGCTAATAGTCAGAAGTTATGGACGATATAGTGCAGACATGTCAAGGTGATCGGCCAGTTAAAATAATCATTCTAAACTGATCGTTGGTGCTCATTGAGTAAAAGCTTATAAATGAAAATAATGCATGGCATCACGTAGTTTGGGATGGACTGGATTAATTGGATGCTTTGTCGTATGATTTCTGTCTCAAATTTTTTAAAAATATAGAAAATTGAGCTAGCTTAAAGTGGCATTGGATTCGTGTCACTCTGAGCTCTATGTCAGAAGTTACGGAAAATTTAGTGCGGACATGTCAAGTTGATCGGCCAATTAGAGTGATCATTCTAAACTGATCATTGGTGCTCATTGAGTAAAGGCTTATAAATGGAGCATAATGCATGGCATCACACAATTTTGGATAGAATGGATTACTTGGATGCTTTTATCATATCTATTTCTGTCTCAAATTTTGTAACACTATAGAAAATTTAGCTAGCTTAAAGTGGCCATTGGATTCGTGTGTTTCTGGCTCTAAATCAAAAGTTACGGATGATTTAGTGCGTACATGTAAAGTTGATCGGCGAGTTAAAATGATCATTTTAAACTGATCAGTGTTACTCATTAAGTAAAGACTTATAACTGAGGCATAAAGCATAGCATCACGCAGTTTGGGATAAATTGGATTATTTGGACGCTTTGTCGTATCTAGTTTTGTTTCAAATTTTGTCACAACGTAGAAAATTACACTTCCTTAATGTGGGCATTGGATTCGTGTAATTTTGAGCTATACATCAAAAGTTTTGGATGATTTAGTGTAGACATAAAAAGGTGATCAGCCAATTAAAAGGATTCTTTTAAACTGATCGTTGGTGCTCATTCAGTAAAAGCATATAAATGAAAAATAATGCATGGCATCACGCAGTTTGGAAATAATTGGATTAGTTGGATGATTTTTCGTATCTATTTATGTCTCAAATATTGTCACAATATAGAAAATTGAGCTAGCTTAACGTGGCCATTTGATTCGTGTGTTTCGGAGCTATAAATCAAAAGTTACGGACAATTTTTTGCGGAAATGTCAAGTTGATCGGCAAGTTAGAGTGATCATTCTAAATTGATCATTTCTGCTGATTGAGTATAAGCTTACAAATTAACAATAATGCATGGCATCACGTAGTTTTGGATAGATTGGATTACTTGGACGCTTTGTCGTATCTACTTCTGCCTCAAATTTTATCAAAATATAGAAAATTGAACTAGCTTAATGTGGGCATTCGATTCGTGTCATTCTTAGCTATAAATGAAAAGTCATGGAAGATATATTGCAGACATGTCAAGTTGATCAGCAAGTTAAAATGGTCATTCTAAACTGATCTTTGGTGCTCATTGAGTAAAAGCCTCTAAACAAAGCATAATGCATGGCATCACGCAGTTTGGGATTCATTGGATTACTTTGACGCTTTTTCGTATCTATTTCTGTCTAAAAGTTTGTCACAATATAGAAAATTGAGCTAGCTTAACGTAAGCATTGGATTCGTGTTTTTCTGAGCTGTAAATCAAAAGTTACGGATGATTTTGTGCGGACATGTCAAGTTGATCAGCCACAGAAAGTGATCATTATAAACTCATCATTGGTGTTGATTAAGTAAATGCCTATAAATGAAGCATAATCAATAACATCACATTTTTTTGGATAGATTTGATTGCTTGGATGCTTTTTCGTATCTATTTTTGTCTCAAATTTTGTTACACTATAGAAAATTGAACTAGTTTAACGTGGGCATTGGATTCGTGTGTTTATGAGCTCTAAATGAAAACTTACAGACGATTTAGTGCAGACATGTCGAGTTGATCGGCCAGTTAAATTGATCATTCTAAACTGATCATTGGTGCTCATTGAGTAAAAGCTTACAAAAGAAAAATAATGCATGGCATCATACATTTAGGGATGGATTGGATTACTTGGATGCTTTGTCGTATCTATTTCTGTCTCAAATTTTGCTACACTATAAAAACGTGAGCTAGCTTAACATGGGCATTGGATTCGTGTGATTCTGAGCTCTAAATTAAAAGTTACGGACGATTTAGTGTCAAGTTAATCAGCGAGTTAATATGATCATTGGTGCTCATTAAGTAAAGACTTATAAATGAGGCATAAAGTATGGCATCACGCAGTTTGGGATAGACTGGATTACTTTGAAGCTTTGTCATATCTATTTTTGTTTCAAATTTTTCCACAATATAGAAAATTGAAGTAGCTTAATGTGGACATTGAATTCGTGTCATTCTGAGTTATAAATAAAAAATAATGGACGATTTAGTGCACTCATGACAAGTTGATTGGCCAGTTAAAAAGATCATCCTAAACTGATCATTGTCGCTCACTAAGTAAGAAAGCTTATAAATGAATCATAATGCATGGCATCACACAACTTGGGAAGGATTGGATTATTTGGATGTTTTGTCGTATTTATTTCTGTCTCAAAAGTTTGTCACAATATAAAAAATTGAGCTCGCTTAACGTGGGCATTGGATTTGTGTCATTTGGAGCTCTAAATCAAATGTTACGGATGATTTAGTGCGGACATGTCATGTTGATCGGCCAATTAAAGTGATCATTCTAATCTGATCATTGGTGCTGATTGATTAAAGGCTTATAAATGAAGCATAATGCATTGCATCACACAGTTTGGGATAGATTGGATTACTTGGACACTTTGTCGTATCTAGTTCTATCTGCAATCTGTCACAATATAGAAAAGTGAACTAGCTTAATGTAGGCATTAGATTGGTGTCATTCTGAGCTATTAATGAAAAGTTATGGAAGATATAGTGTAGACAAGTCAAGTTGATCGTCTGTTAAAATAATCATTCTAAACTGATTGTTGGTGGTCACTGAGTAAAAGCTTATAAATGAAAAATATTGCATGGTATCACCCAGTTTGGGATTGACTGGATTACTTGGACGCTTTGCTGCATCTATTTCTGTCTCAAGTTTTGTCACAATATTGAAAATTGAGCTAGATTAACATAACCATTGGCTTCGTGTCATTCTGAGCTCTAAATCAAAAGTTACGGATGATTTAGTGTGGACATGTAAAGTTGGTCGGCCTTTGAAAGTGATCATTCTAAATTGATCATCGGTGCTGATTGAGTAAACGCTTATAAATGAAGCCTAATGCATAGCATCACACAATTGTGGATAGATTGGATTACTTGGACGCTTTGTCGTATCTTTTTCTCTCTCAAATTTTGTTACACTATAGAAAATTGAGATAACTTAACGTGGGCATTGGATTTGTGTGTTTCTGAGCTTAAATCAAAATTTATGGATGGTTTAGTGCGGACATATCAAGTTGATCGGCAAGTTAAAATGATCATTCCAAACTGATCAATGGTGCTTATTAAGAAAAGGCTAATAAATGAGGTATAAATTATGGCATAATGCAGTTTGGGATAGATTGGATTACTATGACACTTTGTCGTATCTAGTTCTGTTTTAAATATTTTCACAATATAAAAAACTGAGCAACCTTAACAAAGACATTTAATTCATGTCATTCTAAGCTCTAAAAAAAAGTTATGGACGATTTAGTGCATACTTGTCAAGTTGATCGGCCAGTTAAAGTGATCATTCTAAACTGATCATTGGTGCTGATTGAGTAAAGACTTATAAATGAAGCATAATGCATAACATCACGCAGTTTAGGATAGATTGGATTACTTGGATGCTCTGTCATATCTATTTATGTCTCATTTTTTTGTCAAAATATAGAAAATTGAGCTTGCTTATCATGTGCATTGGATTTTTGTCATTCGGAGCTCTAAATCAAAAGTTATGGACGATTTAGTGTGTACATGTCAAGTTAATCGTCTAGTATATATGATTATTCTAAAATGATCATTGGTGCTTGTTGAGTAAAAGCTAATAAATGAAAAATAATGCACGGCATCACGCAATTTCGGGTAGGTTGGATTACTTGGTTGCTTTTTCGTATCTAGTTTTGTCTCAAATTTTGTTATAATATAGAAAATTGAGTTAGCTTAATGTGAGCATTGGATTCCTGTCATTCTCAGCTCTAAATAAAAACTTATAGACGATTTTGTGCGAACATGTCAAGTTGATCGGCCAGTTAAAGTGATCATTCTAAACTGATCATTGGTGCTCATTAGGTAAAGGGTTATAAATGAAGCGTAATGCATGGCATCGTGCACTTCGAGATACATTGGTTGACTTGGTTGCTTTGTCATATCTTTTTTACTCCAATTTTGTCAAAATATCGAAAATTGAGCTAGCTTAACTTGGGCATTGAATTTGTGTCATTCTGAGCTCTAAATCAAAAGTTACGGATGATTTAGTGCGGACATGTCAAGTTGAGCGGCCAGTTAAAGTGATCATTCTAAATAGATCATTGGTCCTCATTAAGCAAATGCTTATACATGAAGCATAAAGTATGGCATCAAGTAGTTTATCGTCTTTATTTCTGTCTCAAATTTTGTTCAAGTATAGAAAATTGAGTTTGCTTATTATGGCCATTGGATTCGTGTCATTCTGACCTTTAAATCAAAAGTTACGGACGATTTATTGTGGACATGTCAAATTGATCAGCCAGTTGATATGATTATTCTAAACTGATCATTGGTGCTAATTGAGTAAAGGCTTATAAATGACGCATAATGCATGACATCACGCAGTTTGGGATAGATTGGATTACTTGGATGCTTTTTCATATCTACTTTTGTCTCAAATTATTCAAAATATAGAAACCTGAACTAGCTTATTATGGGCATTGGATTTGTGTCATTCTAAGCTACAAATCAAAATTTAAGGGGATTTAGTGTAGATATGTCAAGTTGATTGGGCAGTTAAAGTGATCATTCTAAACTGATCATTGGTGCTCATTGAGTAAATGCTTATAAATGAAGAGTAATGCATGGCATCAAGTAGTTTGGATAGATTGGATTACTTGGACGCTTTATCGTCTCTATTTTTGTCTCAAATTTTGTCAAATTATAGAAAATTGAGTTTGCTTATCATGGGCATTAGATTCGTGTCATTTTGAGCTCTAAATCAATAGTTACAGGCGATTTAGTGTATTCATGTCAAGTTGATCGGCCAGTTGAGATGATTATGGGCATTGGATTTGTGTCATTATGAGCTACAAATCAAAATTTATGGACGATTTAGCGGAGACATGTCAATTTGATCGGCCAGTTAAAATGATCATTCTAAACTTATCATTGGTGCTCATTGAGTAAACGCTTATAAATAAAAAAATAGTGCTTGGCACCAAGTAGTTTGGATAGATTGGATTACTTGGATGCTTTATCGTCTCTATTTCTGTCTCAAATTTTGTCAAAATGTTGAAAATTGAGTTTGCTTATCATGGACATTGGATTCGTGTCATTCGGAGCTTTAAATCAAAAGTTACAAACGATTTCGTATGTTCATTTCAAGTTGATCGCCATTTGATATGATTATTCTAAACTGATAATTAGTGCTCATTGAGTAAAGGCTAATGAAGCATAATGCAAGGAATCACACAGTTTGGGATAGATTGGACGCTTTTTCGTATCTACTTGGACGCTTTTTTGTATATACTTTGAAATTTTATCACAACACAGAAAATTGAACTAACTTAATGTGGGCATTGGATTTGTGTCATAATTAGCTACAAATCAAAATTTATAGACGATTTAGCGCAGACATTTCAAGTTGATCGGCCAGTTAAAATGATCATTGTAGACTGATCATTGGTGCTCATTGAGTAAACGCTTATAAATGAAGAATAATGCAGTGAATCACAAAGTTTGGGATGGACTGGGTTATTTGGACACATTGCCGTATTTATTTATTTCTCAAATTTTGTCACAATCTAAAAAATTCAGCTAGCTTAACGTGGGCATTCGATTCGTTTCGGACGATTTAGGGCGGATATGTCAAGTTCATCGGTCAATTAAAGTTACCATTCTAAACTGATCATTGGTGTTCATTCAATAAAGGCTTATAAATGAAGCATAATGCATGGCATCACGCGTTTGGGATAGATTGGCTTACCTGGACGCTTTGTAGTATATAGTTTTGTCACAAATTTTGTCACAATATAGAAAATTGAACTAGCTTAATGTGGGAAATCGATTCGTGTCATTCTGACCTATAAATCAAACGTTATTGACAAAATAGTACACAAATGTCAGTTGATTGGCCAGTTAAAATGATCATTCCATACTGATCGTTGGTGCTCATCGAGTAAAAGCTTATAAATGAAGAATAATGCACGGCATCACGCATTTGGGGATGGACTGGATTACTTGGATGCTTTTTCGTATCTATTTCTGTCTCAAATTTTTTTACGCTATAGAAAATTTAACTAGCTTAACTTGGGCATTGGATTCATGTGTTTCTGAGCTCTAAATGCAAATTTACGGACGATTTAGTGCGGACATGTCAAGTTGATCGGCGAGTTAAAAAGATCATTCTTAATTGATCATTGCTGCTCAATAAGTAAAGGCTTATAAATGAGGCATAAAGCATGGCATCACGCAGTTGGGGATAGATTGGACAACTTGGACACTTTGTCCTATCTAGTTTTGTTTTAGATTTTGTCACATTATAGAAAATTGAGATAGTTTAACGTAAGAATTGGATTCGTGTCATTATGAGGTTTAAATCAAAAGTTATGAACGATTTAGTGTTGACATATTAAGTTGATCGGCCAGTTGATATGATTATTCTAAACTAATCATTGCTGCTCATTGAGTTAGGCTTATAAATGAAGCATAATGCATGCCATCTAAATGAATCATAGTGCATGCCATCATGCAGTTTGGGGTAAATTGGATTACTTGGACGGTTTTTCGTATCTAGTTGTGTCTCAAATTTTGTCACAATAAAGAAAATTGAACTAGCTTAATGTGGACAATGGATTCGTGTCATTCTGAGCAACAAATCAAAATTTATGGACGATTTAATGCAGAAATGTCAAATTGATCGGCCAGTTAAAATGATCATTATAAACTGATCATTGGTGCTCATTGAGTAAACGCTTATAAATGAAGAATAATACATGGTATCATGCAGTTTGGGATGGACTGGATTACTAAGACGCTTTGTCGTATCTATTTATTTTGGAAATATATTCACAATATTGAGAATTCAGCTAGCTTAACGTGCACATAATATTCATGTTATTCTGAGCTCAAAATCAAAAGTTACGAATGTTTTAGCGCGGACATGTCAAGTTCATTGGCAAGTTAAACTGATCCTTCTAAACTGATCATTGGTGCTCATTGAGTAAAGACTTATAAATGAAGCATAATGCGTGGCATCACGCAGTTTAGGATAGATTGGATTACTTAAATGCTTTGTCGTATATAGCTTTGTTTCAAATTTGGTCACAACATAGGAAATTGAACGAGCTTAATGTGGGCATTCGATTTGTGTCATTCTTAGCTATAAATCAAAAGGTATGGATGATTTATTGCCGACATGTCAAGTTGATCGGCCAGTTAAAATGATCATTCTAAACTGATCATTGGTGGTCATTGAGTAAAAGCTTATAAACCAAGAATAATACATGGCATCACGCAGTTTGGGATTGACTAGATTACTTGAACGCTTTTACTATATATGTCTCAAATTTTGTCACAATATAGAAAATTGAGCTAGCTTAACGTAAGCATTATATTCCTGTCATTTAAAGGTCTAAATCAAAAGTTATGGATAATTTAGTGTGGACATGTCAAGTTGATCGGTGAGTGAAAGTGATCATTCTAAAGTGATCATTGATGCTGATTGAGTAAACGCTTGTAAATGAAACATAATGCATTGCATCCCACAGTTTTGGCAAGTGAAAGTGATCATTCCAAATTGATCACTGGTGCTGATTGAGTAAATGCTTATAAATAAATCATAATGCATAGAATCACACAGTTTTCATTAGATTGAATTACTTGGACGCTTTGTCGTATCTATTTTTGTCTCAAATTTTGTTACACTATGGAAAATTGAGCTAGCTTTATGTGGGTATTGGATTCGTGTGTTTCTGAGCTCTAAATCAAAAGTTATAGACGATTTAGTGCGGATAATTTAGTGCGGACATGTCAAGTTGATCGGCCGGTAAAAATGATCATTCCAAACTGATCATCGGTGCTCATTGACTAAAAGCATATATATGAAAATAATGCATGGCATCACGCAGTTTGGGATAGATTGGATTACTTTGACCCTTTGTCGTATCTATTTCTGTTTTCAATTTTAACACAATATAGAAAATTGATCTAGTTCAACGTGGGTATTGGATTCGTGTCTTTCTTTGCTACAAATCAAAATTTATGGACGATTTAGAGCATATATGTCAAGTTGATCAGCCAGTTAAAATGATCATTCTAAACTGATCATTGGTGCTCATTGAGTAAACGCTTATAAATGAAGAATAATACAAGGCATCACGCAGTTTGGGATAGGCTGTATGACTTAGACGCTTTGTCGTATCTATTTATTTATCAATTATTTTCACAATATTGAAAATTGAGCTAGCTTATTGTGCGCATAAGATTCGTGTCATTCTGAGCTCTAAATCAAAAGTTTCACATGTTTTAGCGTGGAAATGTCAAGTTCATTGGCCAGTTAAACTGATTCTTCTAAACTGATCATTGGTGCTCATTGAGTAAAGGCTTATAAATGAAGCATAATGCATGGCATCACACAGTTTTGTATAGATTGGATTAATTAAATGCTTTGTCGTATCTAGTTTTGTTTCAAATTTTGTCACAACATAGAAAATTGAACTAGCTTAATATGGGCATTCAATTCGTGTCATTTAGAGCTATAAATCAAAACGTATGGACGATTTAATACCGACATGTCAAGTTGATCGGCTAGTTAAAATAATCATTCTAAACTGATCGTTGGTGGTCATTGAGTAAAATCTTATAAATCAAGTATAATACATGGCATCACGTAGTTTGGGATTGACTTGATTACTTGGACGCTTTGTCATAACTATTTCTGTCTCAAATTTTGTCACAATATAGAAACGTGAGCTAGATTAACGTAAGCATTAGATTCGTGCATTCAAAGCTCTAAATCAAAAGTTACGGATAATTTAGTGCGGACTTGTCAAGTTGATTGGGAAGTGAAAGTGATCATTTTAAACTGATCATTGATGTTGATTGAGTAAACGCTTATAAATGAAGCATAATGCATAGCATCACACAGTTTTGGCCAGTGAAAGTGATCATTCTAAATTGATTATTGGTGCTGATTGAGTAAATGCTTATAAATAAATTACATAGTTTTCGTTAGATTGAATTACTTGGATGCTTTGTCGTATCTATTTCTGTCTCAAATTTTGTTACTCTAGAAAATTTAGCTAGCTTTACGTGGGTATTGGATTCATGTGTTTCTGAGCTCTAAATCAAAAGTTACAAACAATTTAGTGCGGATATGTCAAGTTGATCAGCTGGTTAAAATGATCATTCCAAACTGATCATTGCTGCTCATTGACTCAAAGCTTATATATGAAAAATAATGCATGGCATCACGGAGTTTGGGATGGATTGGATTACTTGGACGATTTGTCGTACCTATTTCTGTCTCAAATTTTGTCACAATATAGAAAATTAAGCTAGCTTAACGTGGGCATTGGATTCGTGTCAGTCTGAGCTACAAAACAAAATTTATGGAAGATTTAGTGCATCGTACCTATTTCTGTCTCAAATTTTGTCACAATATAGAAAATTAAGCTAGCTTAACGTGGGCATTGGATTCGTGTCAGTCTGAGCTACAAAACAAAATTTATGGAAGATTTAGTGCATAAATGTCAAGTTGATCGGCCAGTTAAAATGATCATTCAAAAATGATTATTGGAGCCCATTGAGTAAACGCTTATAAATGAAGAATAATACATGGCATCACGCAGTTTGGGATGGACTGGATTACTTAGACTCTTTGTCGTATCTATTTATTTTGTAAATATATTCACAATATTCAAAAATTGAGCTAGCTTAACGTGCACATAAGATTCGTATCATTCTGAGCTCTAAATCAAAAGTTACTAGTGTTTTAGCGCGGACATGTCAAGTTCATTGGCCATTTAATCTGATCCTTCTAAACTGATCATGGGTGCTCATTGAGTAAAGACTTATAAATGAAGCATAATGCCTAGCATCACGCAGTTTAGGATAGATTGGATTACTTAATGCTTTGTCGTATATAGTTTTGTTTCAAATTTGGTCACAACATAGAAAATTGAACGAGCTTAATGTGGGCACTCGATTTGTGTCATTCTGAGCTATAAATCAAAAGGTATGGATGATTTATTGCCAACATGTCAAGTTGATCGGCCAGTAAAATGATCATTCTAAACAGATCATTGGTGGTCATTGAGTAAAAGCTTATAAATCAAGAATAATACATGGCATCACGCAGTTTGGGATTGACTGGATTACTTGAGCGCTTTTACTATATATGTCTCAAATTTTGTCACAATATAGAAAATTGAGCTAGCTTAACGTAAGCATTAGATTCGTGTCATTCAAAGCTCTATATCAAAAGTTACGGATAATTTAGTGCGGATATGTCAAGTTGATTGGCGAGTGAAAGTGATCATTCTAAATTGATCATTGATGCTGATTGAGTAAACGCTTATAAATGAAACATAATGCATAGCATCCCACACTTTTGGCCACTGAAAGTGATCATTCCAAATTGATCATTGGTGCTGATTGAGTAAACATTTAAAAATAAATCATAATGCATAGCATCACATAATTTTCGTTAGATTGAATTACTTGGATGCTTTGTCGTATCTATTTCTGTGTCAAATTTTCTTACACTATAGAAAATTTAGCTAGCTTTACGTGGGTATTGGATTCATGTGTTCCTGAGCTCTAAATCAAAAGTTACAAACAATTTAGTGCGGACATGTCCAGTTGATCAGCTGGTTAAAATGATCATTCCAAACTGTTCATTGCTGCTCATTGACTAAAAGCTTATATATGAAAAATAATGCATGGTATCACGGAGTTTGGGATGGATTGGATTACTTGGACGATTTTTCGTATCTATTTCTGTCTTAAATTTTGTCACAATATAGAAAATTAAGCTAGCTAAACCTGGGCATTAGATTCGTGTCAGTATGAGCTACAAAACAAAATTTATGGAAGATTTAGTGCAGAAATGTCAAGTTGATCGGCCAGTTAAAATGATCATTCAAAAATGATTATTGGAGCCCATTGAGTAAACACTTATAAATGAAGAGTAATACATGGCATCACGCAGTTTGGGATGGACTGGATTACTTAGACGCTTTGTCGTATCTATTTATTTTGTAAGTATATTCACAATATTGAAAATTGAGCTAGCTTAACGTGCACATAATATTCGTGTCATTCTGAGCTCTATATCAAAAGTTACTAATGTTTTAGCGCGGACATGTCAAGTTCATTGGCCATTTAATCTGATCCTTCTAAACAGATCATGGGTGCTCATTGAGTAAAGACTTATAAATGAAGCATAATGCATAGCATCACGCAGTTTGGGATAGATTGGATTACTTAAATGCTTTGTCGTATCTAGTTTTGTTTCAAATTTTGTCACAACATAGAAAATTGAACTAGCTTAATGTGGGCATTCGATTCGTGTCATTGTGAGCTATAAATCAAAAATTATGGACGATTTAGTGCCGACATGTCAAGTTGATCGGCCAGTTAAAATGATCATTCTAAACTGATTGTTGGTGGTCATTGAGTAAAAGTTTATAAATCAAGAATAATACATGGCATAACGCAGTTTGGGATTGACTGGATTACTTATACGCTTTGTCGTAACTATTTCTGTTTCAAATTTTGTCACAATTTAGAAAATTGAGCTAGCTTAACGTAAGCATTAGATACGCGTTATTAAAAGCTCTAAATCAAAAGTTACAGATAATTTAGTGCGGAAATGTCAACTTGATCGGCGAGTGAAAGTAATCATTCTAAACTGATTATTGATGCTGATTGAGTAAACACATATAAAAAAGCATAATGCATAGCATCACACAGTTTTGGCCAGTGAAAGTGATCTTTCTAAATTGATCATTGGTGCTGGTTGAGTAAACGATTATAAATAAATCATAATGCATAGCATTACACCGTTTTTGTTATATTGAATTACTTGGACGCTTTGTCGTATCTATTTATGTCTTAAATTTTGTTACACCATAGAAAATTGATCTAGCTTTACGTTGGTATTGGATTCATGTGTTTCAGAGCTCTAAATCAAAAGTTACAGACGATTTAGTGCAGATGATTTAGTGAGGACATTTCAAGTTGATCGGCCAGTTAAAATGATAATTCTAAACTGATCGTTGGTGCTCATTGAGTAAAAGCTTATAAATAAAAAATAATGCATGGCATCACAAAGTTTGGGAAAGATTCGATTACTTAGATGCTTTTTCATATCTATTTCAGTCTTAAATTTTATCACAATATTGAAAATTAAACTATCTTAACGTAAGCATTAGATTCGTGTAATTCCGAGTTCTAAATCAGAAGTAACGGATAATTTAGTGTTGACATCTCAAGTTGATCGGACAGTGAAAGTGATCATTCTAAACTGATCATTGATGCTGATTGAGTAAACGCTTATAAATGAAGCATAATGCGTAGCGTCACAAAGTTTTGGCCAGTGAAAGTGATCATTCCAATGTGATCATTGCTGCTGATTGAGTAAACGGTTATAAATGAAGTATAATGCATAGCATTACAAAGTTTTGGTTAGATTGGATTACTTGGATGCTTTGTCGTATCTATTTCTGTCTGAAATTTTGTTACACTATAGAAAATTAAGCTAGCTTAATGTGGGTATTGTATTCCAGTGTTTCGGAGCTCGAAATCAAATGTTGCGGATTATTTAGTGCAGACATGTTAAGTTGATCGTGCAGTTAAAGTGATCATTGTAAACTAATCATTGGTGCTCATTGAGTAAAAGCTTATAAAGAAAATGTAATGCATGGCATCACTCAGTTTGGGATGGATTTGATTACTTGCATGCTTTTTCATATCTATTCCTTCTCAAATTTTGTCACATTATAGAACATTGAGCTAGCTTAACATGGACATTGGATTCGTGTCATTCTGAACTCTAAATTGAAAGTTATGGACGATTTAGTGCAGAAATGTCAAGTTGATCGGCCAGTTAATGTGATGATTCTAAAGTGATCATTGGTGCTCATTAAGTAAAGGCTTATAAATGAAGCATAACGCATGGCATCGCATTGGTTTAGATAGATTAGATTACTTGGATGCTTTTTCGTATCTATTGTAGTCTCAAATTTAGTTACAATTTATAAAATTAAGCTACCTTAACGTGGGCATTGCATTTGTGTTATTTTGAGCTCTAAATCAAAAGTTACGGATGATTTAGTGCGGACATTTCAAGTTGATCGGCCAATTAAAGTGATCATTCTAAACTGATCATTGGTGCTGATTGAGTAAAGACTTATAAATGAAGTATAATGCATGGCATCACGCAGTTTGGGATAGATTGGATTACTTGGTTGCTTGGTCATATCTATTTCAGTCCCAAATTTTCTAAAAATATAGAAAATTTAGCTTGCTTATCATGGGCATTGGATTCGTGTCATTTTGGGCTCAAAATCAAAAGTTACAAATGATTTAGTGTGGACATGTCAAGTTGATCGTCCAGTTGATATGATTATTCTAAACTGATCATTGGTGATCATTGAATAAATGCGTATAAATAAAAAATAATGCATCCCATCACTCAGTTTGGGTTGGATTCGATTACTTGGATGCTTGTTGTATCTATTTTTGTCTCAAATTTTGTCACATAATAGAAAATTGAGCTAGCTTAACGTGGGCATTGGATTTATGTCATTCTGAGCTCTAAATCAAAAGTTATAGACAATTTAGTGCGGACCTGTCAAGTTGATTGGCCTGTAAATGTGATGATTTTAAACTGATCATTGGTGCTCATTCAGTAAAGGCTTATAAATGAAGCATAACACATGGCATCATACAGTTTTAGATAAATTAGATTACTTGGATGCTTTGTCGTATCTATTTCTGTCTCAAGTTTTGTTACAATATAGAAAATTGTGATAGATTAACGTGGGCATTGGCTTTGTGTCATTCGGAGCTCTAAATCAAAAGTTAGACATGATTTAGTGCGGACATGTCAAGTTGATCGGCCAGTTAGAGTGATCATTCTAAACTGATCATTAGTGTTGATTGAGTAAAAACTTATAAATGAAGCATAATGCATGGCATCACACAATTTGGGATAGATTGGATTACTTGAACGCTTTGTCATATCTATTTCAGTCCCAAATTTTGTCAAAATATAGAAACTTTAGCTTGCTTATCACGGGCATTGGATTAGTTTCATTTTGGGCTCGAAATCAAAAGTTACAAACGGTTTAGTGTGGACTTGTCAATTTGATCAGCCAGTTGATATGATTATTCTAAACTGATCATTGGTGCTCATTGAGTAAAGGTTTATAAATGAAGCATATTGCATGGCATCACGCAGTTTGGGATAGATTGGATTACTTGGACGCTGCTTCGAATCTAGTTTTGTCGCAAATTTTGTCACAATACAAAAAATTGAACTAGCTTAATGTGGGCATTGGATTCGTGTCATATTGAGCTACAAATCAAAATTTATGGACGATTTAGTGCAGACATGTCAAATTGATCGTCCAGTTAAAATGGTCATTCAAAACTGATTACTGGTGCTCATTGAGTAAACGCTTATAAATGAAGAATAATGCATGACATCACGCAATTTGGGATGGATTGGATTTCTTGGACGTTTTGTCGTATCTATTTATTTCTCAATTTTTTTATAAAAAATATAGAAAATTGAGCTAGCTTAACGTGGGTATTAGATTATTGTCATTCTCAGCTCTAAATAAAAAATTACGAATGTTTGAGTGCGGACATGTCAAGTTGATCGGTGAGTTAAAATGATCATTCTAAACTGATCATTGATGCTGATTGAGTAAACGCTTATCATTCTAATCACACAGTTTTGGCCAGTGATCATTGGTGCTGATTGAGTAAACGCTTATAAATGAAGTATAATGCATATCATTACACAGTTTTGGTTAGATTGGATTACTTGGATGCTTTGTCTTATCTATTTCTATCTCAAATTTGCTTACACTATAGAAAATTAAGCTAGCTTAATGTGGGTATTGGATTCCTGTGTTTCGGAGCTCTAAATCAAAAGTTATGGACGATTTAGTGCGGACATGTCAAGTTGATTGGCAGTTAAAATGATCATTCTAAACTGATAATTGGTGCTCATTGAGTAAAAGCTAATAAAGAAAAAAAAAATAATGCATGGCATCACTCAGTTTTGGATGGATTCGATTACTTGAATACTTTTTCGTATCTACTTCTGTCTCAAATTTTGTCACATTAAAGAACATTGAGCTAGCTTAACATGGACATTGGATTCGGGTCATTCGGAACTTCAATCCAAAAGTTATGAACGATTTAGTGCGGAAATGTCAAGTTGATCGGCCAGTTAATGTGATGATTCTAAAGTGATCATTGGTGCTCATTAAGTAAAGGCTTATAAATGAAGCATAACGCATGGCATCACATTGGTTTAGATAGATTAGATTACTTGGATGCTTTTTCGTATCTATTGTAGTCTCAAATTTAGTTACAATTTATAAAATTAAGCTAGCTTAACGTGGGCATTGCATTTGTATTATTTTTAGCTCTAAATCAAAAGTTACGGATGATTTCGTGCGGACATTTCAAGTTGATCGGCCAATTAAAGTGATCATTCTAAACTGAACATTGGTGCTGATTGAGTAAAGACTTATAAAGGAAGTATAATGCATGGCATCACGCAGTTTGGGATAGATTGGATTACTTGGACACTTTTTCATATATATTCCAGTACCAAATTTTGTAAAAATATAGAAAATTTAGCTTGCTTATCATGGGCATTGGATTCGTGTCATTTTGGGATCAAAATCAAAAGTTACAAACTATTTAGTGTGGACATGTCAAGTTGATCGCCCAGTTGATATGATTGTTCTAAACTGATCATCGGTGCTCATTGAATAAATGCGTATAAATAAAAAAAATGCTTGACATCAATCAGTTTGAGATGGATTTGATTACTTGGATGCTTTGTCGTATCTATTTTTGTCTCAAATTTTGTCACATTATAGATAATTGAGCAAATTTAACATGGGCATTGGATTTGTGTCATTCTGAGCTCTAAATCAAAAGTTATAGACGATTTAGTGCGGAATTGTCAAGTTGATCGGCCTGTAAATGTGATGATTCAAAACTGATCATTGGTGCTAATTAAGTAAAGGCTTATAAATGAAGCATAACACATGGCATCATACAGTTTTAGATAAACTAGATTACTTGGATGCTTTGTCGTATCTATTTTTGTCTCAAGTTTTGTTACAATATAGAAAATTGAGCTAGCTTAACGTGGGCATTGGATTTGTGTCATTCAGAGCTTTAAGAAAAGTTACAGATGATTTAGTGCGGACATGTCAAGTTGATCGGCCAGTTAAAGTGATCATTCAAAACTGATTATTAGTGCTGGTTGAGTAAAGACTTATAAATGCAGCATAATGCATGGCATCATGTAGTTTGGGATAGATTGGATTACTTGAACGCTTTGTCATATCTATTTCAGTCCAAAAGTTTGTCAAAATATAGAAAATTTAGCTTGCTTATCATGGGCATTGGATTCGTGTCATTTTGGGCTCGAAATCAAAAGTTACAAACGATTTAGTGTGGACATGTCAAGTTGATCGGCCAGTTGATAGGATTATTCTAAACTGATCATTGGTGCTCATTGAGTAAAGGTTTATAAATGAAGCATAATGCATGGCATCACGCAGTTTGGGATAGATTGGATTACTTGGACGCTTTTTCGAATCTAGTTCTGTCGGAAATTTTGTCACAATACAGAAAATTGAACTAGCTTAATGTGGGCATTGGATTCATGTCATATTGAGTTACAAATCAAAATTTATGAACGATTTAGTGCAGACATGTCAAATTGATGGCCAGTTAAAATGATCATTCGAAACTGATCACTGGTGCTCATTGAGTAAACGCTTATAAATGAAGAATAATGCATGGCATCACGCAATTTGGGATGGTATGGATTTCTTGGACGCTTTATCGTATCTATTTATTTCTCAATTTGTTTAAAAAATATAGAAAATTGAGCTAGCTTAACGTGGGCATTAAATTCCTATCATTATGAGCTCTAAATACAAAATTAGGGATGTTTTAGTGCTGACATGTCAAGTTGATCGGTGAGTTTAAATGATCATTCTAAACTGATCATTGGTGCTCTAAAAGTAAAGTCTTATAAATGAGGAATAAAGCTTGGCATCATGCAGTTTGGGATAGATTTGATTACTTGGATGCTTGGTCGTATCTAGTTTTATTTCAAATTTTGTCACAACATAGAAAATTCAACAAGCTTAATGTGGGCATTCGATTCGTGTCATTCAGAACTATAAATCAAAATTTATTAACAATTTAGTGCTGACATGTCAATTTGATCGGCCAATTAAAATGATCATTCTAAATGAATCGTTGGTGGTCGTTGAGTAAAAGCTTATAAATGAAGAACAATGCATGGCATCACACTGTTTTGGATTGGCTGGATTACTTGGACGATTTGTCGTATATATTTCTGTCTCAAATTTTGTCACAATATAGAAAATTGAACTAGCTTAATGTGAGGCATTGGATTTGTGCCATTCTGAGCTATAAATCAAAAGTTATGGACGATTTAGTAAAGCCATGACAAATTGGTCGGCCACTTAAAATGATCGTTTTAAACTAATCATTGGTGCTGATTGAGTAAAAACTTATAAATGAAAAATAATGTTTGGCAACACACAGTTTGGAAAGGATTGGATTACTTGGGTGCTTTGTCTTATCTATTATTGTCTCAAATTATGTCACAATATAGAAAATTGAGCAAACTTGACGTGGGCATTTTATTTGTGTGTTTCTGAGCTCTAAATCAAAAGTTAAAGACAATTAAATGCGAACATGTCAGGTTGATCGGCGAGTTAAACTGATCATATTAAACTAATCATTGTTGGTGATTGAGTAAAGGCTTATAAATGAAGCATAATGCATGGCATCACACAGTTCGGAATAGATTGGATTACTTGGGCGCTTTGTCATATCTAGTTTTGTCTCAAATTCTGTCACAATATAGAAAATTAAACTAGTTTAATGTAGGCATTTGATTGGTGTCACTCTAAGCTATAAATGAAAAGTTATGAACGATATAATGTAGACATTACAAATTGATCGGCCAGTTAAAGTGATCATTCTAAACTAATCGTTGGTGGTCATTGAGTAAAAGCTTATAAATGAATAATAATGCATGTCATCAAGCAGTTTGGGATTGACTAGATTACTTGGATGCTTTGTCGTATCCATATCTGTCTCAAATTTTTTCACAATATAGAAAATTGAGCTAGCTTAACGTAAGCATTAGATTCGTGTCATTCGTTTCATTCGTAGCTGATTGAGTAAACGCTTATAAATGAAGCATAATGCATAGCATCACACACTTTTGGATAGATTTGATTACTTGGATGTTTTGTCGTATCTACTTCTGTCTCTGATTTTGTTACGCTATAGAAAATTGAGCTAGCTTAATGTGGCCATATGATTCGTGTGTTTCTGAGCTCTAAATCAAAAGTTATAGATGATTTAGTGCAGACGATTTAGGGTGGACATGTCGAGTTGATCGGCCAGTTAAATTGATCATTCTAAACTGATCATTGGTGCTCATTAAGTAAAAGCTTATGATTGAAAATAATGCATGGTGTCATGCAGTTTGGGATAGATTATATTAGTTGGATGCTCTGTTGTATCTATTTCGGTCTCAAAATTTGATACACTACAGAAAGTTGAGCTAACTTAACCTAGGTATTGCATTCGTGTGTTTCTGAGCTCTAAATCAAAAGTTTTGGATGATTTAGTGCGGACATGTCAAGTTGATTGGTGAGTTAATATGATCATTCTAAACTGATCATTGGTGCTCATTAAGTAAAGGCTTTTAAATGAGGCATAAAGCATGGCATCACGCAGTTTGGGATAGACTTAATTACTTTGATGCTTTGTCATATCGAGTTCTATTTCAAATTTTTTTCACAATATAGAAAATTGAACTAGCTTAATGTGGGTATTGGATTCGTGCCATTCTGAGCTATAAATCAAAAGTTATGGACGATTTAGTGAAGACATGACAAGTTCATTGGCCATTTAAAATGATCATTCTAAACTGATCATTGGTGTTTATTGAGTAAAAGGTTATAAATGAAAAACAATGCATGAAATCACGCAGTTTGGGAAGGATTTGATTACTTGGGTACTTTGTCTTACCTATTTCTGTCTCAAATTTAGTCCCGATATAGAAAATTGAGCTAGCTTAACGTGGGCATTGGATTCGTGTGTTTCTGAGCTCTAAATCAAAAGTTACAGACGATTTAGTGCGGACATGTTAAGTTGAATGACAAGTTAAAATGATCATTCAAAACGGATCAATGGTGCTCATTAAGTAAAGGCTAATAATGAGGCATAAAGCATGGCGTCAGGTAGTTTGGGATAGCTTGGATTATTTTGACGCCTTGTCGTATCTATTTCTGTTTGAAATTTTGTCACAATATAGAAAATTGAACTAGCTTAATGTGGGCATTGGATTTGTGTCATTATGAGCTATAAATCAAAAGTTATGGACGATTTGGTGCAGACATGACAAGTTGATCGGCCAGTTAAAAGGATCATTCTAAACTGATCATTGGTGCTCATTGAGTAAAAGCTTATAAATGAAAAATAATGCATGGAAACATGCAGTTTAGGAAGTATTGGATTACCTGGATGCTTTGTCGTATCAATTACTGTCTCAAATTTAGTAACAATATAGAAAATTGAGCTAGCTTAACGATGGCATTTAATTTGTGTCATTTTGTGCTCTAAATCAAATGTTACGGACAATTTAGTACGGATATGTCAAGTTAAGTGGCCAGTTACAGTGATCATTCTAAACAGATCATTGGTGCTCATTAAGTGAAGGCTTATTAATGAAGCATAAAGCATGGCATCAAGTAGTTTGATAGATTCGATAATTGGATGCTTTGTCGTCTCTATTTCTGTCTCAAATTTTGTCAAAATGTAGAAAATTGAGTTTGCTTATCATGGACATTGGATTCGTGTCATTTTGAGCTCTAAATCAAAAGTTATGGGTGATTTGGTGCGGACATGTCATGTTGATCGGCCAATGAAAGTGATCATTTTAAACTGATCATTGGTGTTGATTGAGTAAACTCTTATAAATGAAGCATAATGCATAGCATCATTAACTTTTCAATAGACTGGATTACTTGGACGCTTTTTCGCATCTCTCTCCCAAATTTTGTTACACTATAGAAAATTGAGCTAGCTTAACGTGGGCGTTGGATTCGTGTGTTTGTGAGCTCTAAATCAAAAGTTACGGACATGACAAGTTGATCGGCCAGTTAAAATGATCATTCTAAACTGATCATTAGTGCTCATTGAGTAAAAGCTTATGAATGAAAATAATGCATGGGGTCACGGATTTCGGGATAGATTCGATTAGTTGGACGCTTTTGTCATATCTATTTCAGTCAAAATTTTTGATACACTATAGAAATTTGAGCTAACTTAATGTGGGCATTGGATTCGTGTGTTTTTAATCTCTAAATCAAAAGTTTTGGAGGATTTAGTGCGGACATGTCAAGTTGATCGGTGAGTTAATATGATCATTCTAAATTGATCATTGGTGCTCATTAAATGAGGCATAAAGCATGGCATCACACTGTTTAGGATAGACTTGATTACTTTGATGCTTTGTCGTATCTAGTTTTGTTTCAAGTTTGTTCACAATATAGAAAATTGAACTAGGTTAATGTGGGCATTGGATTCGTGCCATTTTGAGCTATAAATCAAAAGTTATGGACAATTTAGTGAAGCCATGACAAGTTGATCGGCCAGTTAAAATGATCATTCTAAACTAGTCATTTGTGGTTATTGAGTAAAAGCTTATAAATGAAAAATATTGCATGGCATCACGCAGTTTGGAATGGATTGTATTGCTGGGTGCATTGTCTTATCTATTTATGTCTCAAATTTTGTCACAATATAGAAATTTGAGCTAACTTGACGTGGGCATTTTATCCGTGTGTTTCTGAGCTCTAAATCAAAAGTTACAAACAGTTTAGTGCAAACATGTCAAGTTGATTGCCCAGTTAAAGTGATCATTTTAAACTGATCATCGCTTGTGATTGAGTAAAGGCTTATAAATGAAGCATAATTCATGGCATCACACAGTTTGGAATAGATTGGATTACTTGAACGCATTGTCGTATCTAATTCTCTCTCAAATTCTGTCACAATATAAAAAATTGAACAAGCTTAATGTAGGCATTCGATTGTTGTCACTCTTAGATATAAATGAAAAGTTCTTGATGATATAGTGCAGACAATTCAAGTTGATCGGCTAGTTAAAATAATCATTCAAAAGTAATCATTGGTGGTCATTGAGTAAAAGTTTATTAATGAATAATAATGCATGGCATCACGCAGTTTCAGATTGACTGGAATACTTGGACGCTTTGTCGTATCTATTTCTGTATCAAATTTTGTCACAATATAGAAAATTGAGCTAGATTAACGTAAACATTGAATTCGTGTTAATCTGAGCTCTAAATCAAAAGTTATGGATGATTTAGTGCGGATATGTCAAGTAGATCGGCATGTGAAAGTGATCGTTCTAAACTGAGCATTTGTGCTGATTGAGTAAACGCTTATAAATGAAGCATAATGCATAGCATCACACAATTTTGGATACATTGGATTACTTGCACGCTTTGTCATATCTATTTCAGTGTCAGATTTTGTTACACTTTAAAAAATTTAGCTAGCTTAACGTGGCATTGGATTTGTGTGTTTCTGAACTCTAAAAAAAGTTACGGACGATTTAGTGGGAACATGTCAAGTTTATCGGCGAGTTAAAATAATCATTCTAAACTGATCATTGGTGCTCATTAAGTAAATGCTTATAAATGAGGCATAAAGCATGACATCAAGCTGTTCACGATAGATTGGATTACATTGATGCTTTGTCGTATCTAGTTTTGTTTCAAATTTTGTCAAAATATAGAAAAATGAACTATCTTAATGTGGGTATTGTATTTGTGTCATTCTGAGCTATAAATCAAAAGTTATGAATGATATAGTGCAGACATGTCAAGTTGATCGAGTAGTTAAAATGATCATTCTAAACTGATCGTTGGTGCTCATTGAGAAAAAGCTTATAAATGAAGAATAATGCATGTCATCACACAGTTTGGGATAGACTGGATTACTTGGACGCTTTGTCGTATCTATTTCTGTCTCAAGTTTTGTTACAATATAGAAAATTGAGCTAGCATAATGTAAGCATTGGATTCGTGTTATTCTGAGTTTTAAATAAAAAGTTACGGGTGATTTAGTGTACACATGTCAAGTTGATCGGCGGATTGATATGATTATTCTAAACTGATCATTGGTGCTCATTGAGTAGAGGCTTATAAATGAAGAATAATGCATGGCATCACGCAGTTTGGGAATGACTGGATTACTTGGACGCTTTGTCGTATCTATTTCTATCTCAAATTTTTTTCACAATAAAGAAAATTGAGCTAGCGTAACGTCAGCATTTGATTCATGTAATTATGTGCTCTAAATCAAAAGTTATAGATGATTTAGTGCAAACATGTTATCGGATAGTGAAAGTGATCATTCTAAACTAATCATTGGTGCTAATTGATTAAACGATTATAAATAAAGCATAAGGCATAGCATCACACAGTTTTGGATAGATTGGATTATTTAGACGCTTTAACATATCTATTTTTGTCTCAAATTTTGTTATACAATAGAAAATTGAGCTAGCTTAACGAGGAAATTGATTCGTGTGATTCAGAGCACTAAATCAAAAGTTACGGACAATTTAGTATGAACGATTTAGTGCGGACATGTGAAGTTGATCAGCAAGTTAAATTGATCATTATAAACTGATCATTTATGCTCATCTTGTAAAAACTTATAAATGAAAATAATGTATGGCATCACGCAGTTTGGGATAGATTCGATTACTAGAACGCATTGTCATACCTATTTCTGTCTCAAATTTTATCGCAATATAGAAAATTGAGCTAACTTAACGTCGGCATTGGATTCATGTCATTATGAGCTCTAAATCAAAAGTTGATCGGCCAGTTAAAATGATAATTCTAAACTGATCAATGGTGCTCATTAAGTAAGGCTAATAAATGAAGCATAACGCATGGCATCACACAGTTTTGCATAGAATAGATTACTTGGGGTCTTTGTCATATCTATTTCTGTCTCAAATTTTGTTACAATATAGAAAACTGAGCTAGCTTAACGTGGGCATGGGATTTGTGTCATTCTGAGTTCTAAATAAAAAGTTACGGACAATTTAGTGCAGACATATCAAGTTGATCGGCGAGTTAAAATGATCATTCGAAACTAATCGTTGGTGCTCATTAAATAAAGGTTTATAAATGAGGCATAAAGCATGGCATCACGCAGTTTAAGATAGATTGGATTACTTGGACGCTTTGTCATATCTAGTTTTGTTTAAATTTTGTCACAACATAGAAAGTTGAACTAGCTTAATGTGGGCAATCGATTCGTGTCATTCGGAGCTATAAATAACAAGTTATGGAGGACTTAGTGTAGACATGACAAGTTGATCGGCCAGTTAAAATGAACATTTTAAACTGATCGTTGGTGGTCATTGAATAAAAGCATATAAATGAAGATTAATGCATGGCATCACGCAGTTTGAGATTTACTTGATTACTTGCACGCTTTGTCGTATCAATTTCTATCTCAAATTCTATCACAATATAGAAAATTGAGCTAGCTTAACGAGGGCATTTAATTTGTGTCATTCTCAGATCTAAATCAAAAGTTACGGATGATTTAGTGGGGACATATCAAGTTGATTGCCAGTTAAAGTGATCATTCTTAACTAATCAATGATCATTCTAAACTGATCATTGGTGCTGATTGAGATAAGGCTTATAAATGAAGCATAACGCATGGCATCACACAGTTTTTGATAGATTGGGTTACTTTGATGCTTTGTCATAGCTATTTCTGTCTCAAATTTTGTTACAATATAGAAAACTGAGCTAGCTTATCGTGGGCATTAGATTTGTGTCATTCCGAGTTCTAAATCAAAAGTTATAGATGACTTGATCGGCGAGTTAAATTGATCATTCTAAACTGATCATTGGTGCTCATTAAGAAAAGGCTTATAAATGAGGCATAAAACATGGCATCACACAGTTTAAGATAGATTGGATTACTTGGACGCTTTGTCGTATCTATTTTTGCTTAAATTTTGTCACAACATAGAAAATTGAACTAGCTTAATGTGAGCATTCGATTCGTGTCATTTGGAGCTATATATCACAAGTTATGGACGATATAGAGTGGATATGTCAAGTTGATCGGCTAGTTAAAATAATCATTTCAAACTGATCGTTGGTGCTCATTGAGTAAAAGTTTATAAATGAAGAATAATGCCTGGCATCACGTAGTTTGGGATAGACTGGATTACTTGGACACTTTGTCGGATCAATTTCTGTCTCAAATTTCGTAATAATATAGAAAATTGAGGTAGCTTAACTTGGGCATTGGATTCTTGTCATTCTGAGCTCTAAATCAAAAGTTACGGACGATTTAGTGCGGACATGTCAAGTTGGTTGGCCAGTTAAAGTGATAATTCTAAACTGATCATTCGTGCTCATTATATAAACGGTTATAAATGAAGCATAATGCATGGCATCACACAGTTTTGGATACATTGGACTACTTGGAAGCTTTGTCGTATCTATTTCTGTCTCAAAATTGGTTACAACATAGGAAATTGACATAGCTTAACGTTGGCATTGGATTCAAGTCATTCATAGCTCTAAATCAAAAGTTACGGACGATTTAGTGCGAACATGTCAAGTTGAGTGGCCAGTTAAAGTGATCATTCTAAACAGATCACTAGTGCTCATTAAGTAAAAGCTGATAAATGAAACATAAAGCATGGCATCAAGTAGTTTTGATAGATTGGATCTCTAGTACGCTTTGACGATTCTATTTCAGTCTCAAATTTTGTCAAAATATAGAAAATTGAGCTTGCTTAACGTGTTATTCTGAGCTCAAAATCGAAAGTTACGGACGATTTAGTGTGGACATGTTATGTTGATCGGCCAGGTAATATGATTATTCTAAACTGATTATTGGTACTCGTTGAGTAAAAGATTATAAATGAATAATAATGCACGGCATCACGCAGTTTGGGATGGACTGGATTATACTGATGCTTTTTCGTATCCATTTCCGTCTAAAATTTTGTCACAATATAGAAAACTGAACTAGATTAGATTGGGTATTGGATTCCTGTCATTCTGAACTACAAATCCAGAGTTATGGATGATTTAGTGAAAACTTGTCAAGTTGATCGGTCAGTTAAAATGATCATTCTAAATTGATCATTGGTGCTCATTGAGTAGACGGTTATAAATGAAGAATAATGCGTGGCATCAAGTACTTTGGATAGATTGGATTTTTTGGACGCTTTTTCTTCACTATTTCAGTCTCAAATTTTGTCAAAATATAGAAAATTGAGCTAAATTAACATGGGCATTGGATTCGTGCCATTTTGAGCTCTAAATCAAAAGTTACAGACAATTTAATGCGGAGATATCAAATTGATCGCCCTGTTAAAGTGACCATTCTAAACTATTCAGTGGTGCTTGTTGAGTAAAGGCTTGTAAATGAAGCATAATGCATGGCATCACACAGTTTTGAATAGAATGGATTACTTGGATGCTTTGACGTATCTATTTCTATCTCAAATTTTGTTACACTCTAGAAAATTGAGGTAGCTTAACCTGGTCATTAGATTCGTGTGTTTTTGAGCTCTAAATCAAAACTTACGAAAGATTTAGTGCGGACATGTCAAGTTGATCGGCAAGTTAAAATGATCAATCTCAACAGATCATTGATGCTCATTAAGTTAAGGCTTATAAATGAGGCATAAAGCATAGCATCACGCAGTTTGGGATAGATTGGATTACTTGGACGCATTCTTGTATCTAGTTTGGTTTCAAATTTTATCACAATATAGAAAATTGAACTAACTTAACGTTGGCATTCGATTTGTGTCATTCCGAGCTCTAAATCAAAAGTTGTGGACGATTCAGTGCGGACATATCAAGTTGATTGGCGAGTTAAAGTGATAATTTTAAACTGATCATTCGTGCCCATTATGTAATGGGTTATAAATGAAGCATAATGCATGTCATCACACAGTTTTGGATAGATTGGATTACGTGGAAGCTTTTTCGTAAATATTTATGTCTCAAATTTTTTTATAGTATAGAAAATTGACCTAGCTTAACGTGGGCATTGGATTCTTGTCATTCGGAACTCTAAATCGAAAGTTACAGACGATTTAGTGCGGTCATGTCAAGTTGAGTGGTCAGTTAAAGTGATCATTTTAAACAGATCATCGTTGATCATTAAATAAACACTTATAAATGAAGCATAAAGCATGGCATCAAGTAGTTTTGATAGATTGTATTACTAGGAAGCTTTGTTGTCTCTATTTATGTCTCAAATTTTGTCAAAATACAGAAAATTGAGCTAGCGTAACATGGGCATTGGATTCTTGTCATTCTGATCTCTAAATCAAAAGTTACAGACGATTTAGTGCAGACATGTTAAGTTGGTCAGCCAGTTTAAGTGATCATTCTAAACTAATCATTGGCAATCATTGCGTAAAGGGTTATAAATGGAGCATAATGCATCGCATTATACTGTTTGGGATAGATTGGATTACTTGGACTCTTCGTCGTATCTAGTTATACCTCAAATTTTGTCACAATATAGAAAATTAAACTAGCTTAATGTGGGCAATGGATTCGTGTGATTCTGAGCTATAAATCAAAAAGTTATGGACAATTTAGAGCAGACATGACATGTTGACCAACCAGTTAAAATGATCATTCTAAACTAATCATTGGTGCTCATTGAGTAAAAGCTTATAAATGAAATATAAGGCATGGCATCACGCATTTTGGGATGGATTGGATTACTTGGATGATTTGTCGTATCTATTTTTGTCTCAAATTTTGTCTTAATATAGAAAATTGAGCTAGCTTAATGTGGGAAATTGATACGTGTCATTCTAAGCTATAAATCAAAAGTTATGAATGATATAGTGCAGACATGTCAAGTTGATCGGCCAGTTAAAATGATCATTTTAAATTGATCATTGGTGCTCATTGAGTAAAAGCTTATAAATGAAATATAAGGCATGGCATCATGCATTTTGGGATGGATTGGATTACTTAGATGCTTTGTTGTATCTATTTCTATCTCAAATTTTGTCACAATATAAAAAATTGAGCTAGCTTAATGTGGGCAATTGATACGTGTCATTCTAAGCTATAAATCAAAAGTTATGCATGATATAGTGTAGACATGTCAAGTTGATCAGAAAGTTAAAATGATCATTTTAAACTGATCATTCGTGCTCATTCAGTAAAAGCTTATAAATGAAATATAAGGTATGTCATCACGAATTTTGGGATAGATTGGATTACTTGGATGATTTGTCGTATCTATTTCTGTCTCAAATTTTGTCACAATATAAAAAATTGAGCTAGCTTAATGTGCGCAATTGATACGTGTCATTTTAAGCTATAAATCAAAAGTTATGTATGATATAGTGCAAACATGTCAAGTTGATCGGTCAGTTAAAATGATCATTCTGAACTGATTGTTGGTTCTCATATAGTGCAGACATGTCAAGTTGATCGGCCAGTATTGCATGGCATCACGCAGTTGGGGCTGGACTGGATTACTTAGACGGTTTGTCGTATCTATTTCTGTCTCAAATTTTGTTACACTATAGAAAATTGAGCTAGCTTAACGTGGTCATTGGATTCGTGTGTTTCAGTCCTCTAAATCAAAAGTTATAGACCATTAAGTGTGACATGTCAAGTTGATTGGCGAGTTAAAATGATCATTCTAAACTGATCATTGGTGCACATTGAGTAAAGGCTTATAAATGAATCATAATGCATGTCATCATACAATTTTTGATAGATTGGTTTACTTAGATGCTTTGTCGTATCTACTTTTATCTCAAATTTTTTTAAAATATAGAAAAATTATCTAGCCTAACGTGGGCATTGGATTCATATCATTCTCTCAGCTCAAAAAAAAGTTACATACGATTTATTGTAGAATTGTCAAGTTGATCGGCCACTTAAAGTGATCATTTTAAACTGATCATTGGTGTTCATTGACTAAATGTTTCTAAATGAAGCATAATGCATGGCTACACCCAGTTTGGGATATATTCGATTACTTGTACACTTTGTGGAATCAAGTTGTTTTTCAAATTTTGTCACAATATAGAAAATTGAGCAAGCTTAGAGTGGCATTGGATTCGTGTCATTCTTAGCTCTAAATCAAAAGTTACGGATGATTTAGTGCGGACATGTAAAGTTGATCGGCCAGTTAAAGTGATCATTCTAAACTGATCATTGGTGCTCATTGAGTAAAGGCTTATAAATAAAGCATAATGCGTGGCACCACAAAGTTTTGTACAGATTGGTTTGTTTGGACGCTTTGTCGTATCTAGTTCTGTTTCAAATTTTGGGACAATATAGAAAATTGAACTACTTTAATGTGGGCATTGGATTCGTGTCATTCTGAACTATATATAAAAAGTTATGGACTATTTAGTGCAGACATGACAAGTTGATCTATCAGTTAAAATGATCATTCTAAAGTGATCATTGGTGCTCATTGAGTAAAACCTTATGAATGAAAAATAATGCATAGCATCACGCATTTTGGGATGGATTAGATTACTTGGACGCTTTGTCGTATCTATTTATGTCTCAAATATTTTCACAATATAGAAAATTGAGCTACCTTAATGTGGGCAATGGATTCGTGTCACGCCGAGCTCTAAATAAAAACTTACCGTTGATTTAGTGTGGACATGTCAAGTTGATCGGCTATTTAAAATGTTCATTCGAAACTGGTCATTGGTGCTCATTAAGTAAAGGCTTATAAATGAGGCATAAAGCATGGTATCACACAGTTTGGAATAGATTAGATTACTTCGACGCTTTATCGCCTCTACTTCAGTCTCAAATTTTGACAAAATTTAGAAAATTTATCTAGCTTAATGTGGGCATTGGACTCGTGTGTTTCTGAGCTTTAAATCAAAAGTTACGAAGAATTAAGTGCGGACATGTCAAGTTGATCGGCCAGTTTATATGAGTATTCTAAACTGATCATAGTTTCTCATTCAGTAAAGGCTTATAAATGAAGCATAATGCATGACATCACACAGTTTAAGATAGATTGGATTACTTGGATGTTTTGTCGTATCCATTTATGTCTCAAATTTTGTCAAAACATAGAAAATTGAGCTAGTGTAACGTGGGCATTGGATTCATGTCAATCTGAGCTCTAAATCAAATGTTAAGGACAATTTAGTGTGGACATGTCAAGTTGATTGGCCAGTTAACGTGATTATTCTAAACTGATCATTGGTGCTCATTGAGTAAAGGCTTATAAATAGAGCATAATGCATGGCATCACACAGTTTGGTATGGGAATGGATTAATTGGATGGTTTGTCGTATCTATTTATGTCTCAAATTTTGCCATAATATACAAAATTGAGCTAACGTAATGTGGACATTGGATTCATGTTATTCTGAGCTCTATATCAAAAGTTCCAGATGATTAAGTGCCGATATGTCAAGCTGAACGGCCAGTTAAAGAGATCATTCTAAACTCCTCATTGGTGCTCATTGAGTAAAGGCTTATAAATAAAGCATAATGCATGGCATCACGCAGTCTGGGATATATTAGATAACTTGGACGCTTTTTCGTATCTAGTTATGTCACAAATTTTATCACAATAAGGAACATTGAACTAGCTTAACATGGGCATTGGTTTCATGTATTTCTGAGCAATAAATCAAATGTTATGGACGATTTATTGCAGACATGTCAAGTGGATCGGCAAGTTAAAATGATCATTCTAAACTGATAATTGGTGCTCATTGAGTAAAGGCTTATAAATGAAGAATAAGTCATGGCATCACGCAGTTTGGGATTGACTGGATTACTTGGACAGTTTTTCGTTTCTATTTATGTCTCAAATTTTGTCACTATATAGAAAATTGAGCTAGCTTGACGTGGCCATTGGATTCATGTCATTATGAGATTTAAATCAAAAGTTACGGATGATTTAGTGCGGACATGTCAAGTTGATCGGCTAGTTAAAATGATCATTCTAAACTCATCATTGGTGCTCATTGAGTAAAGGCTTATAAATGAAGCATAATGCATGGCATCACGCTGTTTGGGATATATTGGATTACGTGGACGCTTTTCGTATATATTTTTGTCTCAAATTTTGTCACAATATAGAAACTTTGGTTACCTTATCGTGGGCATTGGATTCGTGTCATCTTAAGCTATAAAACAAAAGTTACGGACGATAAAGTGTGGACATGTCAAGTTGATCCACCAGTTAAAGTGATCATTGGTGCTCATTAAGTAAAGGCTTATAAATGAAAAATAATGCATGGAATCACGCAGTTTGGGATGAAATGGATTACTTGGACGGTTTGTCGTATCTATTTATGTCTCAAATTTGGTCACAATATAGAAAATTGAGCTACCTTATCGTGGGCATTGGATTCGTGTCATTTTGAGCTATAAAACAAAAGTTACGAACGATTAAGTGTAAACATGTCAAGTTTATCCACCAGTTCAAGTGATCATTAGTGCTAATTGAGTAAAGGCTTATAAATGAAGAATAATGCATGGCATCACGAAGTGTGGGATGGACTGGATTACTTGGATGGTTTGTCGTATCTATTAATGTCTCAAATTTTGTTATAATATACAAAATTGAGCTAACGTAACGTGGACATTGGATTCATGGTATACTGAGCTCTATATCAAAAGTTACAGAGGATTAAGTGCGGAAATGTAAAGTTGACCGTCCAGTTAAAGTGATCATTCTAAACTGCTCATTGGTGCTCATTGAGTAAAGTCTTATAAATAAAGCATAATGCATGGCTTCACGCAGTTTGGGATAGATTGGATAACTTGAACGCTTTGTTGTATCTAGTTATGTTACTAATTTTATAACAATAAAGAAAATTGAACTAGCTTAATATGGGCATTGGTTTCATGAATTATTGAGCTAGAAATCGAAAATTATGGACGATTTAGTGCAGACATGTCAAGTTGATCGGCCAGTTAAAATAATCATTCTAAACATATCATTGGTGCTCATTGAGTAAAGGCTTATAAATGAATAATAATTCATGCCATCACACAGTTTGGGATGTACTGGATTACTTGGACGGTTTTTCGTATCTATTTATGCCTCAAATTTTTTCACAATATAGAAAATTGAGCTAGCTTGACGTGGGTATTGGATTCGTGTCATTCTGATATCTAAATCAAAAGTTACGGACGATTTAGTGTGGACATTTCAAGTTGATCGGCCAGTTAAAGTGTTCATTCTAAACTCATCATTGGTGCTCATTGAGTAAAGGCTTGTAAATGAAGCATAATGCATGGCATCACGCAGTTTGGGATATATTGGATTACCTAGACGCTTTTTCGTATATATTTCTGTCTCAAATTTTGTCACAATATAGAAAATTGAGCTACCTTATCGTGGCATTGGATTCGCGTCATTCTGAACTATAAAACAAAAGTTACGGACGATAAAGTGGGGACATGTCAAGTAGATCTGCCAGTTAAAGTTATCATTGGTGCTCATTAAGTAAAGGCTTATAAATAAAGCATAATGCATGGCATGATGCAGTTTTAGATAGATTGGATTACTTGGACACTTTTTTGTATCTATTTATGTCTCAAATTTTGTCACAATATAGAAAATTAAGCTAGCTTATCGTGGGCATTGGATTCGTGTCATTCGGAGCTATAAAACAAAAGTTACGGACGATTTTGTCTGGACATGTCAACTTGATCGGCCAGTTAAAGTGATCATTATAAACTGATCATTGGTGATCATTGAGTAAACGCTAATAGATGAGGCATAATGCATGGCATCACGCAGTTTAGGTTATATATGATTACTTGGACGCTTTGTCATATCTAGTTCTATTCCAACTTTTGTCTCAATATGGAAAATTGAACTACATTAATGAGGGCATTGGATTTGTGTCATTGTCTGCTATAAATCAAAAGTTATGATTGATTTAATACAGATATGTCAAGTTGATCGACGAGTTAAAATGATCATTCTAAACTGACCTTTGGTGCTCGTTGAGTAAAAGCTTATAAATTAATAATAATGCATGACATCATGCAGTTATGGATGGACTGGATTACTTGGACACTTTGTCATATGTATTTCCTTCTCAAATTTTTTCACAATATAGAAAATTAAGCTAACTTAACGGGGGCATTGGATTCCTGTCATTCTGAGTTCTAAATCAAAAGTTACGGATGATTTATTGCGTACTTGTCAGGATGATCGGCCCGTTAAAGTGATCATTCTAAACTGTTCATTGGTGCTCATTGAGTAAAGGTTTATAAATGAATCATAATGCATGGCATCACACAGTTATGGATAGATTGGATTACTTGGACGATTTGTCGTATCGATTTGTCGTATAAATTAGAGGTTGAAATCATGTGTGGTGTTAGGGTTTTAGTTAAGTGCAAAACTTAATGGTGTTTTTATTAGGAAAAATGAGTTAAACCTATTAGTGACTTATTAGATAATAAATAAATAAATATTAAAAAGATGAATAGGAATGTGGTGGTGTACGTGTGTGTGGTGGGAGAAGAGAGTAGAAATATTAGGTTAATTTATTATTTTAAGGGAGATTATTTTGTTGACTTAATTATTAACAAAGATAAATTGTTATGTGTTGGTTTATTGGTTAATGATACTAAATTATTTATGATGGATTATGGTATAGTAAAATTAACCATAATCAACTAATTAATTGAAATAAATTAATATCATTATTAGATAAATATTAAACATTTAGTCTAAGCAAGTATAACGTTTGAGTTATTTAATATGGAAATAAATTTCTAGTGAATGTGATATTTACGTAACGCGGGTATGGGGGATTTGAGAACCGTTAGTTGGTTCAACTTCGTTGATGGGTGTTGGGCTACGATAAGAGCGGTGTTGAGTCGTAGTTCATTAAAGGCTGGTAGGCTGGAAACAACCGTTGACGTGACGGGAGCTCGACGTGAGCAAATAGGCCGATGTGGCCGTGGTGGAAGGCCGATGTGGCAGTGGTGGAACGCCGACGTGGCTTTGGGGGTTCCAAATCCTTAAACCGACGTGGTTAGGGATGAGAAGGAGTGGTTGTGACTTAGGCAAGCTCGGTTTAAATACATATATCTTGGTAGTATTGTTTTTGACTTTTTGCGGAATCAATCGTGCTAGTTTCTTTCCTAAATAAAGAAATTATCAAGGTTAGATACATACATATATAATATGGATATGTGGGTAGGCGTGATCATTTCACTGAGTAATTATGTTACTCATGCCTCATTTTGGATGCAGGTGAGCTCGAGCAGTAGTGGTGTAGTGACTCGGGGTGGTGCTACGTTTGGGGAAAATTTAAACATTATTTATTTATTTTATTTTGAATCTTGAGTATCGTTGAATTTTTAAAGTTGTTCTTATGTTTTTTTTAATAATTTTATATTCGGTTTTGACAAGAGTTATTTTAATAAAAAGATTTATTACATATATTTTATCTATCAAATGAGATTTAAAATGAATTATAAGTTAAGTATAAGACGATGGCACGTGTCATGTATTGTGGAGATGGGTGTTACAATTTTGGTATTAGAGCGAGGTTGCTACTCCGGTTCTGATCCAGAGAGCTCTTTTTTAAAGTTTTAGTAGTTAAAAATGTATTTTCAATGGTCATTCAAATTTTGTTGATTTATAATACTAGTGGAGTGTAATGTCTATATCGGGTGTTTATGTGGACAATATGCCGTCAGGGAGAGTTAATCTTAGGACTTTTTGCGTAGTGGAGATCGTTAGCGAGACCATAATGATCAGCCGCTTGGGTAGGAAGGTATTGCTCTAACTCAACAACCATTTTTTGTTGCTCTCTTGGTGGATTATGTAATGCTAAGCGCAACTGTGGTGCAAGGTATGCGTGAGGCGTTAGCGCCCTAGTTGCAGCAAGTTCCTATAGCAAAAGGAATACCAGGAGTTGTAGTGCCTGAGCATGCAGCTCCGTAGTTGACTGCACTCGAGCCTCTTGTTCAAGAGTTTGGGGCATCTCGATACTCACCACTATCTCCTCTGGTGTCAAGGATGATTTGAAGATGTTAAGGAATTTAAATATGTTTAGTGGAGGGATCGATCCGATTACAGCACACAACTGGGTAAATATGTTAGATAGGAACACAAGACCATCATGTGTGCGATTGAGTTTTGGAAGCAATTGACGATTTAATACTTAAGGGACGATGCACAAGTGTGTGGGATAGTATGGTCATTAGTACTCATGCAAACCACATGCTTAGTTGGCATGGCTTTAAGGAGGAATTTGCACAGAAGTTCTTTCCACAAGAGGTTGTAGACCAAATGGTCATGTTGTTTGTCAATCTTTGACTGGGGTCTGAGTCAGTACGGGAGTATGATCTATATTTTTTGTCTATTTATGAGCTTCCCAGGGAGAGGAACAAACGAATATGACATGATCCTTAAGTTTCAAAGATGTTTGAGGCTAGAGGTGAAAAATCGTGAATAATGCAAAAGTACAATAGCATGGTCAATTTAGTGGAAACAACGTGCATAATGCAAAAGTACAATAGCATGGTCAATTTAGTGGAAACAACGTCCTTAGTGGAACAAGGCATTGAGACGAAAACCAAACAAGAAAAAGTGGCCCAAGCAAGGGTAGAGAAATTGGTTGAGATGTAGCGACATACCACGAATAGTTGGAATATGGGCTTGTACAAGTTAGAAGAGTGCTCACTTGTTTCAAGTGTGGTCAGAATGGACACAACCGGATGCATTGTTCAATTGGGCCATTTAAGGGTAGTACTCTCAAGATTTCGAATACAAGTTATATGATAAGATGAGCAAATATAGTTTTTGGGAGAGAAATATTATTTTTTTTAGGTCACATTGTATCTGAAATTGGAGAGTATCAGTGGATCCAAAAAAAATCAAAAGGATTATGGGATGACCGACACCAGAAATGCAACAGATATCTATAGTTTTCCTGACCTAGCAGGTTATTACCGAAAATTGTTGAGCGATTTGAGAGTATGGCTAAGTCTATGACTCAATTCACAGAAAATGATGTTCGGCTTAAATGAACAAAAGAGTGTGAAGAAAGCTTTTAGAAGTTGAAAGAGCATTTGATTGAGACTTCAATATTGACCTTGCCAAGGATAGAGCTACCATATTTAGTATACACAACGTATCAAGGTTAGGATTTGATTGTGTGCTAATGCAGGAAGAACGAATAATTGCCTATGCGTCTAGGCAGTTGAGAAAACATGAGATAAATTATTCACCCATGTTTTGGAATTAGCATTAGTTGTTTTTTTTCAAGGATTTGGCATGCGTATTTGTACGGGAAAAATTCCAAGTTTTTATTGACCACAAGATTTTAAAATATATATATATATATATATATATATATATATATATATATATATATATATTTTTATGCAACCATACCTTAATCTAAGACAAATGAGATGGATGGAATTAATATCAGAACATGATTTGGAAATCGCATACCATCCCGGTAAGGCTAACATGGTAGCAAATGCAATAAGTAGAAGAAAAAAATGACATATCAAGGGAACGAGAAGCGGAGGAGCAAGTAGTTTTCTTGGAAAAATTAAGCTTGTGTATTACTATTGTTTACAAAGATGCCACAGGATTAGAATCCATAAATCGGGTAGACTTACTTTGGAAAATATTTGAGGTTCAAAGGGTAGATGAGTCACTAAGAAAGGTTGTGGATAATAATGTGAAAGGATACCATATTGCAGACAATGTGATCTACTTGTATAGGAATAGGGTATGTGTTTCCAATGTCAAATAACAAAAGGATGAGATCTTAGCTCGCACACCAGTCACGTTTCGCAATCCATCCGGGGGCTACTCAAAGTTGTAGCGAGATCTAAAATGTTATTACCATTAGAACAACATAAAATAGGATTTAAGAATGGGTAGCGAAGTGTTCTACGTCCCAATTAATAAAGGCAGAACACATAATACACAGTGGGCTATTTTGAAGTTAGCGTTGCCTGAGTAGAAATGAGATATGATCACTATTGATTTTGTGACAAGATTCCCAAGGACAGTTAATAAGTTAGATACATTTTGGATAATTGTTGATTGACTTACGAAGTCAGCTCATCTCTTTGCAACTAAAAAGACAGATAATGGTGACCAATTGGGAAAAATATACTTGGAAGTTATTGTTAGGCGATATGGGGTTGCAGTGAGCATTGTTTCGTACAGAGATCCAAAAATTATTCAATATTTTTGCAGGTGTTCCAAAAGGCACTTGGGACGAAAGTGCATCTCAGTACCTCTTATCATCGGCAAACGGATGGACAGTCGAAGAGAACAATTCAAATCCTCGAGGATATGTTTCAAGTCTGTATGTTAGATTGGAGAAGTCATTGGGAGAAATATTTACCGCTAGCAGAGTTTATGTATAACAACAATTATTATAGTAGCATAAAGATGTCTCCTTATGAGGCTTTATATGCACGACCTTGTCGGACAGCACTTTGCTGGACAGAAGTGGGAGAGCGTAGAGAATTGGAACCTGAGATGGTTCAAGAGACAGTGGATCAAGTGGAAACTTTTCGTGCTATATTAAAAGGGACTCAAGATTGTCCGAAGAGTTACACTTATAAAGGGAGAAGAGGATTGGAGTTTAGAGTGGGAGACGAGGTGTATTTGAAAATGAGGGTATTCAGAGGAGCAGATAAGAATAAGAAGTTGGGAAAAACTCAAACCATGTTTTATGGGGCCTTATCAAATTACTGAAAGAATTGGTACAGTTGCATATAGATTGGGATTACCAAAAGAGTTAGCAGCGTTTCATGATGTGTTCCATGTATCAGTCCTCCAAAAAGTAATCAAAGAATCCCAACACATTATGCAGCAACCACGAGAGGATTTGGAAGAAAACTTGTGATGCAGGAACAAGAAGACTTGTTCGAGCAAGGGGAACTGCTGGAGAGGCTCTAGCTGGCTGTACAACACTTTCTATATACTCAAGAGTGATGGGTTGATGGTGACCCTTCAGCTGGCTGTAGAGCACTTTCTGGAGGATATAAGTGAGGATTGCGTAGAGAGGTAGATCGAGAGACGGCACACAGATTATGGAAGATCTGTGATAAGTTCAGAGCACTCAAGCTTCAAGGATTCTCACACAAGATGGCTGGAGGCGTCAGCTCCTTTCAAAGGAAGAAAAACTAGGTTTTTATTTCATAAAACTTAACTGATTACATGCTGAGAAGGGACTTTATATACTAGTCCAGCAGCAGGTGCCTTCTAGGGCTGAAAAAACATTATAATGAAAGGACTAAAGCAAAAATAACAACAAGACATTAGAACCTAATGACAAATAAAAGACTCTTAAACTTAACAGTCACATTTCTGCAAAAACAAGCAAATAAACTTGTTAATTCAAACATAAGAATTTTAAATACACAACTTGGTCTCTTGTAGCTCCTTAAAATGCCTTCTTAAGTTTGTTTAGCAATGATGAACAAGGTTGTATCTCTGAAGCCTTGTAAAACTGGAAGGAGTGAAATTGTGGTAGTCTTTAGTTGTTCATAGTCTCCTTCTTGTAATTCTATAGTAAGTTCAGCTTCATGAAATCCTCCATCTTCTATGATTTTTATGAGACTCTCGACAGACTTGTTGAACATCTTACTAAGGTTTCTTGTGCCTGATCTTGTTCTTGGAGCTTGTCTCATAATAGGTATATTAATAGGCTCTTTCTTAGCTTCTAGTGAGCTAGTATTGATGTCCTTATCATCTCCACCCTCTTGAAAAGGTTCTGTCCTCAGAACAGGTACATCTGGATGAAAAGGAGCAAGATCAGTAATATTAAAAGTAGGAGATATGGTCATCTGACCTGGCAGCTCAAGCTTATAGGCATTGTTGTTGATCTTCTCTAAAACACGAAAAGGACTATCTCCTCTTCGGGAAAGCTTGGATGTCCTTTGGTTGGGTAATCTTTCATGTTTCATGTGCAACCAGACCCAATCTCCAGGTTCAAATGATATGTCCTTTCGGTGTTTATCAGCATTTCGTTTGTACTGCTCGGTTCTCTTTTCCAAGTTTTCCTTGACCTTTTTATGAATTTTCTTAACATAATCTGCCCTAGTTTCTCCTTCACTATACATAACATCTTGAGGTAAAGGTATAAGATCCAATGAGGTAGTAGGAGTAAATCCATAAACCACTTCAAAAGGAGAAATTTTAGTTGCTGAATGCTTAGCATGTTTATAAGCAAACTCAATGTAAGGTATGCAAGACAACCAGTTTCTTAGATTCTTACCGACCGTGGCTCTCAAAAATGTTGAAAGAGTTTGGTTTACTACCTCTGTTTGACCATCGGTCTGTGGATGGCAAGTAGTTGAGAAGAGCAGCTTAGTTCCCAACTTTTTCCATAATGACTTCCAGAAATGAGTTAGAAATTTGGTGTCGCGATCTGAAACGATTGTTCTGGGAGCTCCATGTAGGCGCACTACTTCTTTAAAAAAAGATCAGCTATTTGCATAGCATCATTAGTCTTGTTACATGGTATAAAATGAGCCATCTTTGAGAACATGTCTACAACTACAAAGATAGAATCCTTGTGGTTGATCTTCGGCAGACCTAAGAAAAAGTCTATAGAGATATCTACCCAAGGTAGGTTAGGAATGGGCAAAGGCATATAACAACCATAGGGGTGTGACCTGGATTTTGCTTTCAAGCAAGTGATGCACTTAGCACAGAATCTTTCAATATCTCGTTTTAGATGTGGCCAGTAGAAATGTTCCATAAGTACACTCAATGTCTTATCTCGGCCAAAATGACCCATGAGTGACCCATGAGTCCTCCTCCATGAGCTTCTCCAATCGATAGTTCTCTCATTGATCCCTGAGGAATACAAAGACGCTTTTCCTTAAACAAAAATCCATCCTGTTGATAAAACATACCAAATGCAGCCTTGTTGGTCTCCTTAAACAGTTCTTGAAAATCTGGATCAGTTTCATACATTGCCTTGATGTGTTCAAATCCCATAATCTTAGCTTCCATTGTGCTGATGAGAGCTTGTCTCCTTGATAAAGCATCAGCCACAATGTTATCTTTACCTTTCTTATATATGATCACATAGGGAAAAGTCTCCACAAACTCAAGCCACTTTGCATGCCTCTTCTTAAGCTTAGTTTGTCCTCTTAAGTGCTTGAGCGTCTCATGATCTGTATGAATAACAAACTCCTTTGACAGTAGGTAATGTTGCCAAGTTTCAAGAGACCTTACCAAAGCATAGAGCTCCTTATCATATGTGGGATAGTTAAGTGAAGCTCCACTAAGTTTCTCACTGAAGTAAGCCACTGGTTTTCCTCCTTGCATTAGGACAGCTCCTATACCTGTTCCAGAAGCATCACATTCAATTTCAAAGGTTTTATCAAAGTTAGGAAGTACCAAAACAGGCGCATGTGTGAGGCTATCTTTCAGCTTGTTGAATGCCTTCTCTTGTGCTGGTCCCCATTTGAACTCCACATTCTTCTTAATTACTGAAGTGAGGGGTGCAGCAACAGTACTGAAGTCTTTGACAAATATTCTATAGAAACTAGCCAATCCATGGAAACTCCTCACATGTCCGATTGTTGTTGGGGTTGGCCAATCTTGAATTGCTTTGATCTTTTCTTCATCGACCTTAAGCCCTGAGAACTTACAACAAATCCTTGGAATACAACTTGATCAGTGCAGAAAGTACATTTCTTAAGGTTTAGCATAAAGGTTTTCAGCCTTAAGCGTTTCAAGTACCTGCTCAAGATGTCGTAAGTGATCTTCAAGATTAGAGCTATAGATTAGAATGTCATCAAAATAAACTACTACAAACTTACAGATAAATGTTCTTAGGACGTGGTTCATGAGTCTCATGAAAGTACTTGGAGCGTTTGTGAGTCCAAATGGCATGACTAGCCATTCATACAATCCTTGTTTGGTTTTATATGCTGTCTTCCATTCATCACCTTCTTTCATTCTCACCTGATGATATCCACTTCTTAGAGCAATTTTTGAGAAGATAGTTGCTCCATTGAGTTCATCTAGCATGTCATCAAGTCTTGGAATTGGATGTCGGTATTTGACAGAGATATTGTTGATTGCTCTACAATAAACACACATTCTCCAAGTTCCATCTTTCTTAGGCACTAGAAGAACAGGAACAGCACATGGGCTTAGACTTTCTCGGATATAGCCGTTAGACATTAAGTCTTGTACTTGTCTTTCCAGCTCCTTTGCTTCTTCTGGATTCACTCTATAGGCAGATCGGTTTGGCAATGGTGCTCCAGGAACAAGATCAATCTGATGCTCGATTCCTCTTATAGGTGGCAATCCTGGTGGTATCTCTTCTGGAAAAACATCAGTGAATTTGTCAAGAAGCTCTAGAACAGCAGCAGGGAATTCCTCCTTTTCTTGTCCTGAAAAAAACACTTTTTTAAAGATCATTAGTAGCACCTCTTATTTAGAATCAAGAGATTTCAAAACAGTGGCAGGTGTTACATAAAGGTTAGTTTTATTTAGCTTTTCTCCTTTAGACATAGTTTGTTGCATCCCATGCACTTCTTGTGGAGTAAAAGGTGCTAAGCTATGTTTCTTGTTATTGTGCATGAAGGTATAGTGATTGGTGCGTCCATTGTGTAATGCTTCTTTGTAAAATTGCCATGGACGACCTAGAAGTAGATGTCCAGCTTGCATAGGCACCACATCACACACAACTTGATCTGCATACTTGCCTATGCTGAATGGTATGGTGACTTGTTCTGCGATTTTTAGCTCAGTTTCATTGTTCAGCCATTTGAGCTTGTATGGTCGAGGATGCTTTGTCTTTTGTAACCCTAGCTTATCAACCAAATACTTGCTGGCTACATTAGTACAAGAACCACCATCTATGATCAAGCTACATACCTTAGAGTATATTGTGCACCGAGAATGGAAAATATTTTCTCTTTGTATAGTTTCTGGTTCAAAAGAGCACTGAAGGATCTCCTTGTAACTAGAAGCTCTCTGGTATCAGGATAGTCCACAACTTCTTCCTCAGTTGTTTCTGGTTCATACTCGTCTTCATCTTGAGACTCATATTCGCCATTTGATTTAAGGATCATAACTCTCTGGTTTGGGCATTCTCTTGCATAATGGCCTTTTCCCTGACATTTAAAACAGGTTATGTCACGAGATCTTTAAGTTGGAGTTTTACCTTGCTCTGGTTTATTGTTGTTAGACGTTTCAGCAATGGATTTCTTGAATCTGGATTCTATGTCGATGGCATTTCCTTTGTCCAGAACCTTTTGTGGTTGTTGATTCCAGGTAGACTTGCTACGATTTTCTGAGATTGTTTTCATTTTTATGTGCTGCTCGGCCTGAACCGCAAGATGCAACAACTCGTCCAGATCATGATAGGTTTGTCTCTCCACTTTTCTAGCAATTCGATCTTGCAGACCATCTAGGAATTGAGCCATCAAAGTTTCTTATGAATCTTCGGTCTCCAACCTGTTTCTAAGCATTTCAAACTCATCAAAGTATTCTTCAACAGATTTAGAACCTTGAGTTAGTTTTCTAAATTTCTTCTGCAACTCTCTCTAGTACTATGCGAGACATATCTCCTCCTCAGTTGGAACCTCATGTCTTCCCAAGTAGTGATCTGACCATGTCTGTCTTCTTCTTTCGGACACATCTCTGTCCCACCAAGCTAGAGCGCCTTCAGTGAGTTGAGCAGCTGCCAGAGACACTTT
>JAENJI010000012.1:10724076-11102696 GCA_018901935.1 Pugionium cornutum | reverse complement strand
CATTGACAGCAGTAGTGAAGAAGAACGTGGAATTCAGCTTGGGAGAAGCTCAGGAGAAGGCCTTCCAGGCCTTGAAGGACAGCCTCACACATGCACCCGTGCTACTCCTGCCCGACTTCAACAATACGTTTGAAGTGGAGTGTGATGCCTCTGGAATAGGCATAGGAGCAGTGCTAACACAAGGAGGGAGGCCAGTGGCATACTTCAAACGTATGACAAGGTGGTGCCTCACTGAACTACCCCACTTATGACAAGGAGCTTTATGCCCTAGTCCGAGCATTGGAGACTTGGCAGCATTACTTGCTATCCAAGGAGTTTGTGATCCACACTCATCACGAGACTCTCAAACACCTTAGAGGGCAAACCAATCTCAAGAAGAGACATGCCAGGTGGATGGAATTCATAGAGACCTTCCCGTACGTCATTAAGTACAACAAGAGCAAAGACAATGTGGTAGCCAATGCACTATCAAGGAGGTTTGCCTTGATATCAACCATGGAAGCAAATGTCCTAGGGTTCGAGCACATCAAGGACCTATACAAGGATGATTCTGACCTTGCTGAGAGCTACAAGGAGTGTGGCACAGGGAGTTATGGCAAATTTTACATCCATGAGGGATTCTTGTTCCGAGAAAGAAGGCTGTGCATACCACAAGGATCATTAAGGGAGCTTATCATCCGAGAAGCTCATGGAGAAGGACTCATGGGCCACTTTGGTGTCGACAATACTCTAGCAGTGGTCAAGGAGCACTTCTACTGGCAACACATCAAAAGGTCAGTAGAAGACCATTGTGCAAGGTGCATCACTTGCAAAAAGGCGAAGTCTCGAGTGCACCCTCGTGGGTTGTATCTCCCTCTGCCCATACCGACGCATCCATGGGTGTACATATCAATAGACTTCGTTCTAGGTATGCCAAAGATCAACCACAAAGATGCAATTTTTGTATTGGTGGACAGATTCTCCAAGATGGCACACTTCATCCCTTGTGCCAATGTTAATGATGCCACACAAACAGCCGAGCTGTTCTTCAGGGAGATAGTACGGCTTCATGGAGTGCCAAAGACCGTCCTGTCAGACAGGGACACCAAGTTCCTCAGCCATTTCTGGAGGACCCTTTGGAGGAAGCTAGGCACGAAGCTACTCTTCTCTACCACCTGCCATCCTCAAACCGATGGCCAAACTGAAGTTGTCAACATGACACTATCAACTCTTCTCAGGACTACACAAGGGAAGAACCTCAAGACTTGGGTGGAGTGTCTACCATTCATAGAGTTCGCTTACAACCGAGCCGTGCACTCAGCAACCAAGAAGACACCCTTTGAAGTAGTATACGGCTTCAACCCTCTCACCCCATTGGAGCAAACGCCACTGCCACCAGCAGAGATAACCAACCTCAACGGAGCATCCAAGGCAGAGGTCATAAGAAAGTTACACCACAAGGTAGCAGAAAACTTGGAGAAGAGGAACGGGCAGTACGTGACTCATGCCAACAAAGGAAGAAAGGAGGTGATCTTTCAACCAGGCGATTGGGTGTGGCTACACCTACGGCAGGAGAGGTTCCCCAACCTAAGGAGTTCCAAGCTAGCACCAAGAGGAGATGGACCATTCAGAGTGCTTGAGACAATCAACAAAAATGCCTACTGGATCGAGCTTCCAGGTGAGTTTAATGTGTCTAACACGTTCACCGTAATTGACTTAGCCCCTTTCCATGCAGATAAACCAGTTTTGAGGTCAAAAAATACTGAAGGGGGAGGGGATGATGTGGACATCAGGTCGTATGGCCGGCCAGGAGACCAGACTGGCTGACCAGCGAGCTTGCCTGAGACAGCCGGGCCATTCGCCACATCTGCCGGCCCAAGCGGTACCGCCAGGCCTTCGACCATCCAGGCTGGACCGACCAACCTTGCCGGCGGAGAGGCCCAAACCTCCGGCCCAACATGTGGCGACGTGAATAACACCGCCGGTCCAATTGGTGACGCCGCCGGCTCAGGAATCAACTTGGCCGGCCCAGAAGACATTCCGGCCAGTACCTCGCACAGTCCAGGCAGTACAGCTGGTACACCCGATCCAGCCGAATACACGAGCATTTCAACATCTACACAAGGAGACTCGGACCAGTAAGCTACCAGCTTCAGGACATGCATCTAGAGAATGTCTCTACAGTAGTGGTGCCACCTGGAGCAATGACAAGGAGCAGATCAAGGGCACTCTTCCACAAATTCAGCTTATTGGTCGACAAGCTCCTAGAGGATGATCGACAAAGGACATTGGGCCAGAAGTGCAAAGAAGAGTCCAAAGCCTTCACAACAATGCAATGGACTTCAGAGACTTGGGCTTTAGTGGCAAGAGAGGTCAAGGCCCAAAGATTCCTAACCCTACTCCATGTCAAAGACATGGAGCAATGCGCGTACATGCCACAAGGTCGGCCACCTTCCATTTCTTGGCCGTGAGGTAAGAAAGGTAAGTTTTCAAATTGGATATTTGCCTCTTTCTGTTTTGCAGGGCAGGATTTAGATTATTTAAATTTTTTTAGTCAAAGACATTTTAGGAATAGGTGCTTTTTCGGTTATGCACTTTTGTAAGTTTTCCATTTGTGCACTTTTGTAAACTTTCCATTTCTTTTCTTGAGTCGACCCTAGAAAGTCAAGCTGTCGAGCATATTAATAAGGCTCCTTCCAGAATTGTAGTTCGACAACCTTTTTGATAATTAATAAAGATCGAATTTTCTTTTTACAAGTTATTCTCTCAAGAGACTTGTACGCTTAGAACCTACTTGAGATCAGCCCTCCTAGCTCTAAATTTGTGATTTATGACGAGATTCATCACCCCTCGTGTGGTTCACTTCACCCTTCCACCTTTTACCAACCAGAAACCCCCATCCAGAAGCCTAAGGTTGAGTCTCTCACGTAATCTTCTCCACACAGCCCACGCGCATATAAGCCTTGAATCGAGGCTTGTATCAGATCACTTCACACATCTTGAGTTGGTGCTTAAAACCCTTTGACAAGAAGAGCCTTATGCCAACCTCAAGAAGTGCATCTTTTGTACTGCTAAACTTGTCTTCTTAGGTTTTGTTGTAAGTTCACAGGGCCTAATGCTTGATGAAGAGAAGATTCGAGCCATACAAGAATGGCAAACACAAAGCAACATCAGCCAAGTGAGTAGTTTCTACGGACTGGTCAGCTTCTACAGGAGATTTGTGCCCAACTTCAGCAGTACTGCCTCACCATTGACGGCAGTAGTGAAGAAGAACATGGGATTCAGCTGGGGAGAAGCTCAGGAGAAGGCCTTCCAGGCCTTGAAGGACAGCCTCACACATGCACCCGTGCTAGTCCTGCCCGACTTCAAGAAGACGTTTGAAGTGGAGTGTTATGACTATGGAATAGGCATAGGAGCAGTGCTAACACGAGGGAGGCCAGTGGCATACTTCAGTTAAAAGCTAGGTGGTGCCTCACTGAACTACCCCACTTATGACAAGGAGCTTTATGCCCTAGCTGAGCATTGGAGACTTTGCAGCATTACTTGCTGTCCAAGGAGTTTGTGATCCACACTGATCACGAGACTCTCAAACACCTCAGAGGGCAAACCAATCTCAAGAGGAGACATGCCAGGTGGATGGAATTCATAGAGACCTTCCCGTACGTCATCAAGTACAACAAGAGCAAAGACAATGTGGTAGCTGATGCACTATCAAGGAGGTTTGCCTTGATATCCACCATGGAAACAAAGGTCCTAGGGTTCGAGCACATCTAGGACCTATACAAGGATGATCCTGACCTTGCTGATAGCTACAAGGAGTGTGGCAAAGGGAGTCATGGCAAGTTTTACATCCATGAGGGATTCTTGTTCCGAGAAAGAAGGTTGTGCATACCACAAGGATCACTACGAGAGCTTATCATCCGAGAAGCTCATGGAGGAGGACTCATGGGCCACTTTGGTGTCGACAAGACTCTAGCAATGATCAAGGAGCACTTCTACTGGCCACACATCAAAAGGACAGTAGAAGCACATTGTGCAAGATGCATTACTTGCAAGAAGGCAAAGTCCCGAGTGCAACCTCATGGGTTGTATCTCCCACTGCCCATACCAACACATCCATGGGTGGACATCTCGATGGATTTTGTTCTAGGTCTGCCCAAGATCAACCACAAAGATGCAATCTTTGTAGTGGTGGACAGATTCTCCAAGATGGCACACTTCATCCCCTGTGCCAATGTCAATGATGCCACGCAAACAGCCGAGCAGTTTTCAGGGAGATAGTACGGCTTCATGGAGTGCCAAGGACCATCGTATCAGACAGGGACACCAAGTTCCTCAGCCATTTCTGGAGGACCCTTTGGAGGAAGCTAGGCACGAAGCTACTCTTCTCTACCACCTGCCATCCTCAAACCGATGGCCAAACTGAAGTTGTCAACATGACGCTATCAACTCTTCTCAGGACTACACTAGGGAAGAACCTAAAGACTTGGGTGGAGTGCCTGCCATTCATAGAGTTCGCTTACAACCGAGCCGTGCACTCAGCAACCAAGAAGACACCCTTTGAAGTAGTATACGGCTTCAACCCTCTCACCCCATTGGAGCAAACGCCACTGCCACCAGCAGAGATGACCAACCTCAATGGAGCATCCAAGGCAGAGTTCATAAGGAAGTTACACCAGAAGGTAGCAGAGAACTTGGAGAAAAGGACTGGACAGTACGTGACTCATGCCAACAAGGGAAGAAAGGAGGTGATCTTTCAACCAGGCGATTGGGTGTGGCTACACCTACGGCAGGAGAGGTTCCCCAACCTAAGGAGTTCCAAGCTAGCACCAAGAGGAGATGGACCATTCAGAGTGCTGGAGAGAATCAACAACAACGCCTACCGGATCGAACTCCCAGGTGAGTTTAGTGTGTCCAACACGTTCAACGTAACTGACGTAGCCCCTTTCCATGCAGATGAACCAGTTTTGATGTCAAAAGCTACTGAAGAGGGAGGGGATGACAAGAACATCGGGTCGTATGGCCGGCCAGGAGACCAGACTGGCCGACCACGGAGCTTTCCCGAGACAGCCGGGCCATTTGGCACGTCTGCCGGCCCAAGCGGTACCGCCGGACCTTCGACCAACAGTACCGGACCGATCAACATTGCTGGCGGAGAGGCCCAAACCTCCGGCCCAACTGGAGGTGACGTGGATGACACCGCCAGTCCCATTGGTGATGCCGCTGGCTCTGGAATCAACTTGGCCGGCACAGAAGACATTCCGGCCAGTACCTCGCACAGTCCAGCCTGTACAACCAATCCATCCGAGTACACGGGCATTTCAACATCTACACAAGAAGACTCGGACCACATAAGATACCAGCTTCAGGACATGCATCTAGAGAAAGTCTCTACACCAGTGGTGCCACAAGGAGCAATGACAAGGAGCAGATCAAGGGCACTCTTCCACAAATTCAGCCTATGGGTCGACAAGCTCCTAGAGGATGATCAACAAAGGACATTGGGCCAGAAGGGAAAAGAAGAGTCCAAAGGATTCCCAACAATGCACGAGACTTCAGAGACTTTTGCTTTAGAGGCAAGAGAGGTCAAGGCCCAAAGATTTCTAACCCTACTCCAAGTCGAAGACTAGGAGCAAGGCGCGTGCATGCCACAAGGACGGCCACCTTCCATTTCTTGGCCGTGAGGTAAGAAAGGTAAGTTTTCAAATTGGATATTTGCCTCTTTTGGTTTTGCAGGGTTGGATTTAGATTATTTACATTTTTGAGCCAAAGACATTTTAGGAATTGGTTCTTTTTTGGTTATGCACTTTTGTACGTTTTCCATTTTTGCACTTTTGTAAATTTTCCATTTCTTTTCTTGAGTCGACCCTAGAAGGTCAAGCTGTCGAGCATATTAATAAGGCTCCTTCCAGTATTGTAGTTCGACAACCTTTTTGATAATTAATAAAGTGCGAATTTTCTTCTACAAGCTTTTCTCTAAGAAACTTGTTTGCTTAGAACCTAGTCGAGACCAGCTCTCCTAGCTCTAATTTTGTGATTTATCACGAGGTTCATCACCCCTTGTGTGGTTCACTTCACCTTTCCACCCAATACCAACCAGAAAACCGCTATCCAGAAGCCTAAGGTCGAGTTTCTCACCTAAACTTCTCCAAACAGCCCACACGCATCCAAGACTTGAATTGAGGCTTGTATCAACATGTCAAGATGATTATCCAGTTAAAGTGATCATTCTAAACTGATCATTGGTGCTTATTGAGCAAAAACTTATAAATGAAGCATAAAGAATGGCATCACGTAGTTTGGGATATATTGGATTATTTAGAAGCTTTGACATCTCCATTTCTGCCTTAAAGTTTGTCAAAATATAGAAAATTTATCTAGCTTAACATGTGCATTGGATTCGTGTCATCCTAAGCTCTAAATAAAAAGTTATAGATGATTTAGTGAGTACATGTCCAGTTGATTGGCCAGTTAAACGGATCATTCTAAACTGTTCATTTGTGCTCATTAAGAAAAGGCTTGTAAATAAAGCCTAAGGCATGGCATCATGCAATTTAGGATAGATGGGATTACTTGGACGCTTTGTCATCTCTACTTCTGTCTCAAATTTTGTCAAAATATAGAAAATTTATCTAGCTTAACGTGTGCATTGGATTCGTGTCTTCTGAGCTCAAAATCAAAAGTTACGGATGATTTAGTGTGTACATGTCAAGTTCATTGGCCAGTTAATATGATTATTCTAAACCGATCAATTGTGCTCAATTAGTAAAGGCTTATAAATGAAGCATAATGCATAGCATCACACAGTTTTGGATAGATTGGATTTCGTGGACGCTTTATCGTATCTATTTCTGTCCTAAATTGTTACAATATAAAAATTGAGTTACTTAACGTGGAAATTGGAATTGTATCATTCTGAGCTCTAAATCAAAAGTTAGGGACGATTTACTGCGGGCATGTTAAGTATAGTGGCCAGTTAAAGTGATCATTCTAAACTTATCATTAGTGCACATTAAGAAAAGGCTTATTAATGAAGCATAATGCATGGCATCTAGTAGTTTCGATAGATTTTATTACCTGGATGCTTTGTCGTCTCTATTCCTATCTCAAATCTTGTCAAAATATAGAAAATTGATCTAGCTTAACGTGGGCATTGGATTCGTTTCATTCGGAGCTCGAAATTAAAAGTTATAGACGATTTACAGCAGACATGTCAAGTTGATCAGCCAGTTAAAGTGATCATTCTAAACTGATCATTGGTACTCATTGAGTAAAGGCTTATATATGAAGCGTAACGCATGGCATCACGCAGTTTGGGATAGATTGGATTACTTGAACACTATGTTGTCTCTATTTCTGTTCAAATTTTTTCAAAATATAGAAAATTGAGCTAGCTTAACGTGGTCATTGGATTCGTGTCATTCTAAACTATAATCAAAAGTTACAAACGATTTATTGCGGACATGTTAAGTTGATCGGCCAGTTAAAGTGATCATTCTAAACTGATCATTGGTGTTCATTCAGTAAAGGCTTATATATGAAGCATAAGGCATGACATCACGCAGTTTGGGATGGATTAGATTACTTGAACGCTTTTTCATATCTATTTCTATCTCAAATTTCTCAAGATATAGAATATTGAGCTAGCATAACGTGGGCATTGGATTAGTGCCATTCTAAGCTCTAAATAAAAAGTTACGGATGATTTAGTGCGTACATGTCAAGTTGATCGGCCAGTTAAAGTGATCATTCTAAACTGATCATTGGTGCTCATTATTGAAAGGCTTATAAATGAAGTATAAAGCATAATATCAAGAATTTTGATAGATTGGATTACTAGGACATTTTGTCTTCTCTATTTATGTCTCAAATTTTGTCTAAATATAGAAAATTGTGCCAGCATAACGTGGGTATTGGATTCGTGTCATTCGGAGCTCTAAATCAAAAGTTATGGACGATTTAGTGGCCGTGTCAAGTGTATCGGCCATTTAATATGATTATTCTAAACTTATCATTGGTGTTCATTGAGTAAAGGCTTATAATTGAATCTTAATGCATGGCATCACATAGTTTGGGAAAGATTGGATTACTTGGACACTTTGTCGTATCTAGTTATGTTTCAAATTTTGTCACAATATAAGTACTTGAGGTAGGTTAACGTGGGCATTGGTTTCATGTCATTATAAGCCCTAAATCAAAAGTTACGGACGATTTAGTGTGGAAATGTCAAGTTGATCGGCCTGTTAAAGTGATCATTCTAAGCTGATCATTGGTGCTCATTAAGTAAAGGCTTATAAATGAAGTGTAATGCATGGCCAAGTAGTTTGGATTGATTTGATTAGTGGGACGCTTTGTCGTCTCTATTTATGTCTCAAATTTTGTCAGAAAACTAGAAAATGAGCTACCTTAACGTGGGCATTGGATTCATGTCATTCTGAGCTCTAAATCAAAAGTTATGGACGATTTAGTGCGGTCATGTCAAGTTGTCGGCTAGTTAAAGCGATCATTCTAAATTGATCATTGGTTCTTATTTAGTAAATGCTTATAAATGAAGCATAATGCATGGTATCATGCAGTTTGGGATATATTGAATTACTAGTTCGCTTTGTCGTCTCTACTTCCGTCTCAAATTTTGTCAAAATATAGAAAATTTATCTAGCTTAACGTGGGCACTGGATTCGTGTCATTCTAAGTTCTAAATCAAAAGTTATGGACGATTCAGTGCGGACATGTGAATTTGATCGGCCTATTAATATGATTATTCTAAACTGATCATTGGTGCTCATTGAGTAAAGGCTTATAAATGAAGCATAATGCATGGCATCACACAGTTCTGGTTAGATTGGATTACTTGGACGCTTTTTCGTGTCTATTTTGGCCTCAAATTTTTGCATAATATAGAAAATCAAACTAGGTTAAGATGGGCATTGGATTCATGTCATTCTGAGCTATAAATCAAAAGTTATGGACGATTTAGTGCAAAAATCACAAGTTGATCCACCAGTAAATACGATCATTCTAAACTGATCATTGGTGCTCATTGAGTAAAAGCTTAACAATGAAAAATAATGAATGGTATCACGCAGTTTGGAATGGATTGGATTACTTGAACGCTTTGTCGTATCTATTTTTGTCTCAAATTTTGTTTCAATATAGAAAATTGAGCTAGATTAACGTGGACGTTGGATTCGTGTCATTCTAATCTCTAAATTAAAAGTTACATCCGATTTAGTGTGGACATGTCAAGTTGATCGGCCAGTTAAAGTGATCATTCTAAATTGATCATTGGTGCTCACTGAGTAAAGGCTTATAAATAAAGCGTAATGCATGGCATCACATAATTTTAGATAGATTGGATTACTTGGATGCTTTGTCATATCTAGTTCTGTCTCAAATTTTTTCACATTAAAGAAAATTGAACTAGCTTAATGTGGGCATTGGATTTCTGTCATTCTGAGCTATAAATCAAAAGTTATGGACGATTTAGTGCAGACATGACAAAGTCATCAGCCAGTTAGAATGATCATTCTAAACTGATCACTGGTGCTTATTGAGTAAAAGCTTATAAATGAAAAATAATACATGGCATCACGCATTGTGGGATGGATTGGAGTAATTGGCACTTTTTCGTATCTATTTTAGGTCTCAAACTTTGTCACAATATAGCAAATTGAGTTAGCTGAACGGGGGTTCTTGATTAGTGTCATTTTGAGCTCCAAATCAAAAGTTACGAACGATTTAGTGCGGACATGTCAAGTTGATCGGCCTGTTAAAGTGATCATTTTAAACTGATCATTTGTGGTCTTTAAATAAAGGTTATAAATGAAGCATAAAGCATGACATCACGCTATTTGGGATAGATTGGATTACTTGGATGCTTGGTTGTCTCTATATCTATCTCAAATCGTGTCAAAATATAGAAAATTGAGCCAGCTTAATGTGGGTATTGGATTTGTGTCATTCTGAGCTCTAAATCAAAAGTTATGGACGCTTTAATGTAGACATGTCAAGTTGATCGGCCTGTTAAAGTTATCATTCTAAACTGATCATTGGTGCTCACTGAGTAAAGGCTTATAAATGAAGCATAAGGCATGGCATAACACAGTTTGGGATAGATTGGATTACTTGGACGCTTTGTCGTATCTAGTTTTGTCTCAAGTTTTGTCACAATATAAAAATTTGAACTAGCTTAATGTGGGCATTGGATTTGTGTCATTCTGAGCTTTATATCAAAAGTAAAGAACGATTTATTCGCCAGTTAATATAATCATTCTAAACTGATCATTGGTGCTCATTTAGTAAAAGCTTATAAATGAAAAATAATGCATGGCATCACGCAGTTTGCGATGGATTGGATTAATTGAACGTTTTTTCGTCTCTATTTTTGTCTCAATTATTGTCAAAATATAGAAAATTGAGCTTGCTTAACATGGGCATTCGATTCCTGTTATTTGAAGCTCTAAATCAAATGTTACGTATGATTTAGTGCGGACATGTCAAGTTCATCAGCCATTCAAAGTGCTCATTCTAAACTAATCTTTGGTGTTCATTGAGTAAAGCCTTATAAATGAAGCATAAGCATGTCATCACACAGTTTTGGATAGAGTGGATTACTTAGACAGATTGTCGTATTTAGTTCAGTCTCAAATTTTGTCACAATATAGAAAATTGAACTAGCTTAATGTGGGAAATTGATTTGTGTCATCCTGAGCTATAAATCAAAAGTTATGGAAGATTTAGTGAAGACATGACAAAGTCATCGGCTAGTTAAAATGATCATTCCAAACTGATAATTGGTGCTCATTGAGTAAAAGCTTATAAATTAAAAATAATGCAAGGCATCACGCTGCTTGGGATGGATTGGATTACTTGGATTCTTTGTCGTATCTATTTCGGTTCAAACTTTGTCAAAATATAGAAAATTGAGCAAGCTTATCATGGGCACTAGATTCGTGTCATTCTGAGCTCTAAATAAAAAGTTATGGATGATTTAAAGCGGACATGCCAAGTTGATTGGCTAGCTAAAGTGATTATTCTAAAATGATAATCGGTTCTCATTGAGTAAAGGCTTTTAAATGAAGCATAAGACATGGCATCACACAGTTTGGGATAACTTGGACGCTTTGTTGTATCTAGTTCAGTCACAAATTTTGTCACAGTATAGAAAATTTAAGTAGCTTAATGTGTGCATTGGATTCGTGTCATTCTGATCTATAAATCAAAAGTTATGGACGATTTATTGAGACATGACAAGTTGTTCGGCGAATTAAAGTGATCATTCTAAACTGATCATTCTAAACTGATCATTGGTGCTCATTTAGTAAAAGCATATAAATGTAAAATAATGAATGGGATCACGCAGTTTGGGATGGATTGGATTACTTGGACACTTTGTTGTATCTATTTTTCCCTCAAATTTTGTTACAATATAGAAAATTGAGCTAGCTTAACGTGGAGATTGGATTCGTGTCATTCTAAACTCTAAATCAAAAGTTACAAACGATTTAGTGCGGACATGTCAAGTTGATCTGCCAGTTAAAGTGATCATTCTAAACTGATCACGTAGTTTGGGATGGATTGGATTACTTGGACGCTTTTTCATATCTATTTCTGTCTTAAACTTTGTCACAATATAGAAAATTGATCTACCTTAACATGGGCATTGGATTCATGTCATTCCGAGCTCTAAATCAAATGTTACGTTCAATTTAGTGCGGACATGTCATTCTAAACTGATCATTGGTGCTCATTAAATAAAGGCTTATAAATGAAGCATAATGTGTGGCATCAAGCAGTTTGGATAAATTGGATTACTTGGACACTTTTTCGTCTCTATTTCTGTCTCAAATTATGTCAAAATAAAGAAAATCTAGCTAGCTTATTGTGGGCATTGGATACGTGTTATTCTGAGCTATACATCAAACGTTATGGATGATTTAGTATAGACATGTCAAGTTGATTGGCTATTTAAACTAATCATTCTAAACTGATCATTTTAAACTTTTCATTAGTGTTCATTGCGTAAATGCTTATAAATGAAGTATAATGCATGACATCACACATTTTTGGATAGATTTGATTACTTGAACGCTTTGTCGCATTTATTCTGTCTCAAATTTTGTTACAATATAGAAAATTGAGCTAGTTTAACGTCGACATTTCATTCGTGTGTTTCTGAGCTCTAAATCGAAAGTTACGAATGATTTAGTGCGTACATGTCAAGTTGATCGGCCAGTTAAAATGATCATTATAAACTGATCATTGGTGCTCATCAAGTAAAGGCTTATAAATGAAGCATAAAACATGGCATCACGGAGTTTGGGATAGTTTGGATTACTTGGACGCCTTGTCGTCTCTATTTCTCCCTCAAATTTTGTCAAAAAATTAGAGAATTGAGCTAGCTAAACGTGGGTATTGGATTTGTGTCATTAGGAGCTCTAAATCAAAAGTTATAGACGATTTAGTGCAGACATGTCAAGTTGATTGGCCAGTTAAAGTGATCATTCAAAACTGATCATTGGTGCTTATTTAGTAAAGGCTTATAAATGAAGCGTCATGTATGGCATCACAAAGGTTTGGATAGATTGGATTACTTGAATGCTTTGTCGTATATAGTTCTAATTCAAAATTTGGGACAATATAGAAAATTGAACTAGATAAATGTCAGTGTTGGATTCGTGTCATTCGGAGCTACAAATCAAGAGTTATGAACGATTTAGTGCAGACATGACAAGTTGATCGGCCGATTAAAATGATCATTTTAAACTGATCATTGGTACTCATTGAGTAAAAGCTTATAAATGAAAAATAATGCATGGCATCACGCAGTTTGGGATTGATTGTATTACTTGGACGCTTTGTCGTATCTATTTATGTCTCAAACTTTATCACAATACAGAAAATAGAGCTAGCTTAACGTGGACACTGGAATCGTGTCATTCTGAGTTCTAAATCAAAAGTTACAGACGATTTAGTGCGGACATGTCAAATTGATTGACCAGTTAAAGTGATTATTCAAAACTGATCATTGATGCTCATTAAGTAAAAGCTTATAAATGAAGCGTAATGCATGACATCACAAAGTTTTGGATAGATTGGATCACTTGGAAGCTTTGTCGTATATAGTTCTGCCTCAAATTTTGTCACAATATAGAAAATTGAACTAGCTAAATGTGGGCATTGGATTCATGTCATGGTGAGGTACAAATCAAAAGTTATGGACGATTTAGTGCAGATAAGACAAGTTGATCGGACAGTTAAAATGATCATTACAAACTGAACATTGGTGCTCATTGAGTAAAACCTAATAAACAAAAATAATTTATGATTGATTGGATTACTGAACATTGGCTGTGTGCAACAGTCATGACTGTTTGGTGTGCAGCATGGACATGTCCTAGTCACTGTGATTCTTCTCCCAAAGCAGCTATATCACCATATTAACCATTTTAAATAATAATTTCTCTCCTTTTTTCCTTTTCCATTGTTATTCAAACTGAATTTTCTTTTCCCTACATGAATTAAATTGCTCACATTTGCCTTGTAGGTCAAGATAAGTCTTATTTGATTTCCCATGTCAATATTCCCACTCAAGATAAAGACTTTGGAATCACCCTAAAGTCTTAAGCTTGGGAACCCAAGACAACACCTCATTAAAAACCTTATTAAGGAAAACCACTTGGGACAAAACCTTAATAAGGGAAAAAGAGTGTCTTGCTCTTGGATTAGGAGACCTTTGATCATGGATGTGATAAATCAAAAAGCCCAAGTTTGCTAAAGATTTTCTTGCAAACTTTGAGACTTGCTGCCTTTGTGAAGATGTCAGCTAGTTGGTCTTCACTCTTTGTATAACATGGCAGAATGGTTCCATCTTGAACTTTCTCTCTAACCTTATGGCAATCGATCTCTATGTGCTTGGTCCTCTTGTGAAACACTGAGTTTGAAGCTATGTGAATGGCTGCCTGATTATCACAATGGAAGGTAATTGGCCCTGGTTTTTCAATACCGAAGTCGTTCAAGAGCGCTTTGATCCAAGTTACTTCACTTCTCAGCTTCCTCATAGCTCTATATTCTGCTTCAGCACTAGAACATGATACCACCTTCTGCTTCTTAGTCTTCCAAGTGACTAATTTCCCACCAATGAAGTTGCAATACCCAGTGGTTGATTTTCTATCCACACTATCAGCAGCCCAATCCGCATCACAATACCCAACAATGTCAGTGTCCCCATTCTTTCCCATCCATATGCCTTGACCAGGAGATCCTTTGATGTATCTAAGGATCCTTTCTACCATGCTCCAATGATATACAGTAGGTTTTTGCATATGTTGACTCACTTGATTCACAGCAAAACACAAGTCTGATCGTGTGATGGTGAGGTAGATTAGCTTCCCAACTAGTCTTCTATACTGAGAAATATCCTTAAATAACTCATCAGCTTTCTCCCCCTTTCCGTTGACCTTGTAGCCATCTTCAAGATGAGTTTTGGCCGGTTTAGCCCCAAGCTTTCCCGTTTCTGTCAACTAATCAAGATCATACTTTCTTTGGGATAGAAGGAGCCCTTCCTGAGACCGACACACTTCAATACCCAAGAAGTACTTCAACTCTCCAAGATCCTTGATGTCAAATGATCTATTTAAGAATGCCTTTGTGGACCGAATTCCTTCCTTATCATCTCCTATGATGATAAGGTCATCCACATAAACCAGGACTGCCACAATTCCTTTGGGGTTTTGAGAAGTGAACAAAGTATGATCTGAATGGGATTTTCTGAACCCATTGTCAGTAAGTGTGATACAAGCCTTGATTCAAGGATGTATGCGCGTGGGCTGTTTGGAGAAGTTTAGGTGAGAAACTCGACCTTAGACTTCTTGGATAGAGGTTTTTGGGTTGGTATTCGATGGAAAGGTGAAGTGAACCACACGAGGGATGATGAACCTCGTGATAAATCACAAACTTAGAGGTAGGAGGGCTGATCTCAACTAGATTCTAAGCGCACAAGATTCTTGAAGGAAAACTTGTTGGGGAAAAAGTTCTATCTTTATTAATATCAAAAAGGTTGTTAAACTACAATGCTGGAAGGAGCCTTATTAATATGCTCGACAGCTTGACCTTCTAGGGTCGACTCAAAGAAAGAAAAGGAAAGATTACAAAAGTGCACAAATGGAAAATGTACAAAAGTGCATAACCAAAAAAGGACCTATTCCTAAAATGTCTTTGACTCAAGAAATGTAAATATTCTAGATTCTACCCTGCAGAACAGAAAGAGACAAATATTCTTATTGAAAACTTATCTTACTTACCTCACGGCCAAGAAATGGAAGGTGGCCGTCCTTGTGGCATGCACCCTCCTTGCTCCTAGTCTTCGACTTGGAGTAGGGTTAGGAATCTTTGGGCCCTGACCTCTCTTGCCACTAAAGCCCACATCTCTGAAGTCATTTGCATTGTTGAGAAGCCTTTGGACTCTTCTTTGCATTTCTAGCCATTGTCCTTAGTCGATCTTCCTCTAGGAGCCTATCGACCCATAAGCGAAACTTGTGGAAGAGTGCTCTTGATCTGCTCCTTGTCATTGCTCCTGGTGGCACTACTGGTGTAGAGACTTCCTCTAGATGCATGTCCTGAAGCTGGTAGCTTATCTGGTCCGAGTTTCCTTATGTAGAAGTTGAAATGCTAGTGCACTCGGCTGGATCGGCTGTACCGGCTGGACTGTGCGAGGTACTGGCCAAAATGCCTTCAGGACCGGCCAAGTTGATCCCAGAGTCAGTGGCATCACCAGGGGGACCGGCGGTGTCATCGACGTCACCACCAAGTGTGCCGGAAGCTTGGGCCTCTTCGCCGGCAATGCTGATCGGTCTGGTCCTATTGGTCGAGGGTCCGGCAGTACCGCTTGGGCTGGCAGACGTGCCAAATTGCCCGGCTGTCTCGGGCAAGCTTGCTGGTCGGCCAGTCTGGTCTCCTCGCTGGACATACGACCTGATGGCCTCATCATCCCCTCCCTCTTCAGTAGGTTTTGACCTCAAAACTGGTTCATCTGAATGGAAAGGGGCTAAGTCAGTTACGTTGAACGTGTTGGACACATTAAACTCACCTGGGAGTTCGATCTGGTAGGCGTTGTTGTTGATCCTCTCCAGAACTCTGAATGGTCCATCTGCTCTTAGTGCTAGCTTGGAACTCCTTAGGTTGGGGAACCTCTCCTGCCGTAGGTGTAGCCACACCCAATCGCCTGGTTGAAAGATCACCTCCTTTCTTCCTTTGTTGGCATGAGTCACGTACTGCCCGTTCCTCTTCTCCAAGTTTTCTGCTACCTTGTGGTGTAACTTTCTTATGACCTCTGCCTTGGATGCTCCGTTGAGGTTGGTTATCTCTGCTGGTGGCAGTGGCGTTTGCTCCAATGGGGTGAGAGGGTTGAAGCCGTATACTACTTCAAATGGTGTCTTCTTGGTTGCTGAGTGCACGTCTCGGTTGTAAGCAAACTCTATGAATGGCAGGCACTCCACCCAAGTCTTGAGTTTCTTCCCTAGTGTAGTCCTGAGAAGAGTTGATAGTGTCCTGTTGACAACTTCAGTTTGGCCATCGGTTTGAGGATGGCAGGTGGAAGAGAAGAGTAGCTTCGTGCCTAGCTTCCTCCAAAGGGTCCTCCAGAAATGGCTGAGGAACTTGGTGTCCCTGTCTGATACGATGGTCCTTGGCACTCCATGAAGCCGTACTATCTCCCTGAAAACAGCTCGGCTGTTTGCGTGGCATCATTGACATTGGCACAGGGGATGAAGTGTGCCATCTTGGAGAATCTGTCCACCACTACAAAGATTGCATCCTTGTGGTTGATCTTGGGCAGGCCTAGAACGAAGTCCATTGAGATGTCCACCCATGGATGTGTAGGTATGGGCAGTGGGAGATACAACCCGTGAGGGTGCACTCGGGACTTCACCTTTTTGCAAGTGATGCATCTTGCATAATGGGCTTCTACTGACCTTTTGATGTGTGGCCAGTAAAAGTGCTCGTTGACCATTGCTAGGGTCTTGTCGACACCAAAGTGGCCCATGAGTCCTCCTCCATGAGTTTCTCGGATGATAAGCTCCCTTAATGATCCTTGTGGTATGCACAGCCTTCTCTCTCGGAACAAGAATCCCTCATGGATGTAAAACTTGCCATGACTTCCTGTGCCACACTCCTTGTAGCTCTCAGAAAAGTCAGGATCATCCTTGTATAGGTCCTTGATGTGCTCGAATCCTAGGACCTTTGCCTCCGTGGTGGATATCAAGGCAAACCTCCTTGACAGTGCATCGGCTACCACATTGTCTTTGCCCTTGTTGTACTTGATGACGTACGGAAAGGTCTCTATGAACTCCATCCACCTGGCATGTCTCCTCTTGAGATTGGTTTGCCCTCTGAGGTGTTTGAGAGTCTCATGATCAGTGTGGATCACAAACTCCTTGGACAGCAAGTAATGCTGCCAAGTCTCCAATGCTCGGACAAGGGCATAAAGCTCCTTGTCATAAGTGGGGTAGTTAAGTGAGGAACCACCTAGCTTCTCACTGAAGTATGCCACTGGTCTCCCTCCTTGGGTTAGCACTGCTCCTATGCCTATTCCAGAGGCATCACACTCCACTTCAAACGTCTTGTTGAAGTCGGGAAGGACTAACACTGGTGCGTGTGTGAGGCTGTCCTTCAAGGCCTGGAATGCCTTCTCCTGAGCTTCTCCCCAGCTGAATCCCACGTTCTTCTTCACTACTGCCATCAATGGTGAGGCAATACTGCTGAAGTTGGGCACGAATCTCCTATAGAAGCTGGCCAATCCGTGGAAGCTCTTCACTTGGCTGATGTTGCTTGGTGTTGGTCATTCTTGTATGGCTTGAATCTTCTCTTCATCAACCTGTAGGCCCTGTGAACTTACAACAAAACCTAAAAAAACAAGTTTATCAGTACAAAAGATGCACTTCTTGAGATGGGCGTAAAGCACTTCTTGTCGAAGGGTTTTAAGTACCATCTCAAGATTTGTGAGGTGTTCCCGGAGGCACTTACTATAAACTAATATAACATCAAAGTAAACCACTACAAACTTACTGATGTACACCCTAAGAACTTGGTTCATAAGGCGCATGAAGGTGCTTGGGGCATTAGTCAAGGTGAATGGCATTACTGTCAAGTCGTAGAGCCCTTGCTTCGTCTTGAAAGCAGTCTTCCATTCATCACCTTTCTTCATCCTGACCTGGTGGTATCCACTCTTGAGGTCTATCTTGGAGAAGACCGTGGCTCCACTCAGCTCATCTAGCATGTCATCCAGCCGTGGTATCGGATGCCGGTACTTGACTGTGATGTTGTTGATTGCCTGGCAGTCCACGCACATTCGCGAAGTCCCATCCTTCTTGGGCACTAGTAGCACTGGTATGGCACATGGACTGAGGCTCTCTCGAACATAGCCTTTCTCCAGGAGCTCCTTGACTTGCTTCTCAAGCTCCTTGGACTCCTTTGGACTCATCCGGTAGGCTGACCGGTTGGGCAGGGCTGCTCCGGGCACTAGGTCGATCTGGTGTTCTATGCCACGTAAAGGAGGCAAGCCTGCTGGTATCTCCTCTGGAAACACATCCTGGAACTTGTTGAGGAGAGTTGCTACTTCAGGAGTTAGCTCTACCTGTTCTTTTTCTAAATTCAACACTTCTTTGAAAACCATTAGTAGCATTAGATCCTTCGAGGCTAATGCTCTCCGGACATGACTCGGTTGAATAAGAAAGTTAGATTTAATGAGCTTCTTTTCCTTACTCATTTGCTGTTGAAGCTCATGTACCTGGGCAGGTGTAAGAGGAGCTAGGCTGATCTTTCTCTTGTCATGCATGAAGGTGTAGAGATTGGTTCCGCCATCATGACTGGTCTCCTTGTCAAACTGCCATGGCCTTCCAAGCAGAAGATGGCCAGCTTGCATGGGCACCACGTCACATATGACTTGGTCTTGGTACTTGCCCACAATGAATGGCACAGTGACTTGCTCATGGATCTTGAGCTCCACTTTGTCATCGAGCCATCTCAGTCTATATGGTCAAGGATGCCTTGTCTTCTCTAGACCTAGCTTGTCCACCATATGTGCACTAGCAACGTTATTGCAAGAACCACCATCTATGATGAGGTTACATACCTTGTCCTTGATGGTGCAACGGCTGTGGAAGATGTTCTCCCTTTGGATGGTCTCTGAAGGATCCACCATTGCACTGGGGATGCGTCTAGTGACCAGCACTTCCCCCACATCAGGGTACTCAATGTCACCGTATTCTTCTTCTGGTTCATAGTCCTCTTCATCTTGGGACTCATATTCTCCAGCCTCCGTAATCAGCATGACCCGGTTGTTTGGGCACTCCCTTGAGATGTGTCCACGACCCCTACACTTGAAACAAGTGATGTCACGTGATCTTTGAGGGTTAGAAGACTTACTAGGCTCTCTCTGGTCAAGGGTGAGTTCAGGAGGCTTGCTCTTGAACCTTGACTCGATCTCTATGCTCTTGCCTTTGTCTACGGGCTTGGGAATGTTGCTTGGTGCCCAAGGCGTCTTAGGCTTGCTGCGGATGTCTTGGCTCTTACGTTTGATATGCTGCTCAGCCTGGACAGATAGGTGGAACAAGTCATTGAAGTCATTGTACATTTGCCTTTCCACCTTGCGGCTGACTCTTTCTTGGAGTCCATCCAAGAATTGTGCCATCAATGCTTCTTCATCATGATTGAGCTCCAGCCTGTTCCTTAGCTTCTCGAACTCTTCATAGTACTCCTCTACTGATCTGGTACCCTGCTTAAGAGTACGAAAACGACGTTGCAAGTCCCTATGAAAGTAAGGTGGAACAAACCTTTGTCGCATGACATCCTTCATGTCGACCCATGAGTGTATGGGCCTCATTCTTTTCCTCCTTCTGTCAGATACCTCAGGATCCCACCTGACGAGGGCATTGTCCGTGAGTTGTGCTACTGCCATTGAGACTCTACTAGGCCCTGGTTGGTTGTAATGATCAAAGATATGATCCATTCTTCTCTCCCAATCTAGGTAAGCCTCGGGGTCTACTTTTCCTCCAAAACTTGGAGGAGTTAGCTTAACATCATGATGAGTTACCCGGTTGTAGGCGTGTTCATCTCCATCCTCATGATGTCTAGGAGGCATCCTTGGTCTCTGGTGAAGACCATATGTCTCGCAGCCATCATCTTCTGCCTCTGGTTGCCGTGGAGGTCCTCTCGGCCTATGGTTATAGTTATGAGGTTGTGTGTCCTAATCTCCATTTGGCTGGGGCTCCTCCTGTTCGTGCCGTGTCCTAAGGTGCTCAGGACCCTCAGCACGGTCTTGCTCAGCTCTCACGTGCTTTATGGCCTGGAATCTCACAGGCCTCTCCACGCGCTCCAATCTCTCGCCTATTGATGCGAGTTGCGTTTGGAGGGTGGTGAACATGGCCATCATGGCTTCGGTTGCTTCTCTATTTTCTTCTGCCATTGCGTTCTACAAAGAAAGAAGACAAGTTATGCTACTCCTAAATTATTAGGAGGGTTTTCTTTTATATGTGGGATTCGAAAAAATGCAAAAAGGAAAAAATCTGAGAAATGGAAAATTCGAAGATATGAAGATTTGAATAAAAAGGAACTTTCTTGACAACTATTGCTAGCTGTCCAATTCGAATCCTTTAGGTATTTTTCCTATTTTCTTTTTCTTTTCTTTTAATTTAACTTTAAAAATAATAGAAATATGATTCTAATAAAAAGGAAAGTCGAAAATAGCAATGCAAGAATGATTCTAGAACCTAGTGATGCACGTAGGAACTAGATGCACTCGGTATGAACTTAGATGTTAATTTTTTTTTCTTGAATGAAACTTAAACTAATGCAATAACAAGAAACAAAACAAGCTAAAGGATAGAAACAACCTGGTTTAGGAGCTTTAAGCTCTGATACCAAAATGATACAAGCCTCGATTCAAGGCTTATATGCGTGTGGGCTGCTTGGAGAAGTTTTAGGTGAGAAACTCGACCTTAGGCTTCTTGGATAGGGGTTTTGGGTTGGTATTTGATGGAAGGGTGAAGTGAACCACATGAGGGGTGATGAACCTCGTGATAAATCACAAACTTATAGCTAGGAGGGCTGGTCTCAACTAGGTTCTAAGCGCACAAGCTTCTTTGAGAGAAAAACTTGTAAAGAGAAAATTTGCACTTTATTAATATCAAAAAGGTTGTCAAACTACAATGCTGGAAGGAGCCTTATTAATATGCTCGACAGCGTGGCCTTCTAGGGTCGACTCAAAGAAAGAAAAGGAAAAATTACAAAAGTGCACAAATGGAAAATGTACAAAAGTGCATAACCAAAAAACGACCTATTCCTAAAATGTCTTTGACTCAAGAAATGTAAATATTCTAGATCCTACTCTGCAAAATAGAAATAGGCAAATATTCGTATTGAAAACTTATCTTACTTACCTCACGGCCAAGAAATGGAAGGTGGCCGTCCTTGTGGCATGCACGCGCCTTGCTCCTAGTCTTCAACTTTGAGTAGGGTTATGAATCTTTGGGCCCTGGCCTCTCTTGCCACTAAAGCCCACGTCTCTGAAGTCCCTTGCATTGTTGAGAAGCCTTTGGACTCTTCTTTCCACTTCTGGCCCATTTTCCTTAGTCGATCTTCCTCTAGGAGCTTGTCGACCCATAAGCTGAACTTGTGGAAGAGTGGTCTTGATCTGCTCCTTGTCATTGCTCCTGGTGGCACTACTGGTGTGGAGACTTCCTCTAGATGCATGTCCTGAAGCTGGTAGCTTATCTGGTCCGAGTTTCCTTATGTAGAAGTTTAAATGCTCGTGCACTCGGCTGGATCGGCTGTACCGGCTGGACTGTGCGAGGTACTGGCCGGAATGCCTTCAGGACCGGCCAAGTTGATCCTGGAGTCGGCGGTGTCACCAGGGGGACCGGCGGTGTCATCCACGTTGCCACCAAGTGTGCCGGAAGCTTGGGCCTCTCCGCCGGTAATGCTGATCGGTCTAGTCCTATTGGTCGAGGGTCCGGCGGTACCGCTTGGGCCGGCAGACGTGCCAAATGGCCCGGCTGTCTCGGGCAAGCTTCCTGGTCGGCCAGTCTGGTCTTACGACCTGATGTCCTCATCAGTTTCAGGCTGGAACTAATTTGAACTGTATCCTCCATTGTTAGGCTTTGAAGAGCTCAAAGGAGGCAGCTTTTATGGTTGAATAAAAGCGAGAGTTTCTAGTTTAAAGGCTGAGAGATTTTTGACAGAATTTTAAATTAGAAACTGAGAGATTTGAGTAGAAAAGATAAGAGAATGATCTTATGTTTTGATATCATGTAAGAATATTGAGATTAGAGAGGAGAAATGTGAAGAATTGAATCTAGAAATTCAGAGAGAAGCATGAGAAAATGAGAAATGTCTAAGACTTCTGAAGAAGAATCTCCTAAGAGTTAGCATATACAATGAGTCTTTACAGCCCCTTTATAGAGGATTTACAACGTGAACACAAAACAATTCAGAATTAAACTTGTGGATGAGCTTGAATAGAGGAGGAGCTTGATGACAACCAATGGGAAGAGAGGGGAGGAGCTGCAAACAGACTTATGACCGTTTGGTGAGGTAACCAAGGCTGTGTGCAGCAGTCATGACTGTTTGGTGTGGTTACCAAGTCTGTGTGCAGCATAGAAATGTCCTTGTCACTGTGATTCTTCTCCCAAGGCAGCTGTATCACCATATTAACCATTTTTAAATAATAACTTCCCAACTTTTCTCCTTTTCCCTTGTTATTCAAACTAAAATTTCTTTTTTTTTTGTCATTCCGAGCTTTAAATCAAAAGTTACAGACGATTTAATGCGGACATGTCAAGTTATCGGCCAGTAAAAGTGATCATTCTAAACTAATCACTGGGCTAATTAAATAAATGCTTATAAATGAAGCATAATGCATGGCATCAAGCAGTTTGGATAGATTGGATTACTCAGACGCTTTGTCCTTTGAGTAATGTGGGCATTGTGGATAAAATGGAGCTAGCTTAATGTGGGCATTAGGTTAATGTCTTTCTTAGCTCTAAATCAAAATTATGGACGATTTAGTGCAGATATGACAAGCTGATCGACCAGTTAAAATGATCATTCTAAACTGATCATTGGTGCTCATTGAGTAAAAGCTTATAAATGAAAAATAATGCATGGCATTACGCAGTTTGGGATGGATTGGATTACTTGCACGCTTTGCCGCATCTATTTCGGTGTTAAATTTTGTCAAAATAAGGAAAATTAGGCTAGTTTAATGTGGGCATTGGATTCGTGTCATTCTAAGCTATAAATCAAAAGTTATGGATAATTTAGGGCAAACAATGACAAGTTGATCCGCATGTTAAAGTGATCATTCTAAACGGATCAATGGTGCCCGTTGAGAAAAGTAAAATGAAGCATAATGCATGGCATCACATAGTTTTGGTTAGATTGGATTACTAGGACGCTTTGTCCTATCTATTTTTATCTCAATTTTTTTATAATTTAGAAAATTGAGTTAGATTAACGTGGGCATTGGATTCGTGTCATTTTGAGCTCTGAATCAAAAGTTACTGATGATTTAGTACAGACATTTCAAGTTGATCGCCCAGTTAAAATGATCATTTTAAACTGATCATTGGTGCTCATTGAGTAAAAGCTTATAAATGATAAATAATGCATGGCATTACACAGTGTGGGATGGATTGGATTACTTGCACGCTTTGCCGTATCTATTTCCGTGTTAAATTTTGTCAAAATAAGGAAAATTAGGCTAGTTTAATGTCGGCATTGGATTCGTGTCATTCTAAGCTATAAATCAAAAGTTATGTATAATTTAGGGCAAACAATGACAAGTTGATCTGCATGTTAAAGTGATCATTCTAAACGGATCAATGGTGCCCGTTAAGAAAAGTAATATGAAGCATAATGCATAGCAACACATAATTTTGGTTAGATTGGATTACTAGGACGCTTTGTCCTATCTATTTTTATCTCAAAGTTTTTTACAATTTAGAAAATTGAGTTAGATTAACGTGGGCATTGGATTCGTGTCATTTTGAGCTCTAAATCAAAAGTTACTGATGATTTAGTGCGGACATTTGAAGTTGATCGCAGTTAAAATGATCATTCTAAATTGATCATTGGTGCTCATTGAGTAAAGGCTTATAAATGAAGCATAATGCATGGCATCACGAAGTTTGAGATAGATTGGATTACTTGGACCCTTTGTCGTATCTAGTTCTGTCTCAAATGTTGTCACATTATACAAAATTGAGCTAGCTTAATGTGGGCGTTGGATTCATGTCATTCAAAGCTCTAAATCAAAAGTTACAGATGATTTATTGTAGACATTTCAAGTTGATCTGCCAGTTAAAATGATCATTCTAAACTGATCATTGGTGCTCATTAAGTAAAGGCTTATAATTGAATCATAATGCATGACATCAAGTAGTTTTGATTGATTGGATTACTTGGACGCTTTGTTGTATCTATATATGTCTCAAATATTGTCAGAATATATAGAAAATTAAGCTAGATTAGTGTGGGCACTGGATTCATGTCATTTTGAGCTCTAAATCAAAAGTTACACATGATTTAGTGCGGACATGTCAGGGTTATCGGCCAGTTAAAGTGATCATTCTAAACTGGTCATTGGTGCTCATTAAGTAAAGGCTTATCAATGAACCATAAAGCATGGCATCACGCAGTTTGGGATAGATTGATTACTTGGACATTTTTTCGTCTCTATTTCTGTCTCAAATTTTGTCAAAATATAGAAAATTGTGCTACCATAACGTGGGCATTAGATTCTTGTCATTTTGAGCTCTAAATCAAAAGTTGCAAAAGATTCAGTGCGGATCTGTCAAGAGTATCAGCCAGTTATAGTGATCATTCTAAACTGATCATTGGTGCCCATTGAGTAAAAGCTTATAAATGAAAAATAATGCATGGCATTACGAAGTTTGGGATGGATTGGATTAATAGGAAGCTTTGTTGTATGTATTTCTATCTTAAATATTGTAAAAATATAGAAAATTGAGCTACCTTAACGTGGGCATTGTATTTGTGTCATTCTGAGCTCTAAATTAAAAGTTATGGACGATTTAATGCGTACATGTCAAGTTGATCGGCTAGTTAAAGTGATCATTGGTGCCCATTGAGAAAACGCTTATAAATGAAAAATAATGCATGGCATTACACAGTTTGGGATGGATTGGATTACTTGGACGCTTTGCCGTATCTATTTCTATGTTAAATTTTGTCAAAATAAGGAAACTTAGGCTAGCTTAATGTGGGCATTGGATTCGTGTCATTCTAAGTTTAAAAGCAAAAGTTATGGATAATTTAGTGCAAACAATGACAAGTTGATCTGCATGTTAAAGTGATCATTCTAAACGGATCAATGGTGCCCTTTGAGTAAAGTAAAATGAAGTATAATGCATGGCATCACATAATTTTGGTTAGAATGGACTACTAGGACACTTTGTCCTATCTATTTTTATCTCAAATTTTGTTACAATTTAGAAAATAGAGCTCGATGAACGTGGGCATTGGATTTCGTCATTCTAAGCTCTAAATCCAAAGTTATTAATGATTTATTGCGGACATGTCAAGTTGATCGGCCAGTTCAAGTGAACATTGTAAACTGGTCATTGGTGCTCCTTAAGTAAAGGCTTATAATAAAGCGTAATGCATGGCATCAAGTAGTTTGGATAGATTGGATTACTTTGGCGCTTTGTCATCTCTAATTCTATCTCAAATTCTGTCAAAATATAGAAAATGGATCTAGTTTAACGTGGGCATTGGATTCGTATCATTCGGAGCTCTAAATCAAAAGTTACGGAAGATTTATTGTGGACATGTCAGGTTGATTGGCCAGTTAAATTGATAATTCTAAACTAATCGTTGGTGCTCATTGAGTAAAGGGTTATAAATGAAGCATAATGCATGGCATCACACAATTTGGATAGATTGGATTACTTGTACGCTTTGTCGTATATATTTTTCTGTGTCAAATTTTGTTACAATTTATAAAATGGTGCTAGCTTAACGTGGGCATTGGATTAATGTGATTCTTAGCTCTAAATTAAAATTATGGACGATTTAATGAAGATATGACAGGCTGATCGGCCAGTTAAAATGATCATTCTAAACTGATCATTGGTGCTCATTGAGTAAAAGCTTATAAAGGAAAAATAATGCATTGCATCATGCAGTTTGAGATGGAATGGATTAATTGAACGTTTTGTCGTATCTATTTCAGTCTCAAATTTTTCCAAAATATAGAAAATTGAGCTAGATTAAAGTGGGCATTGTATTCGTGTCATTTTGAGCTCTAAATAAAAAGTCACGGATGATTTAGTGCTGACATTTCAAGTTTATCAGCTAGTTAAAGTTTTCATTCTAAACTGATCATTGGTGCTCATTAAGTAAAGGCTTATCAATGAACCATAAAGCATGGCATCACGCAGTTTGGGATAGATTGGATTACTTGGACGCTTTGTGGTCTCTATTTCTATCTAAAATTTTGTCAAAATATAGAAAATTGAGCTACCTTAACATGGGCATTAGATTCGTGTCATTTTAAGCTCTAAATCAAAACTTATAGAAGATTTAGTGCGGATATGTCAAGAGACTCAGCCAGTTATAGTGATCATTCTAAACTGATCATTGGTGCCCATTGAGTAAAAGTTTATAAATGAAAAATAATGCATGGCATTACATAGTTTGGGATGGATTGGATTACTTGGACGCTTTGTTGTCTCTATTTCTGTCTTAAATTTTCTAAAAATATAGAAAATTGAGCTAGCTTAACATGGGCATTGGATTCATGTCATTTTGAGCTCTAAATCAAAAGTTATGTACAATTTAATGCGTACATGTCAAGTTGATCGTCTAGTTAAAGTGATCAATCTAAACTGATCATTGGTGCCCATTGAGTAAACGCTTATAAATGAAAAATAATGCATGGCATTACACAATTTGGGATGGATTGGATTACTTGGACGCTTTGCCGTATCTATTTCTCTGTTAAATTTTGTCAAAATAAGGAAAATTAGGCTAGCTTAATGTGGGCATTGGATTCGTGTAATTCTTAGTTATAAATCAAAAGTTATGGATAATTTAGTGCAAACAATTACAAGTTGATCTGCATATTAAAGTGATCATTCGAAACGGATAAATGGTGCCCTTTGAGTAAAGTAAAATGAAGTATAATGCGTGGTATCACATAATTTTTGTTAGATTGGATTACTAGGACGATTTGTCTATCTATTTTTATCTCAAATTTTGTTAAAATTTAGAAAATTGAGTTAGATTAACATGGGCATTGGATTCGTGTCATTCTAAGCTCTAAATCAAAAGTTATTGACGATTTATTGCGGACATGTCAAGTTGATCGGCCAGTTAAAATGATCATTGTAAAGTGATCTAGGTGCTCATTAAGTAAAGGCTTATAAATGAAGTGTAATGCATGGCATCAAGTAGTTTAGATAGATTGGATTACTTTGGCGCTTTGTCATCTCTAATTTTGTCTCAAATTATGTCAAAATATAGAAAATGGATCTAGTTTAACATGGGCATTAGATTCGTGTCATTCAGAGCTTTAACTCAAAAGTTACGAAAGATTTTTTGTGGACATGTCAGGTTGATTGGCCAGTTAAATTGATAATTCTAAACTAATCATTGGTGCTCATTGAATAAAGGGTTATAAATGAAGCATAATGCATGGAATCATACAATTTTGGATAGATTGGATTACTTGTACGCTTTGTCGTATATATTTCTGTCTCAAATTTTGTTACAATTTATAAAATGGGGCTAGCTTAACGTGGGCATTGGATTAATGTCTTTCTTAGCTCTAAATCAAAATTATGGAAGATTTAGTGCAGATATGACAAGCTGATAGGCAGTTGAAATGATCATTCTAAACTGATCATTGGTGCTCATTGAGTAAAAGCTTATAAAGGAAAAATAATGCGTGGCATCATGCAGTTTGGGATGGAATGGATTACTTGAAACTTTTGTCGTATCTATTTTTCACTCAAATTTTGCCAAAACATAGAAAATTGAGCTAGCTTAAAGTGGGCATTGGATTTGTGTCATTTTGAGCTCTAAATTAAAAGTTACGGATGATTTAGTGCGGACATGTCAAGTTTATCAGCTAGTTAAAGTGATCATTATAAACTGATCATTGGTGCTCATTAAGTAAAGGCTTACAATGAACCATAAAGCATGGCAACACGCAGTTTGGGATAGGTTGGATTACTTGGACGCTTTGTGGTCTCTATTTCTGTATCAAATTTTGTCAAAATATAGAAAATTTAGCTACCTTAACGCGGGCATTAGATTCGTGTCATTTTGAGCTTTAAATCAAAAGTTGCATAAGATTTAGTGCGGACATGTCAATAGTATCGGCAAGTTATAGTGATCATTCTAAACTGATCATTGGTGCCCATTGAGTAAAAGTTTATAAATGAAAAATAATTCATGGCATTACGCAGTTGGGATGGATTGGATTAATTGGACGCTTTGTTGTCTCTATTTCTGTCTTAAATTTTGTAAAAATTTAGAAAATTGAGTTAGATTAACATGGGCATTGGATTCGTGTCATTCTAAGCTCTAAATCAAAAGTTATTGACGATTTATTGCGGACATGTCAAGTTGATCGGCCAGTTAAAATGATCATTGTAAAGTGATCTAGGTGCTCATTAAGTAAAGGCTTATAAATGAAGTGTAATGCATGGCATCAAGTAGTTTAGATAGATTGTATTACTTTGGCGCTTTGTCATCTCTAATTTTGTCTCAAATTATGTCAAAATATAGAAAATGGATCTAGTTTAACATGGGCATTAGATTCGTGTCATTCAGAGCTTTAAATCAAAAGTTACGAAAGATTTTTTGTGGACATGTCAGGTTGATTGGCCAGTTAAATTGATAATTCTAAACTAATCGTTGGTGCTCATTGAGTAAAGGGTTATAAATGAAGCATAATGCATGGCATCACACAATTTTGGATAGATTGGATTACTTGTACGCTTTGTCGTATATATTTTTTTGGCTCAAATTTTGTTACAATTTATAAAATGGAGCTAGCTTAACATGGGCATTGGATTAATGTGATTCTTAGCTCTAAATTAAAATTATGGACAATTTAATGCAGATATGACAGGCTGATCGGCCAGTTAAAATGATCATTCTAAACTGATCATTGGCGCTCATTGAGTAAAAGCTTATAAAGGAAAAATAATGCATTGCATCATGCAGTTTGAGATGGAATGGATTAATTGAACGTTTTGTCGTATCTATTTCAGTCTCAAATTTTGCCAAAATATAGAAAATTGAGCTAGATTAAAGTGGGCATTGTATTCGTGTCATTTTGAGCTCTAAATAAAAAGTCACGGATGATTTAGTGCTGACATGTCAAGTTTATCAGCCAGTTAAAGTGATCATTCTAAATTGACAATTGGTGCTCATTAAGTAAAAGCTTATAAATTAAGTATAAAGCATGACATGACACAGTTTGGGATAGATTAGATTATTTGGACGGATTGTGGTCTTTATTTTTTTCTCAAATTTTGTCTAAATATTAAAAATTGAGCTAAATTAATGTGTGCATTGGATTCGTGTCATTTTGAGCTTTAAATCAACAGTTACAAACGATTTAATGTGGACATGTCAAGTTACTCGGCTAGTTAAAGGGATCATTCTAAATTGATCATTGGTGCCCACTGAGAAAAAGCTCATAAATGAAAACTAATGAATGGCATCACACAGATTAGGATGGATTGGATTACTTGGACGCTTTGTCGTATCTATTTTTGTCTCAAATTTTCTCAAAATATAGAAAATTGAGTTAGCTTAACGTGGGCATTGGATTCGTGTCATTTTCAGCTCTAAATAAAAAGTTACTGATGAATTAGTGCGGACATTTGAAGTTGATCGGCCAGTTAAAATGATCATTCTAAACTGATCATTGGTGCTCATTGAGTAAAGGCTTATAAATGAAGCATAATGCATGGTATCACGAAGTTTGAGATAGATTGGATCACTTGGACCCTTTGTCGTATCTAGTTCTGTCTCAAATGTTGTCACTTTACAAAATAGAGCTAGCTTAATTTGGGAATTGGATTCATGTCATTCAACGCTCTAAATCAAAAATAACGGACAATTTGTTGTAGACATGTCAAGTTGATCTGCCAGTTAAAGTGATCATTATCATTTGTGATCATTAAATAAAGGCTTATAATTGAAGCATAATGCATGACATAAAGCAGTTTTGATAGATTAGATTACTTGGACGCTTTGTTGTATCGATATTTGTCTCAAATATTGTCAAAATATAGAAAATTAAGCTAGCTTAACGTGGGCACTGGATTCGTGTCATTTTGAGCTCTAAATCAAAAGTTACACATGATTTAGTGCAGACATGTCATGATTATCGTCAAGTTAAAGTGATCATTCTAAGCTGATCATTGTTGCTCATTAAGTAAAGGCTTATCAATTAACCATAAAGCATGGCATCACGCAATTTGGGACAGATTGGATTGTTTGGACGCTTTGTGATCGCTATTTCTGTCTCAAATTTTGTTAAAATATAAAAAATTGAGCTAACTTAACGTGGGCATTAGATTCATGTCATTTTGAGCTCCAAAATCAAAAGTTGATCGGATAGTTAAAGTAATCAATCTAAACTGATCATTGATGCCAATTGAGTAAACGCTTATAAATGAAAAATAATGCATGGCATTACTCAGTTTGGGATGGATTGGTTTACTTGGACGCTTTGCCGTATCTATTTTAGTGTTAAATTTTGTCAATATATGGAAAATTGGGCTAGCTTAATGTGGGCATTGGATTCGTGTCATTTAAAGCTATAAATCAAAAGTTATGGATGATTTAGTGCAAACAGGACAAGTTGATATGCATCTTAAAGTGATCATTCTAAAGGGATCAATGGTGCCCTTTGAGTAAAGTAAAATGAAGCATAATACATGGCATCACATTATTTTGGTTAGATTAGATTACTTGGACGCTTTGTCGTATCTATTTTTGTCTCAAATTTTCTCAAAATATAGAAAATTGAGTTAGCTTAACGTGGGCATTGGATTCGTGTCATTTTAAGCTCTAAATCCAAAGTTACTTATGATTAGTGCGGACATTTGAAGTTGATCGACCACTTAATATGATTATTTTAATCTGATCATTGGTGCTCATTGAGTAAAGGCCTATAAATGAAGTGTAATTCATGGCATCAGGAATTTTGAGATAGATTGGATTACTTGGACCCTTTGTCGTATCTTGTTCTGACTCAAATGTTGTCACATTATACAAAATTGAGCTAGCTGAATTTGGGCATTGGATTCGTGTCATTCAAAGCTCTAAATCAAAAATTACAGACAATTTCGTACACACATGTCAAGTTGATCTGCCAGTTAAAGTGATCTTCTAAATTGATCATTGGTGATCATTAAATAAAGGCTTATAATTGAAGCATAATGCATGACATCAAGCAGTTTTGATAGATTGGATTACTTGGACGCTTTGTTGTATCTATATCTGTCCCAAATATTGTCAAAATATAGAAAATTAAGCTAGCTTAACGTGGGCACTAGATTCGTGTCATTTTGAGCTCTAAATCAAAAGTTACACATGATTTAGTGCGGACATGTCAGGGTTATCGTCTAGTTAAAGTGATCATTCTAAACTGATCATTGTTGCTCATTAAGTAAAGGCTTATCAATGAACCATAAAGCATGGCATCACGCAATTTGGGATAGATTGGATTATTTGGATGCTTTGTGATCTCTATTTCTGTCCCAAATTTTGTTAAAATATAGAAAATTGAGCTACCTTAACGTGGGCATTAGATTCATGTCATTTTGAGCTCTAAATCAAAAGTTACGAAAGATTTAGTGCGGACATGTGTAGAGTATCGGCCAGTTATAGTGATCATTCTAAACTGATCATTGGTGCCCATTGAGTAAAACCTTATAAATGAAAAATAATGCATGGCATTACACAGTTTGGGATGGATTGGATTACTTGGACGCTTTGTTGTCTCTATTTCTGTCTCAAATTTTGTCAAAATATAGAAGATTGAGCTACTTAACGTGGGCATTGGATTCGTATCATTTTGAACTCTAAATCAAAAGTTATGGACGATTTAATGCGTACATACCAAGTTGATCGGATAGTTAAAGTGATCAATCTAAACTGATCATTGGTGCCAATTGAGTAAACGCTTATAAATGAAAAATAATGCATGGCATTACTCAGTTTGGGATGGATTGGATTACTTGGACGCTTTGCTGTATCTATTTCAGTGTTAAATTTTGTCAAAATAAGGAAAATTGGGCTAGCTTAATGGGCATTAGATTCGTGTCATTCTAAGCTATAAATCAAAAGTTATGGATGATTTAGTGCAAATATGACAAGTTGATCTGCACGTTAAAGTGATCATTCTAAACGGATCAATGGTGCCCTTTGAGTAAAGTAAAATAAAGCATAATACATGGCATCACATAATTTTGGTTAAATTAGATTATTTGGACGCTTTGTGGTATCTATTTTTTATCTCAAATTTTGTTACAATTTAGAAAATTGAGTTAGCTTAACTTGGGCATTGGATCCATGTCATTCTATGTTCTAAATCAAAAGTAACTGATGATTTATTGCGGACATGTCAAGTTGATCGGACAGTTAAAGTGATCATTGTAAACTGATCATTGGTGCTCATTAAGTAAAGGCTTATAAATGAAGCATAATGCATGGCATCAAGTAGTTTGGATAGATTGGATTACTTTGGCGCTTTGTCATCTCTAATTCTGTCTCAAATTATGTCAAAATATAGAAAATGGAGCTAGTTTAACGTAGGCATTGGATTCGTGTCATTCGGAGCTCTAAATCAAAAGTTACGGAAGATTTAGTGTGGACATGTCAGTTTGATTGGCCACTTAAATTGATAATTCTAAACTAATCGTTGGTGCTCATTGAGTAAAGGGTTATAAATGATGCATAATGCATGGCATCACACAATTTTGGATATTTTGGATTACTTATACGCTTTCTCGTATTTATTTCTGTCTCAAATTTTGTTACAATTTATAAAAATGGGCTTGCTTAACGTGGGCATTGGATTCATGTGATTCTTAGCTCTAAATCAAAATAATGGACGATTTTGTTGCAGACATGACAAGCTGATCGGCCAGTTCAAATTATCCTTCTAAACTGATCATTGGTGCTCATTGAGTAAAAGCTTATAAAGGAAAAATAATGCATGGCGTCACGCAGTTTGGGATGGAATGGATAACTTGAACGTTTTGTCGTATCTATTTCTGTCTCAAGTTATGCCAAAATATAGAAAATTGAGCTAGCTTCAAGTGGGCATTTGATTCATGTCATTTTGTGCTCTAAATCAAACGTTACGCACGATTTAGTGTGGACATGTCAAGCGTATCGGCTAGTAAATGTGATTATTGTAAACTGATAATTGGTGCTCATTAAGTAAAATCTTATAAATTAAGAATAAAGCATGACATGATGCAGTTTGGGATAGATTGGATTACTTGGACGGTTTGTGGTCTCTATTTTTGTCTCAAAAATTTTCAAAATATAGAAAATTGAGCTAGCTTAATGTGGGCATTGGATTCCTGTATTTTGAGCTTTAAATCAAAAGTTACAGATGATTTAATGTGGACATGTCAAGTTAATCGGCTAGTTAAAGGGATCATTCTAAATTGATCATTGGTGCACATTGAGAAAAAGCTCATAAATGAAAAATAATGCATGGCATCACGCAGATTGGGATGGATTGGATTACTTGGACGCTTTGTTGTATCTATGTTAGTCTCAAATTTTCTCAAAATATAAAAATTGAGCTAGCTTAACGTGTACATTGGATTCTTGTGATTTTGAGCTCTAACTCAAAAGTTACTGATGATTTAGTGCAGACATTTGAAGTTGATTGGCCAGTTAAAATGATCATTCTAAACTAATCATTGGTGCTCATTGAGTAAAGGTTTATAAATGAAGCATAACGAATGGCATCACGAGGTTTGAGATAGATTGGATTACTTTGACCTTTTGTCGTATCTAGTTCGGTCTCAAATGTTGTCACATTATTCAAAATTGAGCTAGCATACTGTGGGGATTGGATTCATGTCATTCAAAGCACTAAATCAAAAGTTACAGACGATTTAGTGTAGACATGTCAAGTTGATCTGCCAGTTAAAGTGATCATTCTAAACTGATCATTGGTGCTCATTAAGTAAAGGCTTATAATTGAAGCATAATGCATGACATCAAACAGTTTTGATAGATTGGGTTACTTGAACGCTTTGTTGTAACTATATTTGTCTCAAATATTGTAAAAATATAGAAAATTAAGCTAGATTAACGTGGGCACTGGATTTGTGTCATTTTGGGTTTAAAATCAAACGTTACACATGATTTAGTGCGGAAATGTCAGGGCTATCGGCCAGTTAAAGTGATCATTCTAAAATGATCATTGGTGCTCATTAAGTAAATGCTTATCAATGAACCATAAAACATGGCATCACACAATTTGGGATAGATTGGATTACTTGGACACTTTGTGGTTTCTATTTCTGTCTCACATTTTGTCAAAATATAGAAAATTGACCTACCTTAACGTGGGCATTAGATTTGTGTCATTTCGAGCTCTAAATCAAAAGCTATGGAAGATTTAGTGCGGACATGTCAAGAGTATTGGCGAGTTATAGTGATCATTCTAAACTGATCATTGGTGCCCATTAAGTAAAAGCTTATAAATGAAAAATAATGCATGGCATTACGCAGTTTGGGATGGATTGGATTACTTGGACGCTTTGTCGTATCTATTTCTTTGTTAAATTTTGTCAAAATATAGAAACTTGGGCTAGCTTAACGTGGGCATTCGATTTGTGTGATTTTGAGCTCGAAATCAAAAGTTACGGACGATTTAGTGCAGATATGTCGAGTTGATCGGGCAGTTAAAGTGATCATTCTAAACTGATCACTGGTGCTCATTAAGTAAAAGCTTATAAACGAAAAAATAATGCATGGCACCACGCAGTTTAGGATGGATTGGATTAGTTAGACGGTTAGTCAAATCCATTTATATCTCAAATTTTGTCACAATATAGAAATTTAGCTAGGTTAACGTGGGCATTGGATTCGTGTCATTCTGAGCTCTAAATGAAAAGTTACGGACAATTTAGTGCCCACATGTCAAGTTGATCGGCCAGTTAAATCCAACAGTCTAAACTGTTCATGGGTGCTCATTGAGTAAAGGCTTATAAATGAAGCATAGTGCATCGCATCATATAATTTTGGTTAGATTGGATTACTTGAACACTTTGTCGTATCTATTATTATCTCAAATTTTGTTACAATTTAGAAAATTGAGTTAGCTTAATGTGGGCAGTGGATTCGTGTTATTCTAAGCTCTAAATCAAAAGTTAAGTTACTACGATTTATTGCGGATATGTCAAGTTGATCGGCCACTTATAGTGATCATTGTAAACTGATCATTTGTGCTCATTAAGTGGATGCTTATAAATGAAGCATAATGCATGGTGTCAAGTAGTTTGGATAGATTTGAGTATTTTGGCGCTTTGTTGTCTCTAATTCTGTCTCAAATTATGTCAAATTATTGAAAAATGAGCTAGCTTAATGTGGGCATTGGATTCGTGTAATTTTGAGCTCTAAATCAAAAGTTACGTACGATTTAGTGCGGACATATCAAGTTGATCCGCCAACTAAAGAGATCATTTTTGAGAAAACACTTATAAATGAAAAATAATGAATGGCATCACGCAGTTTGGGATGGATGGGATTACTTGGACGCTTTGTTGTATCTATTTCTGTCTCAATTTTTTTCATATTATATAAAATTGAGCTAGCTTAACATGGGCATTGCATTTGTGTCATTTTGAGCTCTAAATTAAAAGTTATGGACAATTTAGTGCAGAAATGTCAAGTTGATATGCGAGTTAAAGTGATCATTCTAAACTGATCATTGGTGCTCATATAGTAAAGGCTTATAATTGAAGCAAAATGCATGACATCAGGCAGTTTTTATATTTTGGATTACTTGGACGCTTTGTTGTATCTATTTCGGTCTCAAATTTTTTTCAAAATATAGAAAATTTAACTAGCTTAACGTGGGAATTGGATTCGTGTCATTTTGAGATCTAAATCAAAAGTTACGGGAGATTTAGTGCAGACATGTCAAGTTGATCAGCATGTTAAAGTGATCATTTTAAACGGATCATTGCTGCCCTTTGAGTAAAGTTTTATCAATGAAGCATATTGCATGCGTCACACTATTTTGGATAGATCGGATTACTTGAACGCTTTGTCGTACCTAGTTTTATCTCAAATTTTGTTACAATACAGTAAATTGAGCGAGCTTAACGTGAGCATTGGATTCGTGTGTTTCTGAGCTCTAAATCAAAAGTTACGGATGATTTAGTGCGGACATGTCAAGTTGATCGGCCAGTTAAAGTGATCATTCTAAACTGATCATTGGTGCTCCTTAACTAAAGGCTTATAAATGAAGCCTAAGGAATGGCATTACACAGTTTGTGATAGATTGGATTATTTGGACGTTTTGTCATCTCTATTTTTGTCTCAAAGTTTGTCAAAATATAGAAACTTTACCTAGTTTAACATGGGCATTCGATTCGTGTCATAATGAGCTCAAATCAAGAGGTACGGACGATTTACTGCGGATGTGTCAAGTTGATCGGTGAGTTAATATGATTATTCTAAACTGATTATTAGTGCTCATTGAGTAAAAGCTTATAAATGAATCATAATGCATGGCATCAAACAATTTTCGATAGATTGGATTACTTGTACGCTTTGTGTTCTCTATTTTTGTCTCATATTTTGTCAAAATATAGAAAATAAAGCTAACTTAACGTGGGCATTGGATTTGTGTCATTCTGAGCTTTAACTCAAAAGTTACGGACGATAAATGCGGTCATGTCTAGTTGATCGGCCAGTTAAAGTGATCATTTTAAACATATCATTGGTGCTCATTAAGTAAAGGCATATAAATGAAGCATAATGCATGGCACCAATCAGTATGGATGGATTGGATTACTTGGACACTTTAGCGTCTCTATTTTCTTCTCAGATTTTATCAATATATAGAAAATTGAGCCGGCGTAACGTGGGCGTTGGATTCGTGTCATTTTGAGCTCTAAATCAAAAGTTACTGACGATTCAGTGGGGACATTTCAAGTTTATCAGCTAGTTAAAGCAATCATTTTAAACTGATCATTGGTGCTCATTGAGTAAAACCTTATAAATGAAGCATAATGCATGGCATCACATAGATTTGGTTTGATTGGATTACTTGGATGCTTTGTCATATCTATATCTGTCTCAAATTTTGTTACAATATAGAAAATTGACCAAGCTTAAAGTGGGCGTTGGATTTTTCTGAGCTCTAAATCAAAAGTTATGGAAAATTTAGTGCAGACATGTCAAATGAAATATAATGCATGCATCAAGTAGTTTTGATAGATTGTATTACTTGGACGCTTTGTCGTCTCGATTTCAGTTTCAAATTTTTGTCAAAATATAGAGAATTAAGCTAGCTTAACATGGGCATTAGATTCGTGTAATTCAGAGCTTTAAATCAAAAGTTACGGACGATTTAGTGCGGACATATCAAGTTGAATGGCCAATTAGACTCATCATTCTAATTTGATCATTGATGCTCATTGGGTAAAGGCTTATAAATGAAGCATAATGTATGACATCACATAGTTTGGGATAGATTGGATTACTTAGGCGCTTTTTCGTATCAATATCTGTCTCAAATTTTGTAAAACCATAGAAAATTGAGCTAGTTTAACGTGGGAATTTGATTCGTGTTATTCTTAGCTCTAAATCAAAATTTACGGACGATTTAGTGCGGATATGTTAAGTTGATCTGCCAGTTAAAGTGATAATTCTAATTGGATAATTGGTGCCCATTTAGTAAAGGCTTATCAATGAAGTATAATGCATGGCATCACAAAGTTTTGGATCGATTGGATTACTTGGACGCTTTATCGTATCTAGCTCTGTCTCAAATTTTGTTACAATATAAAACATTGAGCTAGTTTATTATGGGCATTGGTCTTGTGTGTTTCTGAGCTCTAAATTGAAAGTTACATAAGATTTAGTGCAGATATGTCAAGGTGATCGACGAGTTAAAGTGATGATTCTAAACTGATCATTCATACTCATTAAGTAAAGGCTTATAAATGAATCATAATGCATGGGATCACACAGTTTACGATAGATTGGATTACTTGGACGCTTTGTTTTATCATTTTTGTCTCAAATTTTGTTACAATATAAAAAATTTAGCTAGCTTAACATAGGCATTGGATTCGTGTCATTCTGAGCTCTAAATCAAAAGTTATAGACGATTTAGTGGGGACATTTCAAGTTGATCGGCCAATTAAAGTGATGATTCTAAACTGATCATTGGTGCTCATTGAGTAAAAGCTTATACGTAAAAAATAATACATGGCCCCACGCAGTTTGGAATAGACTAGATTACTTAGACGATTTTTCGTATCTAGTTCAGTCTCAAATGTTTTCACAAAATAGAAAATATATGTAGCTTAAAATGGGCTTTGAATTCATGTCATTCTGAATTCTAATTCAAAAGTTATGGACAATTTAGTGTGGACGTGTCAAGTTGATCGGCCAGTTAATATGATCATTCTAAATTGATCATTGGTGCTCATTGAGTAAAGGCTTATGAATGAAGCATAATGCATGGCATCACTTAGTTGTGCCTAAAAGTAAAAAATACTAAATTAATATTTAAAAAAATTTCGAATAATAATAAATTAAATTAATATAATAAGAATTTACCAATGGATTGGCTCGTCTCAAAAAACTAGTCCATCTAGCTTTGTGAATATAAATGCCTTTGCGTGCTCGGTCTCTTTTTTGGTTTCCTAAATTAGTACTCGAGATGGCCTCAGCGCTGGAAGATTCCCAATAACGAATAAAGTCGTTCCAAACCGACTCATTCAACCCCCTTGGTTTGTCTTTTTCCTTTTTGCACTTTTGTTTCCACTCGTTCATGTGGCGGGAAAATTGTACGGCAGCCTTTTTTTGAAAAGCTTTTTCCACCAATTTTGAGTAAATGGGATCCCATGTAAATTATTGCTGCAAAATTTACTTATATATTACTAAAAAATATTTTAAACAATTACATATTTAAAAATAAATTAACGTAGTGCAAACGTCCTGAACCAAATTTGAAGTTCTTCATACGGAATATCTCTAAATTTTGTATACGGTTTGTTCAAAAGAGAATAAAGCATCTTTAATATAGATTTGTTTATTCCGTTTTTTGAAATACCAAACCTACGAATTTTTACTACACTAGCGTTAAAATAATTATTTTAAATCTAATTATTGAAAATTTAATATACCATGTCGAATTTCCTTGATTACTCGGATCAAGAAAAGTAAGATGTTCACGACCAGGTTGCTGAACCAATTCTTCAATTGTCATTGGTCGGAAAGAATCATTACAGATTCTGGAACTTGAGTTGGTATAAAACTTGTAGTAAACAATTCACCATGTCGATACTCTTGATACGAACTTAAAAATATTATTATTAAATGAATACGGTGACTATACTTGATGTTAATAGTAATATTTAACACACATAAACTAATACAAAGTATAAATACAGAATATCTATCCGAATCGTTTAAATGATTTCAAATAATAATAAATAAATGATTTTTTTATCCATAATTAATAAAAGTATAGAATTTGTTAATAAAAATGTTGTTTTGTAAGAAAATAGTTTCACACTAACCTAGGATCTCCAACATAATGTTAAGCATATTTCATCAATATACACATAAAATAGCATTCATAACTAACTTATAAAATAGCTTATATGTTACATAAATAATTACCAATTCGAGTAATTATTTGACAAGTAAGACTATGGTTTTTTAGCTAACTGCAACTTTCCATGATCAAATAGCATACATAAAACGTCAAAATAGCTTTCCATGATCAAAGACTTGTTTGATCAAACAAGTAACATATACATTTTACTTTTGCAAAAAAAATTGAAAAAAATTGTAATTTTTATCTAATTAATTTGTTGGCTAACAATCAATGGATGAAAATAAAAACAATCAGACATGGAACTCATTTAGACAATTCATCGAACATATTACTTTCATCCAACATTACAAGAAACAATGTTCTTAAGCTTATAAGAATTAACAATCACAAACACCCATAAATCCCACATCTTGTGTGACTAGAAACAGAGAGTGAAAAATCTATTGGAACATTCCATTCAACAAGCATCAGGTTCAAAGGGTTTAGGTAACAAAGAAAACCTGATTCAAAATTCTTCTGGATATTTTTTTGATCTATATAAAAAACTGTGGGAAGAAGAAAAAAGAGAGATCTATATTACTCTCTCTCTCTGACCCAAATTAAGAACGGCTCCAAATTTAAAACGCCAAAATCTCAGAAAATAATATCGAGAGAGAGAGAAAGAACATTGTGAAGGTTTTATAAACTTTCATTTCCAGTGATTACACTTACACAGACCGAGAGGAGACTTCCGGCGACGTCAGCGGCGGGAGGGAAAGGTGGATTTCGGAACGGGAGAGGAAAAGGCCGATTTTGTAATGGAGAAGAAGACTGAAAGAGATGTCGTGGGGTCATAGTTTATATTCGATATTTTTGACCGCAAAATCCGTCGGAAAACCGTCGGCCAAATAATAAATATTTTTGCGAAAACTCCCGTGCTAAATTAACTTTCCGAAATTAATATTTTTGCTAAATTAATATTTTTGTGAAATATTTTGAAAAAACTATCTAGTATATAACATTATGAATGTGTACCATTTAGTCGTAGCCCATATATGTTTTATACTTTTAAATCAATAAAAATTTACATTTGAAATTTTTGTTTGTTGCATATATGTCGGAAATTGCAGACGAAATTCTGATGGGTATTCAAATTCTGTCGGCAATCCGTCGGATAATCTTCTCCGATATAATAGGGTGTAGTATCAATACCCTATGCCATCAAGAATTTGACTGTAGTTTCCAACGGCATTGCGACGGGTTCCGACGAGTATTCAAATTTCATCGGCAATCCGTCGGATAATCTTTTCCGACACGATAGGGTATAGTATCAATACCCTATGTTGTCGGACTCCAACTAGAGTTTCCGTTGGAATTGCGATGGGTTTTGTAGTTTTGTTGGAAATCCGTCGCACACAGGAATATAAATTTTTTTTAAAATATTATTTAACACTAAAAATTAAAGTATCATAAAATCTAAAACATTGCAATCACATATTTAATATGAATCTAATTAACATTCCGAATTAGCTGAATTTTCGTCGTCAAACTCGCCAATCTCCTCTTCTGAATCTTGAAATACGTTGTAATCTCCGTATGTGGTATCATCAACAACAAGGTTAACTTCAAGAGAAGTGTCTATGGAACATAAGTTACCAATTGTGCTTTGCTGCATATATAGGGCCTTGCTCAGAAACACCACATACCATTCCTATAGGGTGTATTGAAGTAACTGTAGTGCAAGGATCTTGTTTGTTCTTCACACGAGGATATCGAATGTAACAAACCTGGTCCGCTTGTGATGCAAGTATAAAAGATCATATTTTAGATGTCACTTACGAGAGTGGACAGATGTAACACCGAATTCGTCATACCAGTCACAGTAGAACACAATACAGCTCAAATCAATCATTCCTGGATAGTGAACTTCTAATATTTGACAAAAAACATTGTTGTATACAATTTCACCATATTGAGATAATATACCATAATTAGAAGTTTTTTGTGAGCTTCCTTCACGATGAGTCTGAAAAGCATATCCACGAGTGCAGTACATTGGATAAGATTTTGTCATAAATATAAAAACATTCACCAACTCAACTAACCATGTGTGAAACGTCATCCCCTAAAAGGACCCATCGTAACCTGCAAAATTTGTTGAATACACTCAACTATATATTTATATATAGGAAATTATTATTGAAAATTACATAAGTAATTAACACTGACGTAAAAATGCAACCAACTTGCAAATTCGCTCTTTTTAAGTTCAACCAACTCATTCTCTGTGTAATTTGAATAATAAACACGTATTTGATCCATGTATATCCTGTTAATTATAAACAAAATAATTAAAAATAAAGTATAATAACATTTACAAAAAAAATTAAATGAGTGTACCTTTCATATTCCGAAACATCATTGCAATTTGTCAAATTATACGGATACAAATGTTTGTGTTCCTCCTCTGATAGGCGTCGCGTCTTTCTTTTTCTACTTATATGTCCAATTTGTGAAAATACTTCTCGTACATACACTGGATAACTTGGTTTTTCTCCTCTATCATCATGTCGTGCTGGTCGTCTATTTTTTTGGACTTGCGATAGAAAATAGTTGCTGGCGAAGTTAGATGTTTCCTCATTAATACTTTGTGCGATGATTGAACCTTTAACCTTGGCAAGATTTTTAACTTCTTTCTTTAGGTGGAACATATATCTCTCAAAAGGATACATCCATCGGTACTAAACATGTCCTCCAAGTGTTGCTTCTCTAGGCATGTGAATAGGAAGATGTTCCATAACATAAAAAAATGCTGGTGAAAATATTTTCTCAAGGTTACAAATGAGAACCAGTATTTTTTTCCTCCAAATTTTGTATATCGTCACTAGTAAGTGATCTTGTACATAAATGTCAGAAAAGCACCAATTCCTGCATAGTAAAAAAGTTATTCCAGCCGGAAAATTATGATTATATATAAAATAATGAAAACGTATCTGCAATTGCTTCGTGGACGTTTTTAGGCAGAAGATTGCTAAAGGTAAATCAAAATAGTCTTTGCATGACAACATGACAATCATGAATTTTCATCCCTATAAATTTGCCTTCAATAGTATCGACACAATTACGAAGATTAGATTCGTATCAGTATGGAAATTTGACATTATGCTTAATCCAATAAAAAACTCATCTTTTGCATGCGCATCCAACCGGAATGTAGGAGACAATGATTTTTCCATTCGATACTACATGTAGTTCCTTCTGGGAACAAATATATGGAAAATACAATCTAGCTTTCAAATTATCTTTCGTTTTTTGTTTCACATTTAGAATAGTATTCATTATGTTGTCAAAAACTCTTTTCAATGTGTATAACATCTAGATTGTGGCGCAACAGATGGTCCTTCTAATATGGTAAATCCTAAAAAATATTATTCTTGTGCTAGTTCTGGTATTCGCCACAACCATCAACAGGATAATATCTGTTACCTCCACATGAAGCCATTCTCTCAGCACCAAAATCTCTAAGTTGAGTCATCATATAATTTCCATCAAGCAAAGGAGGTGGACCACCATTTTTTTTTGTTTTTCCTAAACAATGTCGTGCTCCGACGATATGGATGATCTTGTGGTAGAAAGCATCGATGACAATCGAACCAACTTGTCTTTCATCCGTGTTTTAGTTGGAACGCATCAATATTATCTTGACAATATGGGCATGCTAACTTTCCATACGTCAAACCATCCTGATAACATACCATATGTTGGAAAATCACTTATGTTCCACATAAGTACTACTCGAATCAAGATGTTTTATTCGTTGGAAACATCAAATGCTTCGACAACATTTTCCCACAATATATTTAACTCATGAATTAGTGACTACAAGAAAATATCAAGCAATCACTTAGGATGCTGTGGACCGGGGACGAGAATTGTTAGAAACAAAAACTCTCGTTTCATGCATAACGAAGGAGGCAAATTATAAGTTGTCACGATAACTGGCCACAACGAGTATTGCCTCCCATGCTTCCCAAAAGGATTGAATCCATCTATATATAACCCGAGGTATACATTCCTAGGCTCATATGCAAAAATAGGATAAACCTCTTTAAAATGTTTCCATGCTTCTGCATCCGAGGGATGCACAATTTCTCCATTCAAATTATGGTCTGCCTGCCATCTCATAGGCTTTGCCGTGTGTTCAGATTGATATAACCTCTTTAACCTCTCTGCTAATGGCAAATACCACATCCGTTTATGCGGAATACGTACTCTGCCGCTTTTCTTTTGAAATCGAGGTTTGTGACAAAATCGATACTTCATGCGGTTTTCATCATTTCTCCAATAGATTCATGCAGTTGTCAATATATACATCGATCATCTAATACGACAATCCAATGCCAGCTGCAAGTTTTTGAACCTCGTAATATGAAGCAGGTGCAATATTATCTTCATGTAATATATCTCTAACAAAATTAGCTGTTGCATTCACCCAATCTTCAGCCAAGTTGAGATCCGTCTTTATCGTCATCAACTTGCTTGTAGCAGATAAAAGCGGTAATTCATATCTACATCCTTTATACAAAGGTTGTTTGGATGCATCTAACATATTCAAAAATATCCGAGCTTCCAAATTAGGTTCCTCTATTCTACTCCTATCTTCAATGTACGATGCTCTTTGTTCATGAAACGCATCATTCACCATCTGAACATTACCTCCGTTTATATCAACTTTTGATGCTAGTTCCTCTACCCTAACATTAGTACTATCTAACCTTTTTGAAGTACTACCATAATATTGCATCATTGCATCATTGCATCAGTTTCTCCATGCGAATACGAAATATTTTAACCCGGCATAAATGCAGTCCTTTACAAATGATTACGTACTTCTCCAACAGCCATTAATCTATGATTTCGACATTTAATACTCGTAAAATACATTTTACCGTATTCCAAAGTCATGCTATTGTTTGATGCAAATGTCATGAACTCTTCAACACATTTCGCAAATTAATCCGTCTATTCCCCTGTTGTTGAATCATACCAAGGTTTATCTATCCAGGATGAAAAATAATCATAAGAACCTGAAGAAGACATTTTGTTAAGATTTTTTGTTCTCCTGAAATTGTGAAGGAGCATAGTGTATTTATGTTGAAAATTAAAAGATTATCACAAATTTTAAAATGATTATTACGAATTTTTAACAGATTACTATGAATTTTGAACAAATTATTACGAATTACGAATTACGAATTTTTAACAGATTATTATGAATTTTTAACAGATAATCACAAATTTTTAACAGATAAACACAAATTTTTAACAGATAAACACAAATTTTTAACAGATTGATCTTAAGAATATTCCCATTTCCGACGAATTTCCAATGGTTGCCGACCACTGCCCGAAATTTCTGAAGACCAACCGTCGACCCTCTACATTTACAGATTGGCCAAACTAACAATTACCAAAAAAATAGGATTTCATCGGAAAGACATCGAAACTACCAACGGATTTCTGTAGACGTTTAGATTTATTTTCCTAAAAAATAATTAAGTAGAAGTAGTCAATCGTTATATTCCCTACCGATTCCAGACGGATAGTAAAAACTAGAATCCGTCGAGAAGTAGTCGGTAGAAAACCGACGATTTTGGTTTTGTCAAGAATTTCCGACAGTTTCGAGAGGATATCCCAACGCCAATGTTGTCGTCCGTAATAGGATGGATGTCCGTCGGATTTTACCATTGATTTCCCTATGGTGATGCAAACGTCGGGATTTACCGACAGAATACCGACGATATGTTTTAATATTTACTTGTAGTGTAGAATTGTCAAGTTGATCTTCCAGTTAAAATAATCATTCTTAACTGATCATTGGTACTCATTCAGTAAACGCATATAAATGAAGCATAATGGATGGCATCACGCAGTTCGGGATAGATTTGATTACTTGGACGCTTCGTCGTATCTATTTTTGTTTCAATTTTTGGTACAATATAGAAAATTGAGCTAGCTTAATGAGGGCATTGGATTCAGATCATTCGGAGCTCTAAACCAAAAGCTATGGACGATTTAGTGCGGACATGTAAATTTGATCGTACCATTAAAATAATCATTCTTAACTAATCATTGGTGCTCATTCTCAACTGATCATTGGTGCTCATATATTAAAAGCTTATAATTGAAGCATAATGCATGGTATCACGTAGTTCGAGAAATATTGGATTACTTGGACGCTTGGTCATATCTATTTTTTGTCACAATATAGAAAATTGAGCTAACTTAACGTGGGCATCGGATTCGTGTCATTATGAGCTATAAATCAAAAGTTATGGATGATTTAGTGCATACATGTCAAGTTGACTGGCCAGTTAAAATTATCATTCTAAACTAATCATTCGTGATAATTGAGTAAAGGCTTATAAATGAAGCATAATGTAGAACATCACGCTGTTTGGGATAGATTGAATTACTTGGATGCTTTGTCGTATCTATTTTTGTCTCAAATTTTGTCACAATATAAAATATTAAGCTAGCTTAACGTGGGCATTGGATTTGTGTCATTCGGAGCTCTGAATCAAAAGTTACGGACGATTTAGTGCGGACATATCAAGTTGATCGTCCATTTAAAATGATCATTTTTAACTGATCATTGGTGCTCATTGATTGAAAGCTTATAAATGAATCATAATGCATGGTATCACACAGTTCAAGATAGATTGAATTCCTAGGACGCTTAGTCGTATATAATTTTTTCTGAAATTTTGTCACAATATAGAAAATTGAGCTAGATTAACGTGGGCGTTGGATTCGTGTTCATTTTAAACATATCATTGGTGCTCATTAAGTAAAGGCATATAAATGAAGCATAATGCATGGCACCAATCAGTATGGATGGATTGGATTACTTGGACACTTTAGCGTCTCTATTTCCTTCTCAGATTTTATCAATATATAGAAAATTGAGCCGGCGTAACGTGGGCGTTGGATTCATGTCATTTTGAGCTCTAAATCAAAAGTTACTGACGATTCAGTGGGGACATTTCAAGTTTATCAGCTAGTTAAAGCGATCATTTTAAACTGATCATTGGTGCTCATTGAGTATAACCTTATAAATGAAGCATTATGCATGGCATCACATAGATTTGGTTTGATTGGATTACTTGGATGCTCTGTCATATCTATTTCTGTCTCAAATTTTGTTACAATATAGAAAATTGACTAAGCTTAAAGTGGGCGTTGGATTTTTCTGAGCTCTAAATCAAAAGTTATGGAAAATTTAGTGCAGACATGTCAAATGAAATATAATGCATAGCATCAAGTAGTTTTGATAGATTGGATTACTTGGACGCTTTGTCATCTCGATTTCAGTTTCAAATTTTTGTCAAAATATAGAGAATTAAGCTAGCTTAACATGGGCATTAGATTCGTGTAATTCAAAGCTTTAAATCAAAAGTTACGGACGATTTAGTGCGGACATATCAATTTGATCATTGATGCTCATTGGGTAAAGGCTTATAAATGAAGCATAATGTATGACATCACATAGTTTGGGATAGATTGGATTACTTAGGCGCTTTTTCGTATCAATATCTGTCTCAAATTTTGTAAAACCATAGAAAATTGAGCTAGTTTAACGTGGGAATTTTATTCGTGTTATTCTTGGCTCTAAATCAAAATTTACGGACGATTTAGTTTGTACATGTTAAGTTGATCTGCCAGTTAAAGTGATAATTCTAAATGGATAATTGGTGCCCATTTAGTAAAGGCTTATCAATGAAGTATAATGCATGGCATCAAAAAGTTTTGGATTGATTGGATTACTTGGACGCTTTATCGTATCTAGCTTTGTCTCAAATTTTGTTACAATATAAAACATTGAGCTAGTTTATTATGGGCATTGGTTTTGTGTGTTTCTGAGCTCTAAATTGAAAGTTACATAAGATTTAGTGCAGATATGTCAAGGTGATCGACGAGTTAAAGTGATGATTCTAAACTGATCATTCATACTCATTAAGTAAAGGCTTATAAATGAATCATAATGCATGGCATCACACAGTTTACGATAGATTGGATTACTTGGACGCTTTGTTTTATCATTTTTGTCTCAAATTTTGTTACAATATAAAAAATTTAGCTAGTTTAACGTAGGCATTGGATTCGTGTCATTCTGAGCTCTAAATCAAAAGTTATAGACGATTTAGTGGGGACATTTCAAGTTGATCGGCCAATTAAAGTGATGATTCTAAACTGATCATTGGTGCTCATTGAGTAAAAGCTTATACGTAAAGAATAATACATGGCATCACGCAGTTTGGAATAGACTAGATTACTTAGACGATTTTTCGTATCTAGTTCAGTCTCAAATGTTTTCACAAAATAGAAAATATATGTAGCTTAAAATGGGCTTTGGATTCTAATTCAAAAGTTATGGACAATTTAGTGTGGACGTGTCAAGTTGATAGGCCAGTTAATATGATCATTCTAAATTGATCATTGGTGCTCATTGAGTAAAGGCTTATGAATGAAGCATAATGCATGGCATCACTTAGTTGTGCCTAAAAGTAAAAAATACTAAATTAATATTTTAAAAAATTTCGAATAATAATAAATTAAATTAATATAATAAGAAATTTACCAATGGATTGGCTCGTCTCAAAAAACTAATCCATCTAGCTTTGTGAATGTAAATGCCTTTGCATGCTCGGTCTCTTTTTTGGTTTCCTAAATTAGTACTCGAGATGGCCTCAGCGCTGGAAGATTCCCAATAACGAATAAAGTCGTTCCAAACCGACTCATTCAACCCCCTTGGTTTGTCTTTTTCCTTTTTGCACTTTTGTTTCCACTCGTTCATGTGGCGGGAAAATTGTACGGCAGCCTCTTTTTGAAAAGCTTTTCCACCAATTTTGTGTAAATGGGATCCCATGTAAATTATTGCTGCAAAATTTACTTATATATTACTAAAAAATATTTTAATTAATTACATATTTAAAAATAAATTAACGTACCGCAAACGTCCTGAACCAAATTTGAAGTTCTTCATACGGAATATCTCTAAATTTTGTATACGGTTTGTTCAAAAGAGAATAAAGAAACTTTAATATAGATTTGCTTATTCCGTTGTTTAATATACCAAATCTACGAATTTTTACTACACTAACGTTAAAATAATTATTTTAAATCTAATTATTGAAAATTTAATATACCATGTCGAATTTCCTTGATTACTCGGATCAAGAAAAGTAAGATATTCACGACCAGGTTGCTAAACAAATTCTTCAATTGTCATTGGTCGAAAAGAATCATTTACAGATTCTGGAACTTGAGTTGGTATAAAACTTGTAGTAAACAATTCACCATGTCGTTACTCTTGATACGAACTTAAAAATATTATTATTAAATGAATACGGCGACTATACTTGATGTTAATAGTAATATTTAACACACATAAACTAATACAAAGTATAAATACAGAATATCTATCCGAATCATTTAAATGATTTCAAATAATAATAAATAAATGATTTTTTTATCCATAATTAATAAAAGTATAGAATTTGTTAATAAAAATGTTGTTTTGTTAGAAAATAGTTTCACACTAACCTAGGATCTCCAACATACTGTTAAGCATATTTCATCAATATACACATAAAATAGCATTCATAACTAACTTATAAAATAGCTTATATGTTACATAAATAATTACCAATTCGAGTAATTATTTGACAAGTAAGACTATGGTTTTTTAGCTAACTGCAACTTTCCATGATCAAATAGCATACATAAAACGTCAAAATAGCTTTCCATGATCAAAGACTTGTTTGATCAAACAAGTAACATATACATTTTACTTTTGGAAAAAAAAATTGAAAAAAATTGTAATTTTTATCTAATTAATTTGTTGGCTAACAATCAATGGATGAAAATAAAAACAATCAGACATGAAACTCATTTAGACAATTCATCGAACATATTACCTTCATCCAACATTACAAGAAACAATGTTCTTAAGCTTATAAGAATTAACAATCACAAACACCCATAAATCCCACATCTTGTGTGACTAGAAACAGAGAGTGAAAAATCTATTGGAACATTCCATTCAACAAGCATCAGGTTCAAAGGGTTTAGGTAACAAAGAAAACCTGATTCAAAATTCTTCTGGATATTTTTTTGACCTATATAAAAAATTGTGGGAAGAAGAAAAAAGAGAGATCTATGTAACTCTCTCTCTGACCCAAATGAAGAACGGCTCCAAATTTAAAACGCCAAAATCTCAGAAAATAATATCGAGAGAGAGAGAAAGAACATTGTGAAGGTTTTATGAACTTACATTTCCGGTGATTACACTTACACAGACTGAGAGGAGACTTCCGGCGACGTCAGCGGCGGGAGGGAAAGGTGGATTTCCGAACGGGAGAGGAAAAGGCCGATTTTGTAATGGAGAAGAAGACTGAAAGAGATGTCGTGGGGTCGTAGTTTATATTTGATATTTTTGACCGCAAAATCCGTCGGAAAACCGTCGGCCAAATAATAAATATTTTTGCGAAAACCCCCATGCTAAATTAACTTTCCGAAATTAATATTTTTGCTAAATTAATATTTTTGCGTAATATTTTGAAAAAACTATCTAGTATATAAAATTATGAATGTGTGCCATTTAGTCGTAGCCCATATATGTTTTATACTTTTAAATCAATAAAAATTTACATTTGAAATTTTTGTTCGTTGCATATATGTCGGAAATTGCAGACGAAATTCTGATGGGTATTCAAATTCTGTCGGCAATCCGTCGGATAATCTTCTCCGATATAATAGGGTATAGTATCAATACCCTATGCCATCAAGAATTTGACTGTAGTTTCCAATGGCATTGCGACGGGTTCCGACGAGTATTCAAATTTCATCGGCAATCCGTCGGATAATCTTCTCCGACACGATAGTGTATAGTATCAATACCCTATGTCGTCGGACTCCGACTAGAGTTTCCGATGGAATTGCGATGGGTTTTGTAGTTCTGTCGGAAATCCATCGCACATTGGAATATAAAATTTTTTAAAAATATTATTTAACACTAAAAATTAAAGTATCATAAAAACTAAAACATTGCAATCACAGATTTAATATGAATCTGATTAACATTCCCAAGTAGCTGATTTTTCGTCGTCAAACTCGCCAATCTCCTCTTCTGAATCTTGAAATACGTTGTAATTTTCGTATGTGGTATCATCAACAACAAGGTTAACTTGAAGAGAAGTCTCTATGGAACATAAGTTACCAATTGTGCTTTGCTGCATATATAGGGCCTTGCTCAGAAACACCACATTCCATTCCTCTAGGGTGTATTGAAGTAACTGTAGTGCAAGGATCCTGTTTGTTCTTCACACGAGGATATCGAATGTAACAAACCTGGTCCGCTTGTGATGCAAGTATAAAAGATCATATTTTAGATGTCACTTACGAGAGTGGACAGATGTAACACCGAATTCGTCATACCAGTCACAGTAGAACACAATACAGCTCAAATCAATCATTCATGGATAGTGAACTTCTAATATTTGACAAAAAACACTGTTGTATGCAATTTCACCATATTGAGATAATATACCATAATTAGAAGTTGTTTGTGAGCTTCCTTTACGATGAGTCTGAAAAGCATATCCACGAGTGCAGTACATTGGATAAGATTTTGTCATAAATGTAAAAACATTCACCAACTCAACTAACCATGTGTGAAATGTCATCCCCTAAAAGGACCCGTCGTAACCTGCAAAATTTGTTGAATACACTCAACTATATATTTATATATAGGAAATTATTATTGAAAATTACATAAGTAATTAACACTGACGTAAAAGTGCAACCAACTTGCAAATTCGCTCTTTTTAAGTTCAACCAACTCATTCTCTGTGTAATTTGAATAATAAACATGTATTTGATCCATGTATATCCTGCTAATTATAAACAAAATAATTAAAAATAAAGTATAATAACATTTACAAAAAAAATTAAATGAGTGTACCTTTCATATTCCAAAACATCATTGCAATTTGTCAAAATATACGGATACAAATGTTTGTGTTCCTCCTCTGATAGGCGTCGCGTCTTTCTTTTTCCACTTATATGTCCAATTTGTGAAAATACTTCTGGTACATACACTGGATAACTTGGTTTTTCTCCTCTATCATCATGTCATGCTGGTCGTCTATTTTTTTGGACTTGCGATAGAAAATAGTTGCTGGCGAAGATAGATGTTTCCTCATTAATACATTGTGCGTTGATTGAACCTTTAACCCTGGCAAGATTTTTAACTTCTTTCTTTAGGTGGAACATATATCTCTCAAAAGGATACATCCATCGGTACTAAACATGTCCTCCAAGTGTTGCTTCTCTAGGCAGGTGAATAGGAAGATGTTCCATAACATCAAAAAATGCTGGTGAAAATATTTTCTCAAGGTTACAAATGAGAACCGGTATTTTTTTTCCTCCAAATTTTGTATATCGTCACTAGTAAGTGATCTTGTACATAAATGTCAGAAAAGCAATAATCCCTGCATAGTAAAAAAGTTATTCCAGCCAGAAAATTATAATTATATATAAAATAATGTAAACGTATCTGCAATTGCTTCGTGGATGTTTTTAGGCAGAAGATTGCTAAAGGTAAATCAAAATAGTCTTTGCATGACAACATGACAATCATGAATTTTCATCCCTATAAATTTGCCTTCAATAGTATCGACACAATTACAAAGATTAGATTCGTATCAGTATGGAAATTTGACATTATGCTTAATCCAATCAAAAAACTCGTCTTTTGCATGCGCATCCAACCGGAATGTAGGAGACAATGATTTTTCCATTCGATACTACATGTAGTTCCTTCTGGGAACAAATATATGGAAAATCCAATCTAGCTTTCAAATTATCTTTCGTTTTTTGTTTCACATTTAGAATAGTATTCATTATGTCATCAAAAATTCTTTTCAATGTGCATAACATCTAGATTGTGGCGCAATAGATGTTCCTTCTAATATGGTAAATCCTAAAAAATATTATTCTTGTGCTAGTTCTGGTATTTGCCACAACCATCAACAGGATAATATCCGTTACCTCCACATGAAGCCATTCTCTCAGCACCAAAATCTCTAAGTTGAGTCATCATATAATTCCCATCAAGCAAAGGAGGTGGACCACCATTTGTTTTTGTTTTTCCTAAACAATGTCGTGCTCCGACGATATGGATGATCTTGTGGTAGAAAGCGTCGATGACAATCGAACCAACTTGTCTTTCATCCATGTTCTAGTTGGAACGCATCAATACTATCTTGACAATATGGGCATGCTAACTTTCCAAACGTCAAACCATCCTGATAACATACCATATGTTGGAAAATCACTTATGTTCCACATAAGTACTACTCGAATCAAGATGTTTTATTCGTTGGAAACATCAAATGCTTCGACAACATTTTCCCACAACATATTTAACTCATGAATTAGTGACTACAAGAAAATATCAAGCAATCACTTAGGATGCTGTGGACCGGGGACGAGAATTGTTAGAAACAAAAACTCTCGTTTCATGCATAACGAAGGAGGCAAATTATAAGTTGTCACGATAACTGGCCACAACGAGTATTGCCTCCCATGCTTCCCAAAAGGATTGAATCCATCTATATATAACCCGAGGTATACATTCCTAGGCTTATATGCGAAAATAGGATAAACCTCTTTAAAATGTTTCCATGCTTCTGCATCCGAGGGATGCACAATTTCTCCATTCGAATTATGGTCTGCATGCCATCTCATAGGCTTTGTCGTGTGTTCAGATTGATAGAACCTCTTTAACCTCTCTTCTAATGGCAAATACCAGATTCGTTTATGCGGAATACGTACTCTGCCGCTTTTCTTTTGAAATCGAGATTTATGACAAAATCGATACTTCATGCGGTTTTCATCATTTCTCCAATAGATTCATGCAGTTGTCAATACATACATTGATCATCTAATACGACAATCCAATGCCAGCTGCAAGTTTTTGAACCTCGTAATATGAAGCAGGTACAATATTATCTTCATGTAATATATCTCTAACAAAATTAGCTGTTGCATTCACCCAATCTTCAGCCAAGTTGAAATCCGTCTTTGTCGTCATCAACTTGCTTGCAGCAGATAAAAGCGGAATTCATCTCTACATCCTTTATACAAAGGCTGTTTGGATGCATCTAACATATTCAAAAATATCCGAGCTTCCAAATTAGGTTCCTCTATTCTACTCCTATCTTCAATGTACGATGCTCTTTGTTCATGAAACGCATCATTCACCATCTGAACATTACCTCCGTTTATATCAACTTCTGATGCTAGTTCCCCTACCCTAACATTAGTACTATCTAACCTTTTTGAAGTACTACCATAATATTGCATCATTGCATCAGTTTCTCCATGCGAATACGAAATATTTTAACCCGGCATAAATGCAGTCCTATACGAATGATTACGTACTTCTCCAACATCCATTAATCTATGATTTTGACATTTAATACACGTAAAATACATTTTACCATATTCCAAAGTCATGCTATTGTTTGATTCAAATGTCATGAACTCTTCAACACATTGCGCAAATTAATCCGTCTATTCCCCCGTTGTTGAATCATACCATGTTTTATCTATCCAGGATGAAAAATAATCATAAGAACCTGAAGAAGACATTTGTTAAGATTTTTTGTTCTCCTGAAATTGTGAAGGAGCATAGTGTATTTATGTTGAAAATTAAAAGATTATCACAAATTTTTAAATGATTATTACGAATTTTTAATAGATTATTACGAATTTTTAACAGATTATTACAAATTTTTAACAGATTATTACGAATTTTTAATAGATTATTACAAAATTTTAACAAATTATTACAAATTTTTAATAGATTATTATGAATTTTTAACAGATTATTACGGATTTTTAACAGATTATTACGAATTTTTAACAGATTATTATGATTTTTTAACAGATAATCACAAATTTTTAACAGATAATCAGAAATTTTTAACAGATTAATCTTAAGAATATTCCCATTTCCGACGAATTTCCAATGGTTGCCGACCACTGCCCAAAATTTCTGAAGACCAACCGTCGACCCTCTACATTTACAGATCGGCCAAACTAACAATTTCCAAAAAATAGGATTTCATCGGAAAGTCATCGAAACTAGCAACGGATTTCTGTAGACGTTTAGATTTATTTTCCTAAAAAATAATTAAGTAGAAGCAGTCAACCGATATATTCCCGACGGATTCCAGGTGGATAGTAAAAACCAGAATCCATCGAGAAGTAGTCGGTAGAAAATCGACGATTTTGGTTTTGTCAACAATTTCCGACGGTTTCGAGAGGATATCCCAACGCCAATGTTGTCGTCCATAATAGGATGGATGTCCGTCAGATTTTACCATTGATTTCCCTATGGTGATGCAAACGTCGGGATTTACCGACAAAATACCGACGATATGTTTTAATGTATACTTGTATTGTAGACTTGTCAAGTTGATCTACCAGTTAAAATAATCATTTTTAACTGATCATTGGTACTCATTCAGTAAACGCATATAAATGAAGCATAATGCATGGCATCACGCAGTTCGGGATAGATTTGATTACTTGGACGCTTCGTCGTATCTATTTTTGTTTAAATTTTTGATACAATATAGAAAATTGAGCTAGCTTAAAGTGGGCATTGGATTCATGTCATTCGGAGCTCTAAACCAAAAGCTACGGACGATTTAGTGCGGACATGTCAATTTGATCGTACCATTAAAATAATCATTCTTAACTGATCATTGGTGCTCATTCTCAACTGATCATTGGTGCTCATATATTAAAAGCTTATAATTGAAGCATAATGCATGGTATCACGTAGTTTGAGAAATATTGGATTACTTGGATGCTTGGTCATATCTATTTTTTGTCACAATATAGAAAATTGAGCTAACTTAACGTGGGCATCGGGTTCGTGTCATTATGAGCTATAAATCAAAAGTTATGGATGATTTAGTGCATACATGTCAAGTTGACTGGCCAGTTAAAATTATCATTCTAAACTAATCATTCGTGATAATTGAGTAAAGGCTTATAAATGAAGCATAATGTAGAGCATCACGCTGTTTGGGATAGATTGAATTACTTGGATGCTTTGTCGTATCTATTTTTGTCTCAAATTTTGTCACAATATAAAATATTAAGCTAGCTTAACGTGGGTATTAGATTTGTTTCATTCGGAGCTCTGAATCAAAAGTTACAGACGATTTAGTGCGGACATATCAAGTTGATCGTCCATTTAAAATGATCATTTTTTACTGATCATTGGTGCCATTTGATTGAAAGCTTATAAATGAAGCATAATGCATGGTATCACACAGTTCAAGATAGATTGAATTACTGGGACGCTTAGTCGTATATATTTTTGTCTGGAATTTTGTCACAATTAAGAAAATTGAGCTAGATTAACGTGGGCATTGGATTCGTGTCATTATGAACTATAAGTCAAAAGTTATGAACGATTTAGTGCAGACATGTGAAGTCAATCGGCCAGTTAAAATGATTATTCTAAATTGATCATTTGTGCTCATTGAGTAAAGGTTATAAATGATGCATAATGTAGAGCAACTCGCAGTTTAGGATAGATTGGATTACTTGGATGCTTTGTCATATCTATTTTTTCTTAAATTTTGTCATAATATAGAAACTTGAGCTAGCTTAATGTGGGCACTGGATTCGTGTCATTATGAGATATAAATCAAAATTTATGGACGATTTAGTGCAGACATGTCAAGTTTATCGGCTAGTTAAAATGATCATTCTAATTTGATCATTGGTGCTTATTGAGTAAAGGCTTACAAATGAAGCATAATGTAGAGCATCACACAGTTCAGTATAGTCTGGATTACTTGGATGGTTTCTTGTATCTATTTTTGTTTCAAATTTTGTCACAATATAGGAAATTGAGCTAGCTTAACGTGGGAATTGGATTTGTGTCATTATGAGCTATAAATAAAAAGTTATGGACGATTTAGTGCATACATGTCAAGTTGATCGGCTTGTTGAAATGATCATTCTAATCTTACCATTGGTGCTCATTTAGTAAAGACTTATAAATGAAACATAATTCAGAGCATCACCCATTTCGGGATTGATTGGATTACTTTGACGCTTTGTCATGTCTATTTGTGTGTCAAATTTTGTCACAATATAGAAAATCGAGCTAGCTTAACGTGGGCATTGGATTTGTGTCACTCGAAGCTCTAAATCAAAAGTTATGGATGATTTAGTGCATACATGTCAAGTTGATCGGCCAGTTAAAATGATCATTCATAACTGATCATTGGCGCTTATTGAGTAAAGGCTTACACATGAAGCATAATGCAGAGCATCACACAGTTTAGTATAAATTGGATAACTTGGCCACTTTTCGTATCCATTTTTGTTTCAAAATTTTTCATAATATAGAAAATTGAGCTAGCTTAATGTAAAAATTGGATCCGTGTCATTATGAGCTATACATAAAAATTTATGGACGATTTAGTGCAGATGACTCAAGTTGATTGCCTAGCTAAAATGGTCATTCTAAGCTGATCATTGGTGCCCATTGAGTAATGACTTATAAATGAAGCATACTGCAGAGCATCACCTAGTTCAGGATAGATTAGATTACTTTGTCGCTTTGTTATATCTATTTCTATCTAAAATTTTGTCACAATATAGAAAATCGAGCTATCTTAACGTGGGCATTGGATTCATGTCACTTGGAGCTCTAAATCAAAAGTTACAGGCGATTTAGTGTGGGCATGTCAAGTTGATCGGCCAGTTAAAATGATCATTCTTAACTGATCATTGTTGCTCATTGAGTAAAGGCTTATAAATGAAGGAGAATGCATAACATCACACAGTTCGGGATATAATGGATTACTTGGACACTTTTTCATATATATTTCTATCTCAAATTGAACTAGTTTAACGTGGGCATTGGATTTGTGTCATTCTGAGCTCTAAATAAAAAGTTACGAACCATTTAGTGTGCACATGTCAAGTTGATCGGCCAGTTAAAATGATCATTTGTAACTGATAATTGGTGATCATTGAGTATACACTTATAAATGAAGCATAATGCAAAGCATCATGCAACTCGGGATAGATTGGATTACTTGGATGCTTTTTCATATTTGTTTTGTCTAATATTGTCACAATATAAAAAATTGAGCTACCTTAACGTGGGCATTGGATTCGTGTCATCGGGAGCTCTAAATCAAAAGTGATGGACGATTCAATGCAGACATGTCAAGTTGATCTGCCTGTTAAATTGATCATTTTTAACTGATCATTGGTGCTTATTGAGTAAAATTTTATCAACGAAGCATAATGCATGGTTTCACGCAGTTCGTGGTAGATTGGATTACTTGGATGCTTCTTCGTCTCTATTTCAGTTTATAATCTTGGCAAAATATAGAAAATTGAGCTAGTTTAACTTGTGCATTGGATTCGTGTCATTATGAGCTATAAATCAAAAGTTATGGACGATTTAGTTCAAACATGTCAAGTTGATCGGCCAGTTAAAATGATCATTCTAAACTGATCATTGGTGCTTATTTAGTAAAGGCTTACAAATGAAGCATAATGCATAGCATCACGCAGTTCGGTATAGATTGGATTACTTGGATGCTTTGTCGTCTCTATTTCTGTCTATAGTTTTGTCACAATATACTAAATTGAGCTTTCTAACGTGGGCATTGGATTCATGTCATTCTGATCGCTAAATTAAAAGTTACGGATGATTTAGTGCGGACATGTCAAGTTAATCAGCCATTTAAATGATCATTCTTAACTGATCTTTGGTTCTCACTGATTAAAAGCTTTAAAATGAAGCATAATGCAAGGCTTCATGCAGTTTTGGATAGAATGGATTACTTGGATGCTTGGTCATCTCTGTTTCTGTCTATAATGTTGTCAAAATATAGAAAATTGAGCTAGCTTAACGTGGGCATTGGATTCGTATCATTCGGAGCTCTGAATCAAAAGTTACGGATGATTTTGTGCGGATATATCAAGTTGATCGTCCAGTTAACATGATCATTCTTAACTGATCATTGGTGCTCATTGATTGAAAGCTTATAAATGAAGCATAATGCATGGCATCACACAGTTTGAGATAGATTGGATTACTTGGACGTTGGGTCGTATCTATTTTTGTCTAAAATTTTGTCACAATATAGAAAATTGAGATGGCTTAACGTGGGCATTGGATTCGTGTCATTATGAGCTATAAATCAAAACTTATCGACGATTTGGTGCAGACATGTGAAGTTGATTGGCCAATTAAAATGATCATTTTAAACTGATCATTGGTGCTCTTTGATTAAAAGCTTATAAACGAAACATAATGCATGGCATCACGCAGTTCGGGATTGATTGGATTACTTGGAAATTTGGTCACATCTATTCTTGTCTCAAATTTTTTCATAATATAGAAAATTGAGCTAGGTTAACGTGCGCATTGGATTCGTGTCATTATGAGATATAGATCCAAAGTTATGGACTATTTGGTGTAGACATGTCAAATTGATCGGCCAGTTAAAATGGTCATTTTAAACTGATCATTGATGATTATTCAGTAAATGCTTACAAATGAAGCAGAATGCAAAGAATCACACAGTTCGGGATACATTGGATTACAGTGAAGCTTTATCGTATATATTTTTGTCTCAAATTTTGTCACAATATAGAATATTGTCTCAAATTCGTGTCATACGGGGCTCTAAATCAAAAATTACGGACGAATTAGTTTGGATATATACAAATTGATCGTCTAGTTAAAATGATCATTTTTAACTGATCAATGGTGCTCATTGAGTAAAAGCTTATAATTGAAGAATAGTGCATGGCATCACGCATTTTGGGATATATTGGATTACTTGGACGCTTTATCATATCTATTTTTGTTTCAAATTTTTTCATAATATAGAAAATAGAGCTAGCTTAACGTGGGCATTGGATTCGTTTCATTATGAGATATAAATCAAAAGTTATGGACGATTTAGTACAGACATATCAAGTTTATTGGCCAGTTAAAATGATCATTCTAAACTCATCATTCGTGCTCATTGAGTAAAGGCTTATAAATAAGGCCTAATGTTGAGCATCACGCAGTTTGGGATAGATTGAATTACTTGGACGCTTTTTGTATCTATTTTTGTCTCAAATTTTGTCACAATATAGATAATTGAGCTAGCTTAACGTGGGCATTGGATTCGTGTCATTATGAGCTATAAATCAAAAGTTATCGACAATTTGGTGCAGACATGTGAAGTTGATCGGCCAATTAAAATGATCATTTTAAACTGATCATTGGTGCTCATTGAGTAAAAGGATATAAACGAAGCATAATGCAATGCATCACGCAATTCGAGATAGATTGGATTACTTGAACGTTTGGTCATATCTATTTTTGTTTCAAATTTTTTCACAACATAGAAAATTGAGCTAGCTTAACGTGGACATTTGATTCTGGTCATTATGAGCTATAAATAAAATGTCATAGACGATTTATTGCTGACAAGTCAAGTTGATCGGCTAGTTAAAATGATCATTATAAAGTGATCATTGGTGCTAATTGAGTAAAGTCTTACAAATGAAGCACAATGAAGAGCATCACGTAGTTTGGTATAGATTGGATTACTTGGAGGCTTTGTCATCTCTATTTCAGTCTATAATTTTGAAAAAATATAGAAAATGGAGCTACTTTAATGTGGGCATTGGATTCGTATCATTCTGATGTCTAAATCAAAAGTTACGAACGATTTAGTGCAGACATATCAACTGATTGTCTAGTTTAAATGATCATTCTAAATTGAACATTGGTGCTTATTGATTAAAAGCTTATAAATGAAGAATAATGTATAGCATCACGCATTTTGAGACAGATTGGATTACTTCGATGCTTGGTCATATCTATTTTGTCTCAAATTTTGTCAGAATATTGAAAATTGAGCTAGCTTAACGTGGGCATTGAATTCGTGTGACTGCGAGCTATAAATCAAAAGTTATAGACAATTTAGTGCATACATGTCAAGTTGATCAGCCTGTTAAAATGATCATTCTAAACTGATCATAAGTGCTCATTGAGTAAAGGCGTATAAATGAAGCATAATGTACAGCAACACGCAGTTCGAGATAGATTGGATTACTTAGACACGTTGTTGTATCTATTCTTGTATTAAATTTTGTCACAATATAGAAAATTGAGCTAGTTTAATGTGGGTATTGCATTCGTGTCATTCGGAGCGCTAAATCAAAAGTTACGGACAATTTACTACGAACATGTCAAGTTGATCGTCCAATTAAAATTATCATTCTTACCTGATCATTTGTGCTCATTGATTAAAAGCTATAAATGAAGTATAATGTATGGCATCACACAATTTGGGATAGATTGGATTACTTGGACATTTGGGTGTATCTATTTTTGTCTCAAAGTTTGTTACAATACAGAAAATTGAGCTAGCTTAACGTGGGCATTGAATTCGTGTGACTATGAGCTATAAATCAAAAGTTATAGACAATTTAGTGCAGACATGTCAAGTTCATCGGCCTGTTAAAATGATCATTATAAACGAATCCTTAGTGCTCATTGAGTGAAGGCTTATAAATGAAGCATAATATAGAGCATCACGCTGTTTGGGATTGATTGGATTACTTGGATGCTTTCTCATATATATTTTTTTCTCAAATTTTGTGACATTTTAGAAAATGGAGCTAATTTAACATGGTTGTTGAATTCGTCTAATTCAGAGCTCCAAATAAAAAGTTACGTACAATTTAGTGCGTACATGTCAAGTTGATAAGCCAGTTATAATGATCATTCCTAACTGATAATTGGTGCTCTTGAGGAAAAGCTTATAAATGAAGCATAATGCATGGCATCACGCAATTCGGGATAGATTGGATTGCTTTGACGCTTGGTTGTATCTATTTTTGTCTCAAATGTTTTCACAATATAGAATATTGAGCTAGCTTAACGTGGGCATTGGATTCGTGTCATTATGAGCTATAAGTCAAAAGTTATGGACGATTTACTGCAGACATATTAAGTTAATCAGCCAGTTAAAATGATCATTCTAAACTGATCATTGCTGCTTATTGAGTAAAGGCTTACAAATAAAGCATAATGCATAGCATCACACAGTTCGGGAAAAATTCGATTATTTGGACGCTTTTTCACATATATTTTTATATCAAATTTTGTCACAATATAGAAAATTAAGCTAGCTTAACGTGTGCGTTGGATTTGTGTCATTCAGAGCTCTAAATCAAAAGTTACGGACGATTTAGTGTGGACATGTCAAGTTGACCGTGTAGTTAAAATGATCATTCTTAACTGATTATTGGTGCTCATTGATTAAAAGCTTACAAATGAAGCATAACGCATGGTATCACGCAGTTCGAGATAGATTGGATTACTTGGACGTTTTGTCATATCTATTTTTATATCAAAGTTTTTTACAACAAAGAAAATTGAGCTAGCTTAACGTGGACATTGGATTAATGTCATTATGAGCTATAAATAAGAAGTTATGGATGATTTAGTGCAGACATGTCAAGTTGATCGGCCAGTTAAAATGATAATTTTGAAATGATAATTCCTTCTCATTGATCAAATGCATATAAATGGAGCATAATACAGATCATCACACAATCCGGGATATATTGGATTCCTTGGATGATTTGTCATATCTACTTTTTCTCAAATTTTGTCACATTTTAGAAAATTGAGCTAGCTTAACGTAGGCATTAGATTCGTGTCATCCGGAGCTCTAAATCACAGGTTACGATGATTTAGTGGGGACATGTCAAGTTTATCAGCCAGCTATAATGATCATTCTTAAGTGATCATAGGTTATATTGGATTACTTGGATGCTTAGTCGTATCTATTTTTGTCTCAACTTTTATTACAATATAGAAAATTCAGCTATCTTAACGTGGGCATTGGATTCGTGTCATTATGAGCTATAAGTCAAAAGTTATGAACGATTTAGTGCAAACATGTCAAGTTGACCAGCCAGTTAAAATGATCATTCTAAACTGATCATTGGTGCTTATTGAGTAAAGGCTTACAAATGAAGCATAATGGATAGCATCACACAGTTTGGCATAGATTGGATTACTTGTACGTTTTGTCGTATCTATTTTTGTCTCAAATTTTGTCACAATATACTAAATTACGCTACCTATACGTGGGCATTGGATTTGTGTCATTCGGAGCTCTAAATCAAATTTACAGACGATTTAATGCGGACAAGTCAAGTTGACCATGCAGTTAAAATGATTATTCTTAATTCATCATTTGTGCTCATTGATTAAAAGCTTATAAATGAAGGATAATGCATGGCATCACGCAGTTTGGGATAGATTGGATTGCTTGGATGCTTTGTCGTCTCTATTTCTTTTAATAATGTCGTAAAATATGGAATATTGAGCTAGCTTAACGTGGGCATTGAATTCGTGTCATTCGGAGCTCTGAATCAAAAGTTACAGACAATTTAGTGCGGATATATCAAGTTGATTGTCCAGTGAAAATGATCATTCTTAACTGATCATTGGTGCTCATTGAGTAAAAGCATATTAATGAAGCATAATGCGTGGCATCACGCAGTTTATGATAGATTAGATTTCTTGGACGCTCTGTCATCTCTATTATTGCCTATAATTTTGTCAAAATATAGAAAATTGAGCTACCTTATAATTGGCATTGGATTCATGTCATTCTTTACTCTAAAAAAAAAGTTAGGGACAATTTAGTATGGACATGTCCAGTGGATCGGCAAGTTAAAATGATCATTGTTAACTGATCATTGGTGCTCATTAAATAAAAGCTTATAAATGAAGCATAATGCATGCATCACGTAGTTCGAGATATATTGGATTACTTGGATGCTTGGTCATATCTATTTTTGTCTTAAATTTTGTCATAATATAGAAAATTGAGCCAGATTAATGTGGGCATTCGATTCGTGTCATTATGAGCTATAAATCAGAAGTTATGGATGATTTAGTGCATACATGTCAAGTTGATCGGCCAGTTTAAATGATCATTCTAAACCGAACATTGGTGCTTATTGAGCAAAGGCTTACAAATAAAGCATAATGCAGAGCATCACACAGTTTAGTATAAATTGGATAACTTGGCCACTTTGTCGTATCAATTTTTGTTTCAAAAATTTTCATAATATAGAAAATTGAGCTAGCTTAATGTGGAAATTGGATTCGTGTCATTATGAGCTATACATAAAAATTTATGGACGATTTAGTGCAAATGACTCAAGTTGATTGGCCAGCTAAAATGGTCATTCTAAGCTGATCATTGGTGCCCATTGAGTAAAGACTTATAAATGAAGCATACTACAAAGGATCACCTAGTTCAGGATAGATTAGATTACTTTGACGCTTTGTTATATCTAGTTCTATCTCAAATTTTGTCACAATATAGAAAATCAAGCTATCTTAACGTGGGCATTGGATTCATGTCACTTGGAGCTCTAAATCAAAAGTTACAGGCGATTAAGTGTGGGCATGTCAAGTTGATTGGCCAGTTAAAATGATCATTCTTAACTGATCATTGCTGCTCATTGAGTAAAGGCTTATAAATGAAGGAGAATGCATAACATCACGCAGTTCGGGATATATTGGATTACTTGGACGCTTTGTCATACTTATTTCTATCTCAAATTGAACTAGTTTAACGTGGGCATTGGATTCGTGTCATTCTGAGCTCTAAATAAAAAGTTACGAACGATTTAGTGTGCACATGTCAAGTTGATCGGCCTGTTAAAATGATCATTCTTAACTGATAATTGGTGATCATTGAGTATACACTTATAAATGAAGCATAATGCAAAGCATCACGCAACTCGGGAAAGATTGGATTACTTGAACGCTTTTTCATATTTGTTTTTGTCTAATATTGTCACAATATAAAAAATTGAGCTACCTTAACGTGGGCATTGGATTCGTGTCATCGGGAGCTCTAAATCAAGAGTGATGGATGATTCAATGCAGACATGTGAAGTTTATCCGCCTCTTAAATTTATCATTTTTAACTGATCATTGGTGTTGATTGAGTAAAATTTTATCAACGAAGCATAATGCATGGTTTTACGCAGTTCGTGATAGATTGGATTACTTGGATGCTTCTTCGTCTCTATTTCAGTTTATAATTTTGGCAAAATATAGAAAATTGAGCTAGTTTAACTTGTGCTTTTGATTCGTGTCATTATGAGCTATAAATCAAAAGTTATGGACGATTTAGTTCAAACATGTCAAGTTGATCGGCCAGTTAAAATGATCATTCTAAACTGATCATTGGTGCTTATTGAGTAAAGGCTTACAAATGAAGCATAATGCATAGCATCACGCAGTTCGGTATAGATTGGATTACTTGGATGCTTTGTTGTCTCTATTTCTGTCTATAATTTTGTCACAATATACTAAATTGAGCTTTCTAATGTGGGCATTGGATTCATGTCATTCTGATCGCTAAATCAAAAGTTACTGATGATTTAGTGCGGACATGTCAAGTTAGTCAGCCATTTAAATGATCATTCTTAACTGATCATTGGTTCTCACTGGTTAAAAGCTTTTAAATGAAGCATAATACATGGCATCGTGCAGTTTTGGATAGATTGGATTACTTGGATGCTTGGTCATCTCTGTTTCTGTCTATACTGTTGTCAAAATATAGAAAATTGAGCTAGCTTAACGTGGGCATTGGATTCGTGTCATTCGGAGCTCTGAATCAAAAGTTACGGATGATTTTGTGCGGACATATGAAGTTGATCGTCCAGTTAACATGATCATTCTTAACTGATCATTGGTGCTCGTTGATTGAAAGCATATAAATGAAACATAATGCATGGCATCACACAGTTTGAGATAGATTGGATTACTTGGACACTGGGTTGTATCTATTTCTGTCTAAAATTTTGTCACAATATAGAAAATTGAAATGGCTTAACGTGGGCATTGGATTCGTGTCATTATGAGCTATAAATCAAAAGTTATCGACAATTTGGTGCAGACATGTGAAGTTGATCGGCCAATTAAAATGATCATTTTAAACTGATCATTGGTGCTCTTTGATTAAAAGCTTATAAACGAAACATAATGCATGGCATCACGCAGTTCGGGATAGATTGGATTACTTGGACATTTGGTCACATCTATTCTTGTCTCAAATTTTTTCACCATATAGAAAATTGAGCTAGGTTAACGTGCTCATTGGATTCGTGTCATTATGCGATATAGATCAAAAGTTATGGACTATTTGGTGTAGACATGTCAAATTGATCGGCCTGTTAAAATGATCATTTTTAACTGATCATTGATGATTATTCAGTAAAGGCTTACAAATGAAGCAGAATGCAAAGAATCACACAGTTCGGGATACATTGAATTACAATGAAGCTTTATCGTATATATTTTTGTCTCAAATTTTGTCACAATATAGAAAATTGTCTCAAATTCGTGTCATACGGGGCTCTAAATCAAAAATTACGGACGAATTAGTTCGGACATATCAAGTTGATCGTCCAGTTAAAATGATCATTTTTAACTGATCAATGGTGCTCATTGAGTAAAAGCTTATAATTGAAGAATAGTGCATGGTATCACGCATTTCGGGATATATTGGATTACTTGGACGCTTTATCATATCTATTTTTGTTTCAAAATTTTTCATAATATAGAAAATAGAGCTAGCTTAACGTGGGCATTGGATTCGTTTCATTATGAGATATAAATCAAAAGCTATGGACGATTTAGTACAGACATATCAAGTTGATTGGCCAGTTAAAATGATCATTCTAAACTCATCATTCGTGCTCATTGAGTAAAGGCTTATAAATAAGGCCTAATGTTGAGCATCACGCAGTTTGGGATAGATTGAATTACTTGGACCCTTTTTGTGTCTATTTTTGTCTCAAATTTTGTCACAATATAGATAATTAAGCTAGCTTAATGTGGGCATTGGATTCATGTCATTATGAGCTATAAATCAAAAGTTATGGACAATTTGGTGCAGACATGTGAAGTTGATCGGCCAATTAAAATGATCATTTTAAACTGATCATTGGTGCTCATTGAGTAAAAGGATATAAACGAAGCATAATGCAATGCATCACGCAGTTCGAGATAGATTGGATTACTTGAACGTTTGGTCATATCTATTTTTGTTTCAAATTTTTTCACAACATAGAAAATTGAGCTAGCTTAACGTGGACATTTGATTCTTGTCATTATGAGCTATAAATAAAATGTTATAGACGATTTAGTGCGGACAAGTCAAGTTGATCGGCCAGTTAAAATGATCATTATAAAGTGATCATTGGTGCTAACTGAGTAAGTCTTACAAATGAAGCACAATGAAGAGCATCACGTAGTTTGGTATAGATTGGATTACTTGGAGGCTTTGTCATCTCTATTTCTGTCTATAATTTTGAAAAAATATAGAAAATGGAGCTACTTAAATGTGGGCATTGGATTCGTATCATTATGAGGTTTAAATCAAAAGTTACGAACGATTTAGTGCAGACATGTCAACTCATAGTCCAGTTTAAATGATCATTCTAAATTGAACATTGGTGCTTATTGATTAAGAGCTTATAAATGAAGAATAATTTATAGCATCACGCATTTTGAGATAGATTGGATTACTTTGATGCTTGGTCATATCTATTTTTGTCTCAAATTTTGTCAGAATATTGAAAATTAAGCTAACTTAACATGGGCATTGAATTCATGTGACAATGAGCTATAAATCAAAAGTTATAGACAATTTAGTGCATACATGTCAAGTTGATGAGCTTGTTAAAATGATCATTCTAAACTGATCATTAGTGCTCATTGAGTAAAGGCTTATAAATGAAGCATAATGTACAGGAACACGCAGTTCGAGATAGATTGGATTACTTAGACACGTTGTTGTATCTATTCTTGTATTAAATTTTGTCACAATATAGAAAATTGAGCTAGTTTAACGTGGGTATTGCATTCGTGTCATTCGGAGCGCTAAATCAAAAGTTACGGACAATTTACTACGAACATGTCAAGGTTATCGTCCAATTAAAATTATCATTCTTACCTGATCATTGGTGCTCATTGATTAAAAGCTTATAAATGAAGTATAATGCATGGCATCACACAATTTGGGATAGATTGGATTACTTGGACATTTGGGTGTATCTATTTTTGTCTCAAAGTTTGTTACAATACAGAAAATTGAGCTAGCTTAACGTAGGCATTGAATTCGTGTGACAATGAGCTATAAATCAAAAGTTATAGACAATTTAGTGCAGACATGTCAAGTTCATCGGCCTGTTAAAATGATCACTATAAACTAATCATTAGTGCTCATTGAGTGAAGGCTTATAAATGAAGCATAATACAGAGCGTCACGCAGTTTGGGATTGATTGGATTACTTGGACGCTTTCTCATATAAATTTTTTTCTGAAATTTTGTCACATTTTAGAAAATGGAGCTAATTTAACATGGGCATTGGATTCGTCTAATTCGGAGCTCCAAATCACAAGTTACGGACAATTTAGTGCGTACATGTCAAGTTGATAAGCCAGTTATAATGATCATTCCTAACTGATAATTGGTGCTCTTGAGGAAAAGCTTATAAACGAAGCATAATGCAGGGCATCACGCAATTCGGGATAGATTGGATTGCTTTGACGTTTGGTCGTATCTATTTTTGTCTCAAATGTTTTCACAATATAGAATATTGAGATAGCTTAGCGTGGGCATTGGATTCGTGTCATTATGAGCTATAAATCAAAAGTTATGGACAATTTGGTGCAGACATGTGAAGTTGATCGGCCAATTAAAATGATCATTTTAAACTGATCATTGGTGCTCATTGAGTAAAAGGATATGAACGATGCATAATGCAATGCATCACGCAATTCGAGATAGATTGGATTACTTGAACGTTTGGTCATATCTATTTTTGTTTCAAATTTTTTCACAACATAGAAAATTCAGCTAGCTTAACGTGGACATTTGATTCTTGTCATTATGAGCTATAAATAAAATGTTATAGACGATTTAGTGCTGACAAGTCAAGTTGATCGGCCAGTTAAAATGATCATTATAAAGTGATCATTGGTGCTAATTGAGTAAGTCTTACAAATGAAGCACAATGAAGAGCATCACGTAGTTTGGTATAGATTGGATTACTTGGAGGCTTTGTCTTCTCTATTTCAGTCTATAATTTTGTTTAAAATATAGAAAATGGAGCTACTTAAATGTGGGCATTGGATTCGTATCATTATGAGGTTTAAATCAAACGTTAGGAACGATTTAGTGCAGACATGTCAACTGATACTCCAGTTTAAATGATCATTCTAAATTGAACATGGGTGCTTATTGATTAAGAGCTTATAAATGAAGAATAATTTATAGCATTACGCATTTTGAGATATATTGGATTACTTCGATGCTTGGTCTTATCTACTTTTGTCTCAAATTTTGTCAAAATATTGAAAATTAAGCTAGCTTAACATGGGCATTAAATTCATGTGACTATGAGCTATAAATCGAAAGTTATAGACAATTTAGTGCATACATGTCAAGTTGATCAGCCTGTTAAAATGATCATTCTAAACTGATCATTACTGCTCATTGAGTAAAGGTTTATAAATGAAGCATAATGTACAGGAACACGCAGTTCGAGATATATTGGATTACTTAGATACGTTGTTGTATCTATTCTTGTATTAAATTTTGTCACAATATAGAAAATTGAGCTAGTTTAACGTGGGTATTGCATTCGTGTCATTCGGAGCGCTAAATCAAAAGTTACGGACAATTTACTACGAACATGTCAAGTTGATCGTCCAATTAAAATTATCATTCTTACCTGATCATTGCTGCTCATTGATTAAAAGCTTATAAATGAAATATAATGCATGGCATCACACAATTTGGGATAGATTGGATTACTTGGACATTTGGGTGTATCTATTTTTGTCTCAAAGTTTGTTACAATACAGAAAATTGAGCTAGCTTAACGTAGGCATTGAATTCGTGTGACTATGAGCTATAAATCAAAAGTTATAGACAATTTAGTGCAGACATGTCAAGTTCATCGGCCTGTTAAAATGATCATTATAAACTAATCATTAGTGCTCATTGAGTGAAGGCTTATAAATGAAGCATAATACAGAGCATCACCAAGTTTGGGATTGATTGGATTACTTGGACGCTTTCTCATATGTATTTTTTTTCTGAAATTTTGTCACATTTTAGAAAATGGAGGTAATTTAACATGGGCATTGGATTCGTCTAATTCGGAGCTCCAAATCACAAGTTACGGACAATTTAGTGCGTACATGTCAAGTTGATAAGCCAGTTATAATGATCATTCCTAACTGATAATTGGTGCTCTTGAGGAAAAGCTTATAAATGAAGCATAATGCATGGCATCACGCAATTCGGGATAGATTGGATTGCTTTGACGCTTGGTTGTATCTATTTTTGTCTCAAATGTTTTCACAATATAGAATATTGAGCTAGCTTAACGTGGGCATTGGATTCGTGTCATTATGAGCTATAAATCAAAAGTTATGGACAATTTGGTGCAAACATGTGAAGTTGATCGGCCAATTAAAATGATCATTATAAACTGATCATTGGTGCTCATTGAGTAAAAGGATATAAATGAAGCATAATGCAATGCATCACGCAATTCGAGATAGATTGGATTTCTTGAACGTTTGGTCATATCTATTTTTGTTTCAAATTTTTTCACAACATAGAAAATTCAGCTAGCTTAACGTGGACATTTGATTCTTGTCATTATGAGCTATAAATAAAATTTTATAGACGATTTAGTGCTGACAAGTCAAGTTGATCGGCCAGTTAAAATGATCATTATAAAGTGATCATTGGTGCTAATTGAGTAAGTCTTACAAATGAAGCACAATGAAGAGCATCACGTACTTTGGTATAGATTGGATTACTTGGAGGCTTTGTCTTCTCTATTTCAGTCTATAATTTTGAAAAAATATAGAAAATGGAGCTACTTAAATGTGGGCATTGGATTCGTATCATTATGAGGTTTAAATCAAACGTTAGGAACGATTTAGTGCAGACATGTCAACTGATACTCCAGTTTAAATGATCATTCTAAATTGAACATTGGTGCTTATTGATTAAGAGCTTATAAATGAAGAATAATTTATAGCATTACGCATTTTGAGATAGATTGGATTACTTTGATGCTTGGTCATATCTATTTTTGTCTCAAATTTTGTCAGAATATTGAAAATTAAGCTAGCTTAACATGGGCATTGAATTCATGTGACAATGAGCTATAAATCAAAAGTTATAGACAATTTAGTGCATACATGTCAAGTTGATGAGCTTGTTAAAATGATCATTCTAAACTGATCATTAGTGCTCATTGAGTAAAGGCTTATAAATGAAGCATAATGTACAGGAACACGCAGTTCGAGATAGATTGGATTACTTAGACACGTTGTTGTATCTATTCTTGTATTAAATTTTGTCACAATATAGAAAATTGAGCTAGTTTAACGTGGGTATTGCATTCGTGTCATTCGGAGCGCTAAATCAAAAGTTACGGACAATTTACTACGAACATGTCAAGGTTATCGTCTAATTAAAATTATCATTCTTACCTGATCATTGGTGCTCATTGATTAAAAGCTTATAAATGAAGTATAATGCATGGCATCACACAATTTGGGATAGATTGGATTACTTGGACATTTGGGTGTATCTGTTTTTGTCTCAAAGTTTGTTACCATATAGAAAATTGAGCTAGCTTAACGTAGGCATTGAATTCGTGTGACTATGAGCTATAAATCAAAAGTTATAGACAATTTAGTGCAGACATGTCAAGTTCATCGGACTGTTAAAATGATCATTATAAACTAATCATTAGTGCTCATTGAGTGAAGGCTTATAAATGAAGCATAATACAGAGCGTCACGCAGTTTGGGATTGATTGGATTACTTGGACGCTTTCTCATATAAATTTTTTTCTGAAATTTTGTCACATTTTAGAAAATGGAGCTAATTTAACATGGGCATTGGATTCGTCTAATTCGGAGCTCCAAATCACAAGTTACGGACAATTTAGTGCGTACATGTCAAGTTGATAAGCCAGTTATAATGATCATTCCTAACTGATAATTGGTGCTCTTGAGGAAAAGCTTATAAACGAAGCATAATGCAGGGCATCACGCAATTCGGGATAGATTGGATTGCTTTGACGTTTGGTCGTATCTATTTTTGTCTCAAATGTTTTCACAATATAGAATATTGAGATAGCTTAGCGTGGGCATTGGATTCGTGTCATTATGAGCTATAAATCAAAAGTTATGGACAATTTGGTGCAGACATGTGAAGTTGATCGGCCAATTAAAATGATCATTTTAAACTGATCATTGGTGCTCATTGAGTAAAAGGATATGAACGATGCATAATGCAATGCATCACGCAATTCGAGATAGATTGGATTACTTGAACGTTTGGTCATATCTATTTTTGTTTCAAATTTTTTCACAACATAGAAAATTCAGCTAGCTTAACGTGGACATTTGATTCTTGTCATTATGAGCTATAAATAAAATGTTATAGACGATTTAGTGCTGACAAGTCAAGTTGATCGGCCAGTTAAAATGATCATTATAAAGTGATCATTGGTGCTAATTGAGTAAGTCTTACAAATGAAGCACAATGAAGAGCATCACGTAGTTTGGTATAGATTGGATTACTTGGAGGCTTTGTCTTCTCTATTTCAGTCTATAATTTTGTTTAAAATATAGAAAATGGAGCTACTTAAATGTGGGCATTGGATTCGTATCATTATGAGGTTTAAATCAAACGTTAGGAACGATTTAGTGCAGACATGTCAACTGATACTCCAGTTTAAATGATCATTCTAAATTGAACATGGGTGCTTATTGATTAAGAGCTTATAAATGAAGAATAATTTATAGCATTACGCATTTTGAGATATATTGGATTACTTCGATGCTTGGTCTTATCTATTTTTGTCTCAAATTTTGTCAAAATATTGAAAATTAAGCTAGCTTAACATGGGCATTGAATTCATGTGACTATGAGCTATAAATCGAAAGTTATAGACAATTTAGTGCATACATGTCAAGTTGATCAGCCTGTTAAAATGATCATTCTAAACTGATCATTACTGCTCATTGAGTAAAAGTTTATAAATGAAGCATAATGTACAGGAACACGCAGTTCGAGATATATTGGATTACTTAGATACGTTGTTGTATCTATTCTTGTATTAAATTTTGTCACAATATAGAAAATTGAGCTAGTTTAACGTGGGTATTGCATTCGTGTCATTCGGAGCGCTAAATCAAAAGTTACGGACAATTTACTACGAACATGTCAAGTTGATCGTCCAATTAAAATTATCATTCTTACCTGATCATTGCTGCTCATTGATTAAAAGATTATAAATGAAATATAATGCATGGCATCACACAATTTGGGATAGATTGGATTACTTGGACATTTGGGTGTATCTATTTTTGTCTCAAAGTTTGTTACAATACAGAAAATTGAGCTAGCTTAACGTAGGCATTGAATTCGTGTGACTATGAGCTATAAATCAAAAGTTATAGACAATTTAGTGCAGACATGTCAAGTTCATCGGCCTGTTAAAATGATCATTATAAACTAATCATTAGTGCTCATTGAGTGAAGGCTTATAAATGAAGCATAATACAGAGCATCACCAAGTTTGGGATTGATTGGATTACTTGGACGCTTTCTCATATGTATTTTTTTTCTGAAATTTTGTCACATTTTAGAAAATGGAGGTAATTTAACATGGGCATTGGATTCGTCTAATTCGGAGCTCCAAATCAGAAGTTACGGAAAATTTAGTGCGTACATGTCAAGATGATAAGCCAGTTATAATGATCATTCCTAACTGATAATTGGTGCTCTTGAGGAAAAGCTTATAAACGAAGCATAATGCATGGCATCACGCAATTTGGGACAGATTGGATTGCTTTGACGCTTGGTCGTATCTATTTTTTGTCTCAAATTTTTTCACAATATAGAATATTGAGATAGCTTAACGTGGGCATTGGATTCGTGTCATTATGAGCTATAAATCAAAAGTTATGGACAATTTGGTGCAAACATGTGAAGTTGATTGCCTATTAAAATGATCATTTTAAACTGATCATTGGTGCTCATTGAGTAAAAGGATATAAACGAAGCATAATGCAATGCATCACGCAATTCGAGATAGATTGGATTACTTGAACGTTTGGTCATATCTATTTTTGTTTCAAATTTTTTCACAACATAGAAAATTCAGCTAGCTTAACGTGGACATTTGATTCTTGTCATTATGAGCTATAAATAAAATGTTATAGACGATTTAGTGCTGACAAGTCAAGTTGATCGGCCAGTTAAAATGATCATTATAAAGTGATCATTGGTGCTAATTGAGTAAGTCTTACAAATGAAGCACAATGAAGAGCATCACGTACTTTGGTATAGATTGGATTACTTGGAGGCTTTGTCTTCTCTATTTCAGTCTATAATTTTGAAAAAATATAGAAAATGGAGCTACTTAAATGTGGGCATTGGATTCGTATCATTATGAGGTTTAAATCAAACGTTAGGAACGATTTAGTGCAGACATGTCAACTGATACTCCAGTTTAAATGATCATTCTAAATTGAACATTGGTGCTTATTGATTAAGAGCTTATAAATGAAGAATAATTTATAGCATTACGCATTTTGAGATAGATTGGATTACTTCGATGCTTGGTCATATCTATTTTTGTCTCAAATTTTGTCAGAATATTGAAAATTAAGCTAGCTTAACATGGGCATTGAATTCATGTGACTATGAGCTATAAATCAAAAGTTAGAGAAATTTTAGTGCATACATATCAAGTTGATCAGCCTGTTAAAATGATCATTCTAAACTGATCATTAGTGCTCATTGAGTAAAGGCTTATAAATGAAGCATAATGTACAGGAACACGCAGTTCGAGATATATTGGATTACTTAGACACGTTGTTGTATCTATTCTTGTATTAAATTTTGTCACAATATAGAAAATTGAGCTAGTTTAACGTGGGTATTGCATTCGTGTCATTCGGAGCGCTAAATCAAAAGTTACGGACAATTTACTACGAACATGTCAAGTTGATCGTCCAATTAAAATTATCATTCTTACCTGATCATTGGTGCTCATTGATTAAAAGCTTATAAATGAAATATAATGCATGGCATCACACAATTTGGGATAGATTGGATTACTTGGACATTTGGGTGTATCTATTTTTGTCTCAAAGTTTGTTACAATACAGAAAATTGAGCTAGCTTAACGTAGGCATTGAATTCGTGTGACTATGAGCTATAAATCAAAAGTTATAGACAATTTAGTGCAGACATGTCAAGTTCATCGGCCTGTTAAAATGATCATTATAAACTAATCATTAGTGCTCATTGAGTGAAGGCTTATAAATGAAGCATAATACAGAGCGTCACCCAGTTTGGGATTGATTGGATTACTTGGACGCTTTCTCATATAAATTTTTTTCTGAAATTTTGTCACATTTTAGAAAATGGAGCTAATTTAACATGGGCATTGGATTCGTCTAATTCGGAGCTCCAAATCACAAGTTACGGACAATTTAGTGCGTACATGTCAAGTTGATAAGCCAGTTATAATGATCATTCCTAACTGATAATTGGTGCTCTTGAGGAAAAGCTTATAAACGAAGCATAATGCAGGGCATCACGCAATTCGGGATAGATTGGATTGCTTTGACGTTTGGTCGTATCTATTTTTGTCTCAAATTTTTTCACAATATAGAATATTGAGATAGCTTAACGTGGGCATTGGATTCGTGTCATTATGAGCTATAAATCAAAAGTTATGGACAATTTGGTGCAAACATGTGAAGTTGATCGGCCAATTAAAATTATCATTATAAACTGATCATTGGTGCTCATTGAGTAAAAGGATATAAATGAAGCATAATGCAATGCATCACGCAATTCGAGATAGATTGGATTTCTTGAACGTTTGGTCATATCTATTTTTGTTTCAAATTTTTTCACAACATAGAAAATTCAGCTAGCTTAACGTGGACATTTGATTCTTGTCATTATGAGCTATAAATAAAATTTTATAGACGATTTAGTGCTGACAAGTCAAGTTGATCGGCCAGTTAAAATGATCATTATAAAGTGATCATTGGTGCTAATTGAGTAAGTCTTACAAATGAAGCACAATGAAGAGCATCACGTACTTTGGTATAGATTGGATTACTTGGAGGCTTTGTCTTCTCTATTTCAGTCTATAATTTTGAAAAAATATAGAAAATGGAGCTACTTAAATGTGGGCATTGGATTCGTATCATTATGAGGTTTAAATCAAACGTTAGGAACGATTTAGTGCAGACATGTAAACTGATACTCCAGTTTAAATGATCATTCTAAATTGAACATTGGTGCTTATTGATTAAGAGCTTATAAATGAAGAATAATTTATAGCATTACGCATTTTGAGATATATTGGATTACTTCGATGCTTGGTCATATCTATTTTTGTCTCAAATTTTGTCAAAATATTGAAATTTAAGCTAGCTTAACATGGGCATTGAATTCATGTGACTATGAGCTATAAATCAAAAGTTAGAGAAATTTTAGTGCATACATGTCAAGTTGATCAGCCTGTTAAAATGATCATTCTAAACTGATCATTAGTGCTCATTGAGTAAAGGCTTATAAATGAAGCATAATGTACAGGAACACGCAGTTCGAGATATATTGGATTACTTAGACACGTTGTTGTATCTATTCTTGTATTAAATTTTGTCACAATATAGAAAATTGAGCTAGTTTAACGTGGGTATTGCATTCGTGTCATTCGGAGCGCTAAATCAAAAGTTACGGACAATTTACTACGAACATGTCAAGTTGATCGTCCAATTAAAATTATCATTCTTACCTGATCATTGCTGCTCATTGATTAAAAGCTTATAAATGAAATATAATGCATGGCATCACACAATTTGGGATAGATTGGATTACTTGGACATTTGGGTGTATCTATTTTTGTCTCAAAGTTTGTTACAATACAGAAAATTGAGCTAGCTTAACGTAGGCATTGAATTCGTGTGACTATGAGCTATAAATCAAAAGTTATAGACAATTTAGTGCAGACATGTCAAGTTCATCGGCCTGTTAAAATGATCATTATAAACTAATCATTAGTGCTCATTGAGTGAAGGCTTATAAATGAAGCATAATACAGAGCATCACCAAGTTTGGGATTGATTGGATTACTTGGACGCTTTCTCATATGTATTTTTTTTCTGAAATTTTGTCACATTTTAGAAAATGGAGGTAATTTAACATGGGCATTGGATTCGTCTAATTCGGAGCTCCAAATCAGAAGTTACGGAAAATTTAGTGCGTACATGTCAAGATGATAAGCCAGTTATAATGATCATTCCTAACTGATAATTGGTGCTCTTGAGGAAAAGCTTATAAACGAAGCATAATGCATGGCATCACGCAATTTGGGACAGATTGGATTGCTTTGACGCTTGGTCGTATCTATTTTTTGTCTCAAATTTTTTCACAATATAGAATATTGAGATAGCTTAACGTGGGCATTGGATTCGTGTCATTATGAGCTATAAATCAAAAGTTATGGACAATTTGGTGCAAACATGTGAAGTTGATTGCCTATTAAAATGATCATTTTAAACTGATCATTGGTGCTCATTGAGTAAAAGGATATAAACGAAGCATAATGCAATGCATCACGCAATTCGAGATAGATTGGATTACTTGAACGTTTGGTCATATCTATTTTTGTTTCAAATTTTTTCACAACATAGAAAATTCAGCTAGCTTAACGTGGACATTTGATTCTTGTCATTATGAGCTATAAATAAAATGTTATAGACGATTTAGTGCTGACAAGTCAAGTTGATCGGCCAGTTAAAATGATCATTATAAAGTGATCATTGGTGCTAATTGAGTAAGTCTTACAAATGAAGCACAATGAAGAGCATCACGTACTTTGGTATAGATTGGATTACTTGGAGGCTTTGTCTTCTCTATTTCAGTCTATAATTTTGAAAAAATATAGAAAATGGAGCTACATAAATGTGGGCATTGGATTTGTATCATTATGAGGTTTAAATCAAACGTTAGGAACGATTTAGTGCAGACATGTAAACTGATACTCCAGTTTAAATGATCATTCTAAATTGAACATTGGTGCTTATTGATTAAGAGCTTATAAATGAAGAATAATTTATAGCATTACGCATTTTGAGATATATTGGATTACTTCGATGCTTGGTCATATCTATTTTTGTCTCAAATTTTGTCAAAATATTGAAAATTAAGCTAGCTTAACATGGGCATTGAATTCATGGGACTATGAGCTATAAATCAAAAGTTATAGACAATTTAGTGCATACATGTCAAGTTGATCAGCCTGTTAAAATGATCATTCTAAACTGATCATTAGTGCTCATTGAGTAAAGGCTTATAAATGAAGCATAATGTACAGGAACACGCAGTTCGAGATATATTGGATTACTTAGACACGTTGTTGTATCTATTCTTGTATTAAATTTTGTCACAATATAGAAAATGAGCTAGTTTAACGTGGGTATTGCATTCATGTCATTCGGAGCGCTAAATCAAAAGTTACGGACAAGTTACTACGAACATGTCAAGTTGATCGTCCACTTAAAATTATCATTCTTACCTGATCATTGGTGCTCATTGATTAAAAGCTTATAAATGAAATATAATGCATGGCATCACACAATTTGGGATAGATTGGATTACTTGGACATTTGGGTGTATCTATTTTTGTCTCAAAGTTTGTTACAATACAGAAAATTGAGCTAGCTTAACGTAGGCATTGAATTCGTGTGACTATGAGCTATAAATCAAAAGTTATAGACAATTTAGTGCAGACATGTCAAGTTCATCGGCCTGTTAAAATGATCATTATAAACTAATCATTAGTGCTCATTGAGTGAAGGCTTATAAATGAAGCATAATACAGAGCATCACCCAGTTTGGGATTGATTGGATTACTTGGACGCTTTCTCATATATATTTTTTTTCTGAAATTTTGTCACATTTTAGAAAATGGAGCTAATTTAACATGGGCATTGGATTCGTCTAATTCGGAGCTCCAAATCACAAGTTACGGACAATTTAGTGCGTACATGTCAAGTTGATAAGCCAGTTATAATGATCATTCCTAACTGATAATTGGTGCTCTTGAGGAAAAGCTTATAAACGAAGCATAATGCATGGCATCACGCAATTTGGGATAGATTGGATTGCTTTGACGCTTTGTCGTATCTATTTTTTGTCTCAAATTTTTTCACAATATAGAATATTGAGATAGCTTAACGTGGGCATTGGATTCGTGTCATTATGAGCTATAAATCAAAAGTTATGGACAATTTGGTGCAAACATGTGAAGTTGATCGGCCAATTAAAATGATCATTTTAAACTGATCATTGGTGCTCATTGAGTAAAAGGATATAAACGAAGCATAATGCAATGCATCACGCAATTCGAGATAGATTGGATTACTTGAACGTTTGGTCATATCTATTTTTGTTTCAAATTTTTTCACAACATAGAAAATTCAGCTAGCTTAACGTGGACATTTGATTCTTGTCATTATGAGCTATAAATAAAATGTTATAGACGATTTAGTGCTGACAAGTCAAGTTGATCGGCCAGTTAAAATGATCATTATAAAGTGATCATTGGTGCTAATTGAGTAAGTCTTACAAATGAAGCACAATGAAGAGCATCACGTACTTTGGTATAGATTGGATTACTTGGCGGCTTTGTCTTCTCTATTTCAGTCTATAATTTTGAAAAAATATAGAAAATGGAGCTACTTAAATGTGGGCATTGGATTTGTATCATTATGAGGTTTAAATCAAACGTTAGGAACGATTTAGTGCAGACATGTCAACTGATACTCCAGTTTAAATGATCATTCTAAATTGAACATTGGTGCTTATTGATTAAGAGCTTATAAATGAAGAATAATTTATAGCATTACGCATTTTGAGATATATTGGATTACTTCGATGCTTGGTCATATCTATTTTTGTCTCAAATTTTGTCAAAATATTGAAAATTAAGCTAGCTTAACATGGGCATTGAATTCATGTGACTATGAGCTATAAATCAAAAGTTATAGACAATTTAGTGCATACATGTCAAGTTGATCAGCCTGTTAAAATGATCATTCTAAACTGATCATTAGTGCTCATTGAGTAAAGGCTTATAAATGAAGCATAATGTACACGAACACGCAGTTCGAGATATATTGGATTACTTAGACACGTTGTTGTATCTATTCTTGTATTAAATTTTGTCACAATATAGAAAATGAGCTAGTTTAACGTGGGTATTGCATTCATGTCATTCGGAGCGCTAAATCAAAAGTTACGGACAATTTACTACGAACATGTCAAGTTGATCGTCCAATTAAAATTATCATTCTTACCTGATCATTGCTGCTCATTGATTAAAAGCTTATAAATGAAATATAATGCATGGCATCACACAATTTGGGATAGATTGGATTACTTGGACATTTGGGTGTATCTATTTTTGTCTCAAAGTTTGTTACAATACAGAAAATTGAGCTAGCTTAACGTAGGCATTGAATTCGTGTGACTATGAGCTATAAATCAAAAGTTATAGACAATTTAGTGCAGACATGTCAAGTTCATCGGCCTGTTAAAATGATCATTATAAACTAATCATTAGTGCTCATTGAGTGAAGGCTTATAAATGAAGCATAATACAGAGCATCACCCAGTTTGGGATTGATTGGATTACTTGGACGCTTTCTCATATATATTTTTTTTCTGAAATTTTGTCACATTTTAGAAAATGGAGCTAATTTAACATGGGCATTGGATTCGTCTAATTCGGAGCTCCAAATCACAAGTTACGGACAATTTAGTGCGTACATGTCAAGTTGATAAGCCAGTTATAATGATCATTCCTAACTGATAATTGGTGCTCTTGAGGAAAAGCTTATAAACGAAGCATAATGCATGGCATCACGCAATTCAGGATAGATTGGATTGCTTTGACCCTTGGTCGTATCTATTTTTGTCTCAAATTTTTTCACAATATAGAATATTGAGAAAGCTTAACGTGGGCATTGGATTCGTGTCATTATGAGCTATAAATCAAAACTTATGGACAATTTGGTGCAAACATGTGAAGTTGATCGGCCAATTAAAATGATCATTATAAACTGATCATTGGTGCTCATTGAGTAAAAGGATATAAATGAAGCATAATGCAATGCATCACGCAATTCGAGATAGATTGGATTTCTTGAACGTTTGGTCATATCTATTTTTGTTTCAAATTTTTTCACAACATAGAAAATTCAGCTAGCTTAACGTGGACATTTGATTCTTGTCATTATGAGCTATAAATAAAATTTTATAGACGATTTAGTGCTGACAAGTCAAGTTGATCGGCCAGTTAAAATGATCATTATAAAGTGATCATTGGTGCTAATTGAGTAAGTCTTACAAATGAAGCACAATGAAGAGCATCACGTACTTTGGTATAGATTGGATTACTTGGAGGCTATGTCTTCTCTATTTCAGTCTATAATTTTGAAAAAATATAGAAAATGGAGCTACTTAAATGTGGGCATTGGATTTGTATCATTATGAGGTTTAAATCAAACGTTAGGAACGATTTAGTGCAGACATGTAAACTGATACTCCAGTTTAAATGATCATTCTAAATTGAACATTGGTGCTTATTGATTAAGAGCTTATAAATGAAGAAAAATGTATAGCATCACGCATTTTGAGATAGATTGGATTACTTCGATGCTTGGTCATATCTATTTTTGTCTCAAATTTTGTCAGAACATTGAAAATTAAGCTAGCTTAACATGGGCATTGAATTCATGTGACTATGAGCTATAAATCAAAAGTTATAGACAATTTAGTGCATACATGTCAAGTTGATCAGCCTGTTAAAATGATCATTCTAAACTGATCATTAGTGCTCATTGAGTAAAGGCTTATAAATGAAGCATAATGTACAGGAACACGCAGTTCGAGATATATTGGATTACTTAGACACGTTGTTGTATCTATTCTTGTATTAAATTTTGTCACAATATAGAAAATTGAGCTAGTTTAACGTGGGTATTGCATTCGTGTCATTCGGAGCGCTAAATCAAAAGTTACGGACAATTTACTACGAACATGTCAAGTATATCGTCCAATTAAAATTATCATTCTTACCTGATCATTGGTGCTCATTGATTAAAAGCTTATAAATGAAGTATAATGCATGGCATCACACAATTTGGGATAGATTGGATTACTTGGACATTTGGGTGTATCTATTTTTGTCTCAAAGTTTGTTACAATACAGAAAATTGAGCTAGCTTAACGTAGGCATTGAATTCGTGTGACTATGAGCTATAAATCAAAAGTTATAGACAATTTAGTGCAGACATGTCAAGTTCATCGGCCTGTTAAAATAATCATTATAAACTAATCATTAGTGCTCATTGAGTGAAGGCTTATAAATTAAGCATAATACAGAGCACCACGCAGTTTGGGATTGATTGGATTACTTGGACGCTTTCTCATATATATTTTTTACTCAAATTTTGTCACATTTTAGAAAATGGATCTAATTTAACATGGGCATTGGATTCGTCTAATTCGGAGCTCCAAATCACAAGTTACGGACAATTTAGTGCGTACATGTCAAGTTGATAAGCCAGTTATAATGATCATTCCTAACTGATAATTGGTGCTCTTGAGGAAAAGCTTATAAACGAAGCATAATGCATGGCATCACACAATTTGGGGTAGATTGGATTGCTTTGACGCTTGGTCGTATCTATTTTTGTCTCAAATTTTTTCACAATATAGAATATTGAGATAGCTTAACATGGGCATTGGATTCATGTCATTATGAGCTATAAGTCAAAAGTTATGGACGATTTACTGCAGACATGTTAAGTTGATCAGCCAGTTAAAATGATCATTCTAAACTGATCATTGGTGTTTATTGAGTAAAGGCTTACAAATGAATTAAATGCATAGCATCACACAGTTCGGGAAAGATTTGATTATTTGGACGCTTTTTCATATATATTTTTATATCAAATTTTGTCACAATATAGAAAATTGAGCTAGCTTAACGTGTGCATTGGATTCGTGTCATTCGGAGCTCTAAATCAAAAGTTACGGATGATTTAGTGTGGACATGTCAAGTTGACCGTGCAGTTAAAATGATCATTCTTAAATGATCATTGGTGCTCATTGATTAAAAGCTTATAAATGAAGGATAACGCATGGTATCACGCAGTTCGAGATAGATTGGATTACTTGGACGTTTTGTCATATCTATTTTTATATCAAAGTTTGTTACAACAAAGAAAATTGAGCTAGCTTAACGTGGACATTGGATTAATGTTATTATGAGCTATAAATCAGAAGTTATGGATGATTTAGTGCAGACATGTCAAGTTGATCGGCCAGTTAAAATGATAATTTTGAAATGATAATTCCTGCTCATTGATCAAAGGCATATAAATGGAGCATAATACAGATCATCACACAATCCGGGATATATTGGATTCCTTGGATGATTTTTCATATCTACTTTTTCTCAAATTTTGTCACATTTTAGAAAATTGAGCTAGCTTATCATAGGCATTAGATTCGTGTCATCCGGAGCTCTAAATCACTGGTTACGATGATTTAGTGCGGACATGTCAAGTTTATCAGCAAGCTATAATGATCATTCTTAACTGATCATAGGTTATATTGGATTACTTGGATGCATAGTCGTATCTATTTTTGTCTCAACTTTTATTACAATATAGAAAATTCAGCTATCTTAACGTGGGCATTGGCTTTGTGTCATTATGAGCTATAAGTCAAAAGTTATGAACGATTTAGTGCAAATATGTCAAGTTGACCAGCCAGTTCAAATGATCATTCTAAACTGATCATTGGTGCTTATTGAGTAAAGGCTTACAAATGAAGCATAATGCATAGCATCACATAGTTTGGCATAGATTGGATTACTTGTACGTTTTGTCGTATCTATTTTTGTCTCAAATTTTGTCACAATATACTAAATTGCGCTACCTATACGTGGGCATTGGATTTTTGTCATTCGGAGCTCTAAATCAAAGTTATAGACGATTTAATGCGGACATGTCAAGTTGACCATGCAGTTAAAATGATCATTCTTAATTCATCATTTGTGCTCATTGATTAAAAGCTTATAAATGAAGAATAATGCATGGCATCACGCAGTTTGGGATAGATTGGATTGCTTGGATGCTTTGTCGTCTCTATTTCTTTTAATAATGTTGTAGAAATATGGATTATTGAGCTAGCTTAACGTGGGCATTGGATTTGTGTCATTCGGAGCTCTGAATCAAGAGTTACGGACAATTTAGTGCGGACATATCAAGTTTATTGTCCAGTGAAAATGATCATTCTTAACTGATCATTGGTGCTCATTGAGTAAAAGCATATTAATGAAGCATAATGCATGGCATCACGCAGTTTAGGATAGATTAGATTACTTGGACGCTTTGTCATCTCTATTGTTGCCTATAATTTTGTTTAAATATAGAAAATTGTGCTACCTTATAATTGGCATTGGATTCATGTCATTTAGTATGGACATGTGAAGTGGATCGGCAAGTTAAAATGATAATTGTTAACTGATCATTGGTGCTCATTAAATAAAAGCTTATAAATGAAGCATAATGCATGCGTCACGTAGTTCGAGATATATTGGATTACTTGGATGCATGGTCATATCTATCTTTGTCTTAAATTTTGTCAACATATAGAAAATTGAGCCAGATTAATGTGGGCATTCGATTCGTGGCATTATGAGCTAAAAATCAAAAGTTATGGACGATTTAGCACAGACATGTCAAGTTGAATGGCCAGTTAAAATGATCATTTTATATTGATCATTGGTGCTTATTGAGTAAAGTCTTACAAATGAAGCATAATGCAGCGCATCACACAGTTGGGGATAGATTGGATTACTTGGAAGCTTTGTCGTCTCTATTTTTGTCTCAAATTTTGTCACAATATAGAAAATTGAGCAAGCCTAATGTGGGCATTGGATTTGTGTCAGTCTGAGCTCTAAATCAAAATTTACCGACGATTTACTGTGGACATGTCAAGTTGATAGTCTAGTTTAAATGATCATTCTTAACTGATAATTGATGCTCATTGATTAAAAGCTTATAAATGATGCATAATGCATGTCATCAAGCAGTTCGGGATAGATTAATTTTTTGGACATTTGGTCGTATCTATTTTTGTCTCAAAGTTTTTGACAACATAGCAAATTGAGCTAGCTTAACGTGGACATTGGATTCGTGTCATTATGAGCTATAAATCAAAAGTTATGGACGATTTAGTGCAGACATGTCAAGGTTATTGGCCAGTTAAAATGATCATTCTAAACTGATCATTGGTGCTTCTTGAGTAAAGGCTTACAAGTGAAGCATAATGCAGAGCAACATGTAGTTCGGGATAGATTAGATTACTTGGATGTTTTTCCGTATCTATTTTTGTCTCAAATTTTTGTTATAGTATAGAAAATTGACCAAGCTTAACATGGGCATTGGATTCGGGTCATTCGGAGCTTTAAATCAAAAGTTACAGACTTTTTAATGGGGAAATGTCAAGTTGATCGTCCCCTTAAAATGATCATTTTTAACTGATCATTGGTGCTCATATATTAAAAGCGTATAAATGAAGCATAATTCATCGTATCACGTAGTTCGGGATAGATTTGATTACTTGGACGCTTGGACGTATCTATTTTTGTCTCAAAGTTTGTCACAATATGGAAAATTGAGCTATCTTAACATGGGCATTGGATTAGTGTTATTATGATTTATAAATCAAAAGTTATGGACGATTTGGTGCAGAAATGTCAAGTTGATCGACCAGTTAAATGATCATTCTAAAACTCATAATTCGTGCTCATTGAATAAAGGTTTATAAATGAAGCATAAGAGAGAGCATTACGCAGTTCATGATAGATTAGATTACTTGGACCCTTTTTCATATCTATTTCTGTCTCAAATTTTGTCAAAATATAGAAAATTGAGCTAGCTTAACGTGTGCATTAGATTCGTGTCATTCGAATCTCTAAATCAAAAGTTAAGGACGATCTAGTGTGGATTTGTCAAGTTGATTGGTCAGTTAAAATGATCATTCTTAACTGATCATTGGTGCTCATTGATTACAAGCTTATAAATGAAGCATAATGCATGGCATCATGAAGTTTGCGATAGATTTGATTACTTGGACACTTTCTCGTCTCTATTTCTATCTACATTTTGTCAAACTATAGAAAAATTACCTAGCTTAATGTGGGCATTGGATTTTTCTCATTCTTAGCTCTAAATCAAAAGTTACTAACGATTTAGTGCGGACATGTCAAATTGATCGGCCAATGAAAATGATCATTCTTAACCGATTATTGGTGCTCATTGAGTAAAAGCTTATAAATGAAGCATAATGCTTGGCATCACGCAGTTTTGGATGAATTGAATTACTTGGATTCTTTGTCGTCTCTATTTTTGTCTATAATTATGAAAAAATATAAAAAAATTGAGCTACCTTAACGTGGACATTGTATTCATGTCATTGTGAGCTCTGAATAAAAATTTAGTGACGATTTAGTGCGGACATATCAAGTTAATCGGCCAGTTAAAATAATCATTCTTAACTGATCATAAGTGCTCATTGAGTAAAAGCTTATAAATGACGCATAATGCACGGCATCACGTAGTTTGGGATAGATTGGATTACTTGGATGCTTTGTCGTCTCTATTTCTTTGTATAATTTTGTCAAAATATAGAAAATTGAGCTACTTTAACGTGGGCATTGGATTCGTGTCATTCTGAACTCTAAATCAAAAGTTACTGACAATTTAGTGTGGACATGTCAAGTTGATCGGCCAGTTAAAATGACCATTCTTAACTGATCATTGGTGCTCATTGAGTAAAAACTCATAAATGAATCATAATTCATCGCATCACGCTGTTTTGGACAGATTGGATTACTTGGATGCTTTGTCGTCTCTGTTTTTTCTATAATTTTGTAAAAATATAGAAAATTGAGCTATCTTAACGTGGGCATTGAATTCATGTCATTGTGAGCTCTAAATAAAAAGTTAGGGATGATTTAGTGCGGATATGTCAAGTTGATCGGCCAGTTAAAATGATCCTTTTTAACTGATCGTAAGTGCTCATTGGGTAACAGCTTATAAATGAAGCATAATGCATAGCATAACGTAGTTTTGTATAGATTGGATTACTTGGACGCTTTGTTGTCTCTATTCTGTCTATAATTTTGGCAAAATATAGAAAATTGAGCTAAATTAATGTGCACTTTGGATTTGTGTCATTCTGAGGTCTAAATCCAAACTTAGGGACGATTTAGTTCGGACATGTCAAGTTGATCGGCCAAATAAAATGATCATTATTAACTGATCATTTGTGCTCATTGAGTACAAGCTTATGAATGAAGGATAATGCTTGGTATCACGCAGTTTTGGATGAATTGAATTACTTGGATGCTTTATCGTCTCAATTTTTGTCTATAATTTTGAAAAAATATAGAAAATTGAGCTAGCTTAACGTGGGCATTGTATTCATGTCGTTATGAATTCTGAATAAAAAGTTAAGGACAATTTAGTGCGGACATGTCAAGTTGATCGCCCAGTTAGAATTATCATTATTAACTGATCATTGGTGCTCATTGAGTAAAAGCTTATAAATGAACCATAATGCATGGCATCATACAATTTTGGATAGATTGGATTACTTGGATGCTTTTTCGTCTTTATTTTTGTGTATTATTTTGTCAAATATAGAAAATTGAGCTAACTTAACGTGGGTATTGTACTCATGATATTATGAGCTCTAAATCAAAAGTTACGAATGATTTTGAGCGGACATGTCAAGTTGATCGTCGAGTTAGTATGATTAATCCAAACTAATAAATGGTGCTCATTGAGTAAAGGTTTAAAAATGAAGCTTAATGCGGCATCCCGCACTTCTGGATAGATTGGATTATTTGGATGCTTGGTCATATCTATTTTTGTCTCAAATTTTGTCACAGTATAGAAAATTGTGCTAGCTTAACATGGGCATTAAATTTGTGTCATTATGAGCTATAAATCAATAGTTATGAACGATTTAGTGCCGACATGTGAAGTTGATCAGCCAATTAAAATGATCATTCTAAACTGATCATTCCTGCTCATTGAGTAAAGCGTATAAATGAAGCATAATGCAGAGCATCACATAGTTTGCGAAAGATTGGATTACTTGGTCGCTTTGTCGTATCTATCTTTTTTTTGCTCAAATTTTGTCACCATTTAGAAAAGTGAGCTAGCTTAATGTGGGCATCACACAGTTTTTGATAGATTTTATTACTTGGATACTTTGTCGTCTCTATTTCGGTCTATTATTTTCTCAAAATATAGAAAATTGAGCTACCCTAACGTGGTCATTGGATTCGTGTCATTCTGAGCTGTAAATCAAAATTTAGGGACGATTGAGTGCAGACATGTCAAGTTGATCGGCCAGTTAAAATAATCATTCTAAGCTGATTATTGGTGCTCATTGGGTAACAGCTTATATATGAAGCATAATGCATAGCAACACGCATTTTTGTATAGATTGGATTACTTAGATGCTTTGTTGTCTCAATTCTGTCTATAATTTTGGCAAAATATAGAAAATTGAGCAACATTAAAGTGGGCTTTGAATTTGTATCATTCTGAGCTCTAAATCAAAAGTTAGGGACGATTTAGTGCGGACATGTCAAGTTGATCGGCTAGTTAAAATGATCATTCTTCACTGATCATTGGTGCTCATTGTGAAAAAACTAATAAATGAAGCATAAGAATTTGAAGGATAGATTTTATTACTTAGTTGATTTTGTCGTATCTATTTTTGTCTCGAATTCTATCTCTATATAAAAATTCAACTATCTTTAAGTTGGCATTGGATTTGTGTCATTCTAAGCTCTAAATCAAAAGTCGGACGATTTAGTGTAGACATGTCAAGTTGGTCGGCCAGTTAAAATGATCATTCTTCCGATCATGGTGCTCATTAAGTAAAGACTTATATATGAAGTTTAATGCATGACATCATGCAGTTCTGGATAGATTGGATTATTTAGACGCTTTGTCGTATCTATTTCGGTATCAAATTTTTTCTCAATAAAGAAAATTGAGCTACCTTTACGTGGGCATTGGATTCGTGTCATTCGGAGCTATAAATCATAAGTCATGGACAATTTAGTGTAGAAATGTCAAGTTGATCGATCAGTTAAAATGATCATTTTGAACAGCTCATTGGTGCTCATTGAGTAAAGGTTTATAAATGATGCATAGTGCAGAGCATCACCCACGTTTGGATAGATTGGATTACTTAGATGACTTTGTCGTATCTATTTCTGTCTCTATATAAAAAAATTGAAGTAGTTTTACGTGGGCATTGGATTCATGTCATTCTGAGCTCTAAATCAAAAGTTACGCAAGATTTAATGCAGACATTTCAAATTGATCGGGCAGTTAAAGTAATCATTCTAAACTGATCATTGGTGCTCATTAAGTTAAGGCTTATAAATGAAGCAAAATGCATGGCATCATGTAATTTGGAAAAGATTGGATTACTTGGAAACTTTTTCGTATCTCTTTCTGTCTCAAATTTAGTCACAATATTCAAAATTGAGCTAGATTAACATGGGCATCGTATTCGTGTCATTCGGAGCTCTAAATCAAAAGTTACGGATGATTTAATGTGGGCATGTCATGTTTATCTGCGAGTTAAGATGATCATTCTTAAGTGATCATTGGTGCTCATTGATTAAAAGCTTATAAATGAATCATAATGCAAGGCATCACGCATTGCGGGATAGATTGGATTACTTGGACGCTTTATCGTATCTATTTATGTCTGAAATTTTGTCACAATATACAAAATTGAGCTAGATTAACGTGGGAATTTGATTCGTGTTCTTCTATGCTCTAAATCAAGAGTGACAGACGATTTAGTGCGCTGATGTCAAGTTATCGGCCAGTTAAAATGATCATTCTAAACTGATCATTGGTGCTCATTGAGTAAAGGCTAATAAATGATGCAAAATGCAGAGCACCACGCAGTCCTCGATAGATTAGATTACTTAGATGCTTTGTCTCTATATAAAAATTTCAACAAGCTTTACGTTGACATTGGATTCCTGTCATTCTGAGCTCTAAATCAAAAATTATGGACGATTTAGTGCGGACATGCCAAGTTGATCGGCTTGTTAAAATGATCATTCTTCTGATCATTAGTGCTCATTGAATAAAGGCTTATAAATGAAGTATAATGCATAATATCATGCAGTTTTGGATAGATTAGATTATTTAGACACCTTTTCATATCTGTTTCTACCTTAAATTTTGTGACGATATATAAAATTGAGCTACTTTAACATGGACATTGGATTCGTGTCATTTGGAGTTCTAAATCAAAAGTTACAGACATGACAAGTTGATCGGCCAGTTAAAGTGATCTTTTTAAACTGATCATTGGTTCTCATTGATAAAAAGATTATAAATGACACATAATGCATGGCACCACGCAGTTTAGGATGGATTGGATTACTTGTACACTTTGTCGTCCCTACTTCTGTCTATAATTTTGTCAAAATATGTAAAATTGATCTAGCTTAATGTGTGCTTTGGATTAGACTCATTCTGAGCTCTAAATCAAAATATAGATTGGATTACTTGGACGCTTTATCAAATTTATTTTGTCTCAAATTTTGACACAATATAGGAAATTGAGCTAGTTTAATGTAGGCGTTGGATATGTGTCATTCTGAGCTCTAAATCAAAACTAACGGGCGATTTAGTGCAAACATGTCAAGTTGCTCGGCAAGTTAAAATGATCATTCTTAACTGATCATTGGTGCTCATTGATTAAAAGCTTACAAATGAAGCATAATGCACGGCATCATGTAATTTGGATAGATTGGATTACTTGAACTCTTTCTCGTCTCTATTTTTGTGTATAATTTTGGCAAAGTATAGAAAGCTGAGCAAGCTTAACGTGGGCATTGGATTCGTGTCATTCTCAGCTCTAAATCGAAAGTTACAGACGATTTAGTCTGGACATGTCAAGTTGATCGGCCTGTAAAATGATCTCTAAATCACAACTTAAGCTATAAATCAAAAGTTATGCACGATTTAATGCACACATGTCAAGTTGAGCCACCAGTTAAAATGATCATTCGAAACTGATCATTAGTGCACATTAAGGGCTTATAAATGAAGCTTAATGCATGGAATCATGCTATTCAGGATAGATTGGATTACTTGGACTATTTGTCATACATATTTTACCTTAAATTTTGTCACAATACAGAAAATTGAGATAGGTTATTGTGGGCATTGGATCCGTGTAATTTGGAGCTCTAAATCAAAAATTATACACGATTTGGTGTAGACATGTCAAGTTGATTGGCCTGTTAAAGTAACCATTCTAAACTGATCATTGGTTCTCATTGGGCAAAGGAAGATAAACGAAGCATAATGCATGGCATCACGCAGTTTGGGATCCATTGGATTTTTTGGACTCTTTGTCGTACATATTTCAGTCTCAAATTTAGCAACAATATAGAAAATTGAGCTAGCCTAACGTGGGCATTGGATTCGAGTAGTTATGACCTCTAAATCAAACGTTACGGAGGATTTAGTGCTGATATGTCAGGTTCATCGGCTAGTTAAAATTATCATTCTTAACTTATTGTTGGTGCTCATTAAGTAAAGGCTTATAAATGAAGCATAATGCATGGTATCATGCAGATCAGGATAGATTGGATTACTTGGATGCTTTTTCATATCTATTTCTGTCCATAATTTTTTCACAATATAGCAAATTGAGCTACCTTAACATGGGCGTTAGATTTGTGTCATTCTGAGCTCTAAATCAAAAGTTACGGACGATTTAGTGCGGACATGTCAAGTTGATCGGCCACTTAAAATGATCTCTAAATCAAAACTTAAGCTATATATCAAAAGTTATACACGATTTAATGCACACATGTCAAGTTGAGCCACCAGTGAAAATGATCATTCTAAACTGATCATTAATTCTCATTGAGTTAGAGCTTATAAATGAAGCACAATGCATAGAATTACACAATTCATGATAGATTGAATTACTTGGACTCTTTGTCGTACTTATTTTGTCTCAAATTTTGTCACAATTTAGAAAATTGAGCTAGGTTACTGTGGGCGTTGTATTCGTGTCATTTTGAGCTCTAAATCAAAAGTTATACACGATTTAGTGTGGACATGTCAAGTTGATCGGCTTGTTAAAATGATAATTCTAAACTGATCATTGGTGCTCATTGGGTAAATAATTATAAACAAAGCATAACGCATGGCATCACGCAGTTCAGGATCCATTGGATTTTTGGGACGCTTTGTCGTATCTATTTCAGTCTCAAATTTAGTCACAATATCCAACGCCCAGATTAAGCTAACTTAATTTTCTATATTAAGACCAGATTTGAAACTAAATCAGAAACGGAAAATTGTCCATATAATCCTATCTTTTACAAACTCTGTAACGCTATACGTTTAGCTTCATTGATAAACCTTCACCCAAACGACTGGAATTTTTGAATCTCATATGTGGACATGTCAAGTTGGTCGCCCAGTTAAAATGATCATTCTAAATTGGTCATTGGTGCGCATTAAGTAAAGGCTTATAAATGAAGTATAATGCATGGCATCATGGTTTGGGATAGATTGGATTACTTGGATGCTTTTTCTTATCTATTTCTGTCTATAATTTTTTCACGATATATAAAATTGAGGCAGCTTAATGTGGGCATTGAATTCATGTCATTCTCAGCTCTAAATCAAAAGTTACGAAAAATTTAGTGCGGACATGTCAAGTTGATCGGCTAGTTAAATGATCATTCTTAGCTGATCATTGGTGCCCATAGAGTAAAGGCTTATAAATGAAGCATAATGCATGGCATCACGAAATACGGGATAGATTGGATTACTTGTATGCCTTGTCGTATCTATTTCAGTATCAAATTTTTTCACAATACAGAAAATTTAGCTAGCTTAACGTGGGCATTGGATTCGTGTCAGTCTGAGTTCTAAATCAAAATTTACGGACGAATTAGTACGGACATGGTAAGTTGACCATGCAGTTAAAATGATCAGTCTTAATTCATCATTTCTGCTCAATGATTAAAAGCTTATAAATGAAGCATAATGCATGGCATCACGTATTTTGGGATGGATTGGATTACTTGGGCGCTTTGTCATATCCATTTATGTTCAAATTTTGTTATAATGTTAAAAATTGAGCTAGCTTAGTGTAGGCATTAGATTTGTGTCATTCTGAGCTTTAAATCAAAAGTTACGTACGATTTAGTGCTGACATGTCAAGTTGATCGGCCAGTTAAAGTGATTATTCTAAACTTATCATTGGTGCTCATTGAGTCAAGGCTTATAAATGAAGCATAATGCATGGCATCATGCAATTTTGGCTAGATTGGATTACTTCAACGCTTTTTCGTATTTATTTCTATCTCAAATTTTGTTACAGTATAGAAAATTGAGCTAGCTTAATGTGGGAAAGAGATTGGTGTTATACTGAGATCTAAATCAAAAGTGGCGGACGATTTAATGCAGACATGTCAAGTTGATCGCCTAGTTAAAGTGATCATTCCAACCTGATTATTGGTGTTCTGTAAGTAAAGGCTTATAAATGAAGCATAAAGCATGGCATCATGCAGTGGATTACTTGGACGCTTTTTCGTATCTTGTTTAGTTTCAAATTTGTCACAATATAGAAAATTAAACTAGCTTAATGTGGGCATTGGATTCGTGTCATTCTGAGCTATAAATCAAAAGTTATGGACGATTTAGTGCGGACATGACAAGTTGATCGGCCAGATAAATGATCATTCTAAACTGATCATTGGTGCTTATTGAGTAAAAGCTTATAAATGAAAATTAATGCATGGTATCACGCAGTTTGGGATGGATTGGATTACTTGGATGCTTTGTCGAATCTATTTCTGCTCAAATGTTGTTACAACATAGAAAATTGAGCTAGCTTAACGTGGGCATTGGATTCGTGTCATTCTGAGCTCTAAATCTAACGTTACAGATGATTTAGTGAGAACATGTCAGGATGATCGGCGAGTTAAAGTGATCATTTTAAACTAATCATTCATGCTCATTGGGTAAATGCTTATAAAAATGAAGCATAATACATGGCATCCCATAGTTTTGGGTAGATTGGATTACTTGGACACTTTGTCGTATCTATTTATGTATCAAATTTTCTTACAATATAGAACATTTATTTAGCATAACGTGGGCATTGGATTTGTGTCATTCTGAGCTCCAAATCAAAAGTTACGGATAATTTAGTGCAGATATGTCAAGTTGAGTGGCCAGTTAAAGTGATCATTCCTAACAGATTGTTGGTGCTCATTAAGTAAAGGCTTATAAATGAAGCATAATGCATGGCATCACACAGTTTTGGATATATTGTATTACCTACGTGCTTTGTCATATCTATTTATGTCTCAAGTTTTGTTACAATATAAAACATTGAGCTAGCTTAATGTGGGCAGTGGATTTGTGTCATTCTGAGCTCCAAATAAAAAGTTACGGATGATTTAGTGCGTACATGTCAAGTTGAGTGGCCAGTTAAAGTGATCATTCTAAATAGATCATTGTTGCTCATTAAGTAAAGGCTTACAAATGAAGCATAAAGCATGGTATCAAGTAGTTTGGATAGATTGGATTACTTGGACGCATTTTCGTCTCTATTTATGTCTCAAATTTTGTTAAAATATAGAAAATTGGACTTACTTAACGTGGGCATTGGATTCGTGTCATTCGGAGCCCTAAATTAAAAGTTACGGACGATTTAGTGTGGACATGGCAAGTTGATCGGCTAGTTAATATGATTATTCTAAACTGATCATTGGTGCTCATTGAGTAATGGCTTATTAAATGAAGCATAATGCATGGCATCATGCAATTTGGGAGATTGGATTACTTGCACGCATTTCGTATCTAGTTCTGTCACAAGTTTTGTCACAATATAGAAAATTAAACTAGCTTAATGTGGGCATTGCATTCGTGTCATTCTAAGCTATAAATCAAAAGTTATGGATGATTTAGTGCGGACATCTCAAGTTGAGTGGCCAGTTAAAGTGATCATTAACAGAGCGTTGGTGCTCATTAAGTAAAAGCTTATAAATGAAGCATAACGTATGACATCACATAGTTTTGGATATATTGGATTAGTTGGATGCTTTGTCGTATCTATTTCTGTCTCAAATTTTTGTTACAGTATAAAAAATTGATCTAGGTTAACATGGGCATTGGACTAGTGTCATTCTGAGCTCCAAATCAAAATTTACGTACGATTTAGTGCAAACATGTCAAGTTGAGTGGCTAGTTAAAGTGATCATTATGAACACATCATTGTTGCTCATTAATTAAAGGGTTATAAATGAAGCATAAAGCATGCGATCAAGTAGTTTGGATAGATTGGATTACTTGGACGCTTTGTCGTCTCAATTTCTGTCTCAAATTTTGTCAAAATATTGAAAATTGGGCTTGTTTAACGTGGGCATTGCATTTGTGTCATTATGAACTCTAAATCAAAAGTTACGGACGATTTAAAGTGGACATGTCAAGTTGATCGGCCAGTTAATATGATTATTCTAAACTGATCATTTGTGCTCATTGAGTAATGGCTTATTAAATGAAGCATAATGCATGGCATCATGCAATTTGGGAGATTGGATTACTTGCACGCATTTCGTATCTAGTTCTGTCACAAGTTTTGTCACAATATAGAAAATTAAACTAGCTTAATGTGGGCATTGCATTCGTGTCATTCTAAGCTATAAATCAAAAGTTATGGATGATTTAGTGCGGACATCTCAAGTTGAGTGGCCAGTTAAAGTGATCATTAACAGAGCGTTGGTGCTCATTAAGTAAAAGCTTATAAATGAAGCATAACGTATGACATCACATAGTTTTGGATATATTGGATTAGTTGGATGCTTTGTCGTATCTATTTCTGTCTCAAATTTTTGTTACAGTATAAAAAATTGATCTAGGTTAACATGGGCATTGGACTAGTGTCATTCTGAGCTCCAAATCAAAATTTACGTACGATTTAGTGCAAACATGTCAAGTTGAGTGGCTAGTTAAAGTGATCATTATGAACACATCATTGTTGCTCATTAATTAAAGGGTTATAAATGAAGCATAAAGCATGCGATCAAGTAGTTTGGATAGATTGGATTACTTGGACGCTTTGTCGTCTCAATTTCTGTCTCAAATTTTGTCAAAATATTGAAAATTGGGCTTGTTTAACGTGGGCATTGCATTTGTGTCATTATGAACTCTAAATCAAAAGTTACGGACGATTTAAAGTGGACATGTCAAGTTGATCGGCCAGTTAATATGATTATTCTAAACTGATCATTTGTGCTCATTGAGTGAAGGCTTATAAATGAAGCATAATGCAAGGCACCACGCAATTTGGGATAGATTGGATTACTTGGACGCTTTGTCGTATCTAGTTCTGTCTCAAATTTTGTCACAATATAGAAAATCGAACTAGCTTAATGTTGACCATTGATTGTTGTCATTTTGAGCTATTAATAAAAAGTTAAGGACGATATAGTGCAGACATGTCAAGGTGATCGACTTGTTAAAATGATCGTTCTAAACGGATCGTTGATGCTCATTGAGTAAAACCTTATAAATGAAGAATAATGCATGGCATAACGCAGCTTGGGAAAGACTGGATCACTTGGACACTTTTTCGTATCATTTTTGTCTCAAATTTTGTCAAATTATAGAAAATTGAGCAAGATTAAAGTGGGCATTGGATTCGTGTCATTCTGAACATTAAGTCAAAAGTTACGGAAGATTTAGTGCGGATATGTCAAGTTGACCGGCCAGTTAAAGTGATCATTCAAAACTTATCATTGGTGCTCATAGAGTAAAGGTTTATGAATGGAGCATAATGCATGGAATCACACAGTTTTTGATAGAATGGATTACTTGGATGCTTTTGACGTATCTATTTCTTTTTGAAATTTTGTTACACTATAGAAAATTTAGCTAGTTTAACGTGGGCATTGGATTCGTGTGTTTCTGAGCTCTAAATCAAAAGTTACGGATGATTAATACATGCGGACATGTCCACTGATTGATCGGCGAGTTAAAATGATCATTCTTTTGGGATCTACCGACTTGGTGCTAAGTAAAGGCTAGTTTTGAGGCAAAGCATTACATCACACAGTTTGGGTAGATCACTTGGTGCTTTTTCTCTAGGTTTCAAATTTTGTTTATATAGAAATTGATCTACAATGTGGCTAGCATTGAATTCGAAACTGATCATTGGTGCAATTGAACCTTATTAATGCAAACACGACAATTTGATTGGCAGTTAAAATGGATTCGAAACTGATCATTGGTGCCAATTGAGTAGAAGCTTATAAATGAATAATAATGCATGACATAACGCAGTGGATGGATTGGATTACTTGGAGGCTTTTTGTATCTATTTTTAACTCAATTTTTTTTTGCAATACAGAGAAAATTGAGCTAGCTCAATGAGGAAATTGGATTCGTGTCATTCTGAGCTCTCGATCAAAAGTTACAAACGATTTCGTCCGGACATGTCAAGTTGATTGGCCAATTAGAGTGATCATTCTAAACAGATCATTGGTGCTCATTAAGTAAAGGCTTATAAATGAAGCATAAAGCATGGAATCAAGTGGTTTCAATAGATTGGATTACTTGGATGATTTACCGTCACTATTTCTGCCTCATATTTTGTTACACTATAGGAAATTTAGCTAGCTTAACGTGGGAATTGGATTTGTGTATTTCGGAGCTCTAAATCAAAAGTTACGGACGATTTAGTGCGGACATGTCCAGTTGATCGTCGAGTTAAAATGATCATTCTAAACTGATCATTCTAAACTGATCATTGGTGCTCATTAAGTAAAGACATATAAATGAGCCATAAAGCATGGCATCACGCAGTTTGGGATAGATTGGATTACTTGGACACTTTTTCGTATCTAGTTCCGTTTCAAATTTTGTCACAATATTAATAATTAAACTAGCTTAATGTGAGCATTAGATTCGTGTCATTCTGAGCTATAAATCAAAAGTTATTGACGATTTAGTGCAGACTTGACAAGTTTATCGGCTAGTTAAAATGATCATTCTAAACTGATCATTGGTGCTCATTGAGTAAAGGCTTATAAATGAAGCATAATGCATGGCATCACAAAGTTTGGGATTGATTGGATTACTTGGATGCTTTGTCGTATATATTTCTATCTCAGATTTTATCATAATATAGAAAATTGATCTAGCTTAATGTGAGCATTGGATTTGTGTCATTTTGAGCTCTAAATGAAATGTTATAGATGATATAGTGCAGACATGTAAAGTTGATCAGCCAGTTAAAGTGATCATTCTAAACTGATCATTAGTACTCATTGAGTAAAGGCTTATAAAATGGAGCACAATGCATGGCATCACGCAGATTGAGATAAATTGGATTATTTGGATGCTTTGTTGTATCTAGTTCTGTTTTAAATTTTGTCACAATATAGAAAATTAAACAAGCTTAATGTGGGCATTGGAATCGTATTATTCTGAGATATATATAAAAGGGTTATGGACGATTTAGTGCAGAAATGACAAGTTGATCGGCAAGTTAAAATGATCATTCTAAACTGATCATTGGTGCTCATTAAATAAAAGCTTATAAATGAAAAATAATGCATGCATCACGCAGTTTGGGATGGATTGGATTTCTTGGATGCTTTGTCGTATCTATTTCTCTCTCAAATTTTGTCACAATATAGAAAATTGAGCTACCTTAACGTGGGCATTATATTCGTGTCATTCTGAGCTCTAAATTAAAAGTTATGGACGATTTATTGTGGACATGTAGAGTTGAGTGGCCAGTTAAAGTGATCATTATAAACAGATCATTGTTGCTCAGTAAGTAAAGGGTTAAAAATGAAGCATAAAGCATGGCATCAAATAGTTTCGATTGATTGGATTACTTGGACGCTTTGTCATCTCTATTTTCGTCTCAAAGTTTGTCAAAATATAGAAAATTGGGCTTGTTTAACGTGGGCATTAGATTTGTGTCATTCTGAGCTTTAAAAAAAAATTATGGACGATTTAGTGTAGAAATGTCAAGTTGATCGTGTAGTTAATATGATTATTCTAAACTGATCATTGGTGCTCATTGATTAAAAGCTTATAAATGAAACATAATGCATGGCATCACGCAATATGGGATAGAATGGATAATTTGGACACTTTTTCGTATCTAGGTCAGTCTCAAATTTTGTTACAATATATAAAATTTAACTAGCTTAATGTGCGCACCGGATTTTTGTCATTCTGAGTTACAAATCAAAATTTATGGACGACTTAGTGCAGACATGTCAAATTGATCGGCTAGTTAAAATTACCATTCTAAACTGATTATTGGTGCTCATTCAGTAAGCGCTTATAAATGAAGAATAATGCATAGCATCACACAGTTTGGGATGGAGTGGATTACTTAAATGATTTGTCGTATCTATTTGTTTTTCAAATTTTGTCACAACATATAAAATTGAGGTAGCTTAACGTGGGCAATTGGTTGTTGTCATTCTGAGCTATTAGTCAAAAGATACGGACGATATAGTGTAGACATGTCAAGTTGATCGGCCTGTTAAAATGATCATTCTAAATTGAACGTTGGTGCTCATTGAGTAAAAGCTTATAAATGAAGAATAATGCATGGCATCACGCAGTTTGCGATGGACTGGATTACTTGAATGTCTTGTTGTATCTATTTGTGCTTTAAATTTTGTCACAATATAAAAAGTTGAGTTAGCTTAACGTGGGCATTGGATTCGTGTCGTTCTAAGCTCTAAATCAAAAGTTACGGACGATTTAGTGCGGACAGGTCAAGTTGATCAGGCAATTAAAGTGATCATTCTAAACTGATCATTGGTGCTCATTGAGTAAAGACTTATAAATGGAGTATAATGCATGGCATCACACAGTTTTGGATAGATTGGATTACTTGAACGCTTTTGTCGTATATATTTCTGTCTCAAATATTGTTATATTATAGAAAATTGAGCTAGCATAATATGGGCATTAGATTCGTTTGTTTCAGAGATATAAATCAAAAGTTACGGACGATTTATTGCACACATGTCAAGTTGATTGGCAAGTTAAAATTATCATTCTAAACTGATCATTGGGATGGATTGGATTACTAGGACGATTCGTCGTATCTATTTCTCTCTCAAAGTTTTGTCACAATATAAAAAATTGAGCTAGCTTAACGTGGTCATTGGATACGTGTCATTCTGAGTTCTAAATCAAAAGTTACGGATGATTTCTTGCGGACATGTCAAGATGATCGGCCAGTTAAAGTGATCATTCTAAACTGATCATTCGTGCTTATAAGGCTTATAAATGAAGAATAATGCATGTCATCACACAGTTTTGGATAGATTGGATTACTAGTACGCTTTGTCATATCTATTTCTGTCTCAAATTTTGTTACGATATAGAAAATTGAGCTAACTTAACGTGGGCACTGGATTCGTGTCTTCTGATCTCTAAATCAAAGTGACGTACGATTTAGTGCGTACATGTCAAGTGAGTGGCCAGTTAAAGTGATAATTATAAATAGATCATTGTTGCTCATTAAGTAAAGGGTTATAAATGAAGCATAAAGAATGGCATCAGCTAGTTTAGATAGATTTCATTACTTGGATGCTTTGTTATCTCTATTTCCATCTTAAATTTTGTCAAAATATAGAAAATTTGGCTTGCTTAACGTGGGCATTGGATTCGTGTCATTTTGAGCTCTAAATCAAAAGTTACAAACGATTTAGTGTTGACATGCCAAGTTGATCGGCTAGTTAATATGATTATTCTAAACTGATCATTGGTGCTCATTGAGTAAAGGCTTATAAATGAAGCATAATCTTGACATCACGCAATTTGGGATAGATTGGATTATTTGGACGCTTTTTCGTATCTAGTTCGGTCTCAAATTTTTTCACAATATAGAAAATTGAACTAGCTTAATGTGGACACCGGATTCGTGTCATTATGAGTTACAAATCAAAATTTATGGACGATTTATTGCACATATGTCAAATTGATCGGGTAGTTGAAATGATCATTCTAAGCTGATTATTGGTGCTCATTGACTAAACACTTATAAATGAAGAATAATGCATGGCATCACGCAGTTTGGGATGGAGTAGATTACTTGAATGCTTTGTTCTTTCTATTTTTTTTGCAAAATTTTTCGCAATATAAAAAATTGAGTTAGCTTAATGTGGACACAGGATTCGTGTCATTAAGAGCTCTAAATCAAAAGTTACGGACAATTTGGTGAAGACATGTCAAGTTGATCGACAAGTTAAAGTGATCAGTCTAAACTGATCATTGGTGCTTATTAAGTAAAGGCTTATAAATGAAGCATAATGCATGGTACCACGTAGTTTGGAATAGATTGGATTACTTGGAAACGTTGTCGTATCTAGATTTGTCTCAAATTTTGTAACAATATAGAAAATTGAACTAGATTACTGTGGAAAATTGGTTGTTGTCATTTTGAGATATTAGTAAAAAGTTATGGACTGTATAGTGCATACATGTCAATTTGATCAGCCAGTTAAAATGATCATTCTAAACTAATTGTTGGTGCTCATGGAGTAAAAGCTTATAAATGAAGAATAATGCATGGCATCACGCAGTTTTGGATGGACTGGATTGAATACTTTGTCGTATATATTTGTTTTTCAAATTTTGTCAAAACATAAAAAATTGAATTAGCTTAAAGTGTGCATTGGATTCGTGTTATTCTAAGCTCTAAATCAAAAGTTACGAACGATTTAGTGCGGACATGTCAAGTTGATCGGCCAATCAAAGTGATCATTCTAAACTGATCATTTGTGCTCATTGAGTAAAGGCTTATAAATAAAGCATAATACATAGTATCATGCAGTTTGAGATAGATTGGATTACTTGGCCACTTTGTCGTATCTAGTTTTGTCTCAAATTTTGTAAAAATATAGGAAATGAAGTACCTTAATGTGGGCAATTGATTGTTGTCATTCTAAGCTAATAGTCAGAAGTTATGGACGATATAGTGCAGACATGTCAAGGTGATCGGCCAGTTAAAATAATCATTCTAAACTGATCGTTGGTGCTCATTGAGTAAAAGCTTATAAATGAAAATAATGCATGGCATCACGTAGTTTGGGATGGACTGGATTAATTGGATGCTTTGTCGTATGATTTCTGTCTCAAATTTTTTAAAAATATAGAAAATTGAGCTAGCTTAAAGTGGCATTGGATTCGTGTCACTCTGAGCTCTATGTCAGAAGTTACGGAAAATTTAGTGCGGACATGTCAAGTTGATCGGCCAATTAGAGTGATCATTCTAAACTGATCATTGGTGCTCATTGAGTAAAGGCTTATAAATGGAGCATAATGCATGGCATCACACAATTTTGGATAGAATGGATTACTTGGATGCTTTTATCATATCTATTTCTGTCTCAAATTTTGTAACACTATAGAAAATTTAGCTAGCTTAAAGTGGCCATTGGATTCGTGTGTTTCTGGCTCTAAATCAAAAGTTACGGATGATTTAGTGCGTACATGTAAAGTTGATCGGCGAGTTAAAATGATCATTTTAAACTGATCAGTGTTACTCATTAAGTAAAGACTTATAACTGAGGCATAAAGCATAGCATCACGCAGTTTGGGATAAATTGGATTATTTGGACGCTTTGTCGTATCTAGTTTTGTTTCAAATTTTGTCACAACGTAGAAAATTACACTTCCTTAATGTGGGCATTGGATTCGTGTAATTTTGAGCTATACATCAAAAGTTTTGGATGATTTAGTGTAGACATAAAAAGGTGATCAGCCAATTAAAAGGATTCTTTTAAACTGATCGTTGGTGCTCATTCAGTAAAAGCATATAAATGAAAAATAATGCATGGCATCACGCAGTTTGGAAATAATTGGATTAGTTGGATGATTTTTCGTATCTATTTATGTCTCAAATATTGTCACAATATAGAAAATTGAGCTAGCTTAATGTGGCCATTTGATTCGTGTGTTTCGGAGCTATAAATCAAAAGTTATGGACAATTTTTTGCGGAAATGTCAAGTTGATCGGCAAGTTAGAGTGATCATTCTAAATTGATCATTTCTGCTGATTGAGTATAAGCTTACAAATTAACAATAATGCATGGCATCACGTATAAGCTTACAAATTAACAATAATGCATGGCATCACGTAGTTTTGGATAGATTGGATTACTTGGACGCTTTGTCGTATCTACTTCTGCCTCAAATTTTATCAAAATATAGAAAATTGAACTAGCTTAATGTGGGCATTCGATTCGTGTCATTCTTAGCTATAAATGAAAAGTCATGGAAGATATATTGCAGACATGTCAAGTTGATCAGCAAGTTAAAATGGTCATTCTAAACTGATCTTTGGTGCTCATTGAGTAAAAGCCTCTAAACAAAGCATAATGCATGGCATCACGCAGTTTGGGATTCATTGGATTACTTTGACGCTTTTTCGTATCTATTTCTGTCTAAAAGTTTGTCACAATATAGAAAATTGAGCTAGCTTAACGTAAGCATTGGATTCGTGTTTTTCTGAGCTGTAAATCAAAAGTTACGGATGATTTTGTGCGGACATGTCAAGTTGATCAGCCACAGAAAGTGATCATTATAAACTCATCATTGGTGTTGATTAAGTAAATGCCTATAAATGAAGCATAATCAATAACATCACATTTTTTTGGATAGATTTGATTGCTTGGATGCTTTTTCGTATCTATTTTTGTCTCAAATTTTGTTACACTATAGAAAATTGAACTAGTTTAACGTGGGCATTGGATTCGTGTGTTTATGAGCTCTAAATGAAAACTTACAGACGATTTAGTGCAGACATGTCGAGTTGATCGGCCAGTTAAATTGATCATTCTAAACTGATCATTGGTGCTCATTGAGTAAAAGCTTACAAAAGAAAAATAATGCATGGCATCATACATTTAGGGATGGATTGGATTACTTGGATGCTTTGTCGTATCTATTTCTGTCTCAAATTTTGCTACACTATAAAAACGTGAGCTAGCTTAACATGGGCATTGGATTCGTGTGATTCTGAGCTCTAAATTAAAAGTTACGGACGATTTAGTGTCAAGTTAATCAGCGAGTTAATATGATCATTGGTGCTCATTAAGTAAAGACTTATAAATGAGGCATAAAGTATGGCATCACGCAGTTTGGGATAGACTGGATTACTTTGAAGCTTTGTCATATCTATTTTTGTTTCAAATTTTTCCACAATATAGAAAATTGAAGTAGCTTAATGTGGACATTGAATTCGTGTCATTCTGAGTTATAAATAAAAAATAATGGACGATTTAGTGCACTCATGACAAGTTGATTGGCCAGTTAAAAAGATCATCCTAAACTGATCATTGTCGCTCACTAAGTAAGAAAGCTTATAAATGAATCATAATGCATGGCATCACACAACTTGGGAAGGATTGGATTATTTGGATGTTTTGTCGTATTTATTTCTGTCTCAAAAGTTTGTCACAATATAAAAAATTGAGCTCGCTTAACGTGGGCATTGGATTTGTGTCATTTGGAGCTCTAAATCAAATGTTACGGATGATTTAGTGCGGACATGTCATGTTGATCGGCCAATTAAAGTGATCATTCTAATCTGATCATTGGTGCTGATTGATTAAAGGCTTATAAATGAAGCATAATGCATTGCATCACACAGTTTGGGATAGATTGGATTACTTGGACACTTTGTCGTATCTAGTTCTATCTGCAATCTGTCACAATATAGAAAAGTGAACTAGCTTAATGTAGGCATTAGATTGGTGTCATTCTGAGCTATTAATGAAAAGTTATGGAAGATATAGTGTAGACAAGTCAAGTTGATCGTCTGTTAAAATAATCATTCTAAACTGATTGTTGGTGGTCACTGAGTAAAAGCTTATAAATGAAAAATATTGCATGGTATCACCCAGTTTGGGATTGACTGGATTACTTGGACGCTTTGCTGCATCTATTTCTGTCTCAAGTTTTGTCACAATATTGAAAATTGAGCTAGATTAACATAACCATTGGCTTCGTGTCATTCTGAGCTCTAAATCAAAAGTTACGGATGATTTAGTGTGGACATGTAAAGTTGGTCGGCCTTTGAAAGTGATCATTCTAAATTGATCATCGGTGCTGATTGAGTAAACGCTTATAAATGAAGCCTAATGCATAGCATCACACAATTGTGGATAGATTGGATTACTTGGACGCTTTGTCGTATCTTTTTCTCTCTCAAATTTTGTTACACTATAGAAAATTGAGATAACTTAACGTGGGCATTGGATTTGTGTGTTTCTGAGCTTAAATCAAAATTTATGGATGGTTTAGTGCGGACATATCAAGTTGATCGGCAAGTTAAAATGATCATTCCAAACTGATCAATGGTGCTTATTAAGAAAAGGCTAATAAATGAGGTATAAATTATGGCATAATGCAGTTTGGGATAGATTGGATTACTATGACACTTTGTCGTATCTAGTTCTGTTTTAAATATTTTCACAATATAAAAAACTGAGCAACCTTAACAAAGACATTTAATTCATGTCATTCTAAGCTCTAAAAAAAAGTTATGGACGATTTAGTGCATACTTGTCAAGTTGATCGGCCAGTTAAAGTGATCATTCTAAACTGATCATTGGTGCTGATTGAGTAAAGACTTATAAATGAAGCATAATGCATAACATCACGCAGTTTAGGATAGATTGGATTACTTGGATGCTCTGTCATATCTATTTATGTCTCATTTTTTTGTCAAAATATAGAAAATTGAGCTTGCTTATCATGTGCATTGGATTTTTGTCATTCGGAGCTCTAAATCAAAAGTTATGGACGATTTAGTGTGTACATGTCAAGTTAATCGTCTAGTATATATGATTATTCTAAAATGATCATTGGTGCTTGTTGAGTAAAAGCTAATAAATGAAAAATAATGCACGGCATCACGCAATTTCGGGTAGGTTGGATTACTTGGTTGCTTTTTCGTATCTAGTTTTGTCTCAAATTTTGTTATAATATAGAAAATTGAGTTAGCTTAATGTGAGCATTGGATTCCTGTCATTCTCAGCTCTAAATAAAAACTTATAGACGATTTTGTGCGAACATGTCAAGTTGATCGGCCAGTTAAAGTGATCATTCTAAACTGATCATTGGTGCTCATTAGGTAAAGGGTTATAAATGAAGCGTAATGCATGGCATCGTGCACTTCGAGATACATTGGTTGACTTGGTTGCTTTGTCATATCTTTTTTACTCCAATTTTGTCAAAATATCGAAAATTGAGCTAGCTTAACTTGGGCATTGAATTTGTGTCATTCTGAGCTCTAAATCAAAAGTTACGGATGATTTAGTGCGGACATGTCAAGTTGAGCGGCCAGTTAAAGTGATCATTCTAAATAGATCATTGGTCCTCATTAAGCAAATGCTTATACATGAAGCATAAAGTATGGCATCAAGTAGTTTATCGTCTTTATTTCTGTCTCAAATTTTGTTCAAGTATAGAAAATTGAGTTTGCTTATTATGGCCATTGGATTCGTGTCATTCTGACCTTTAAATCAAAAGTTACGGACGATTTATTGTGGACATGTCAAATTGATCAGCCAGTTGATATGATTATTCTAAACTGATCATTGGTGCTAATTGAGTAAAGGCTTATAAATGACGCATAATGCATGACATCACGCAGTTTGGGATAGATTGGATTACTTGGATGCTTTTTCATATCTACTTTTGTCTCAAATTATTCAAAATATAGAAACCTGAACTAGCTTATTATGGGCATTGGATTTGTGTCATTCTAAGCTACAAATCAAAATTTAAGGGGATTTAGTGTAGATATGTCAAGTTGATTGGGCAGTTAAAGTGATCATTCTAAACTGATCATTGGTGCTCATTGAGTAAATGCTTATAAATGAAGAGTAATGCATGGCATCAAGTAGTTTGGATAGATTGGATTACTTGGACGCTTTATCGTCTCTATTTTTGTCTCAAATTTTGTCAAATTATAGAAAATTGAGTTTGCTTATCATGGGCATTAGATTCGTGTCATTTTGAGCTCTAAATCAATAGTTACAGGCGATTTAGTGTATTCATGTCAAGTTGATCGGCCAGTTGAGATGATTATGGGCATTGGATTTGTGTCATTCTGAGCTACAAATCAAAATTTATGGACGATTTAGCGGAGACATGTCAATTTGATCGGCCAGTTAAAATGATCATTCTAAACTTATCATTGGTGCTCATTGAGTAAACGCTTATAAATAAAAAAATAGTGCTTGGCACCAAGTAGTTTGGATAGATTGGATTACTTGGATGCTTTATCGTCTCTATTTCTGTCTCAAATTTTGTCAAAATGTTGAAAATTGAGTTTGCCTATCATGGACATTGGATTCGTGTCATTCGGAGCTTTAAATCAAAAGTTACAAACGATTTCGTATGTTCATTTCAAGTTGATTGCTATTTGATATGATTATTCTAAACTGATAATTAGTGCTCATTGAGTAAAGGCTAATGAAGCATAATGCAAGGAATCACACAGTTTGGGATAGATTGGACGCTTTTTCGTATCTACTTGGACGCTTTTTTGTATATACTTTGAAATTTTATCACAACACAGAAAATTGAACTAACTTAATGTGGGCATTGGATTTGTGTCATAATTAGCTACAAATCAAAATTTATAGACGATTTAGCGCAGACATTTCAAGTTGATCGGCCAGTTAAAATGATCATTGTAGACTGATCATTGGTGCTCATTGAGTAAACGCTTATAAATGAAGAATAATGCAGTGAATCACAAAGTTTGGGATGGACTGGATTATTTGGACGCAATGCCGTATTTATTTATTTCTCAAATTTTGTCACAATCTAAAAAATTCAGCTAGCTTAACGTGGGCATTCGATTCGTTTCGGACGATTTAGGGCGGATATGTCAAGTTCATCGGTCAATTAAAGTTACCATTCTAAACTGATCATTGGTGCTCATTCAATAAAGGCTTATAAATGAAGCATAATGCATGGCATCACGCGTTTGGGATAGATTGGCTTACCTGGACGCTTTGTAGTATATAGTTTTGTCACAAATTTTGTCACAATATAGAAAATTGAACTAGCTTAATGTGGGAAATCGATTCGTGTCATTCTGACCTATAAATCAAACGTTATTGACAAAATAGTACACAAATGTCAGTTGATCGGCCAGTTAAAATGATCATTCCATACTGATCGTTGGTGCTCATCGAGTAAAAGCTTATAAATGAAGAATAATGCACGGCATCACGCATTTGGGGATGGACTGGATTACTTGGACGCTTTTTCGTATCTATTTCTGTCTCAAATTTTTTTACGCTATAGAAAATTTAACTAGCTTAACTTGGGCATTGGATTCATGTGTTTCTGAGCTCTAAATGCAAATTTACGGACGATTTAGTGCGGACATGTCAAGTTGATCGGCGAGTTAAAAAGATCATTCTTAATTGATCATTGCTGCTCAATAAGTAAAGGCTTATAAATGAGGCATAAAGCATGGCATCACGCAGTTGGGGATAGATTGGACAACTTGGACGCTTTGTCCTATCTAGTTTTGTTTTAGATTTTGTCACATTATAGAAAATTGAGATAGTTTAACGTAAGAATTGGATTCGTGTCATTATGAGGTTTAAATCAAAAGTTATGAACGATTTAGTGTTGACATATTAAGTTGATCGGCCAGTTGATATGATTATTCTAAACTAATCATTGCTGCTCATTGAGTTAGGCTTATAAATGAAGCATAATGCATGCCATCTAAATGAATCATAGTGCATGCCATCATGCAGTTTGGGGTAAATTGGATTACTTGGACGGTTTTTCGTATCTAGTTGTGTCTCAAATTTTGTCACAATAAAGAAAATTGAACTAGCTTAATGTGGACAATGGATTCGTGTCATTCTGAGCAACAAATCAAAATTTATGGACGATTTAATGCAGAAATGTCAAATTGATCGGCCAGTTAAAATGATCATTATAAACTGATCATTGGTGCTCATTGAGTAAACGCTTATAAATGAAGAATAATACATGGTATCATGCAGTTTGGGATGGACTGGATTACTAAGACGCTTTGTCGTATCTATTTATTTTGGAAATATATTCACAATATTGAGAATTCAGCTAGCTTAACGTGCACATAATATTCATGTTATTCTGAGCTCAAAATCAAAAGTTACGAATGTTTTAGCGCGGACATGTCAAGTTCATTGGCAAGTTAAACTGATCCTTCTAAACTGATCATTGGTGCTCATTGAGTAAAGACTTATAAATGAAGCATAATGCGTGGCATCACGCAGTTTAGGATAGATTGGATTACTTAAATGCTTTGTCGTATATAGCTTTGTTTCAAATTTGGTCACAACATAGGAAATTGAACGAGCTTAATGTGGGCATTCGATTTGTGTCATTCTTAGCTATAAATCAAAAGGTATGGATGATTTATTGCCGACATGTCAAGTTGATCGGCCAGTTAAAATGATCATTCTAAACTGATCATTGGTGGTCATTGAGTAAAAGCTTATAAACCAAGAATAATACATGGCATCACGCAGTTTGGGATTGACTAGATTACTTGAACGCTTTTACTATATATGTCTCAAATTTTGTCACAATATAGAAAATTGAGCTAGCTTAACGTAAGCATTATATTCCTGTCATTTAAAGGTCTAAATCAAAAGTTATGGATAATTTAGTGTGGACATGTCAAGTTGATCGGTGAGTGAAAGTGATCATTCTAAAGTGATCATTGATGCTGATTGAGTAAACGCTTGTAAATGAAACATAATGCATTGCATCCCACAGTTTTGGCAAGTGAAAGTGATCATTCCAAATTGATCACTGGTGCTGATTGAGTAAATGCTTATAAATAAATCATAATGCATAGAATCACACAGTTTTCATTAGATTGAATTACTTGGACGCTTTGTCGTATCTATTTTTGTCTCAAATTTTGTTACACTATGGAAAATTGAGCTAGCTTTATGTGGGTATTGGATTCGTGTGTTTCTGAGCTCTAAATCAAAAGTTATAGACGATTTAGTGCGGATAATTTAGTGCGGACATGTCAAGTTGATCGGCCGGTAAAAATGATCATTCCAAACTGATCATCGGTGCTCATTGACTAAAAGCATATATATGAAAATAATGCATGGCATCACGCAGTTTGGGATAGATTGGATTACTTTGACCCTTTGTCGTATCTATTTCTGTTTTCAATTTTAACACAATATAGAAAATTGATCTAGTTCAACGTGGGTATTGGATTCGTGTCTTTCTTTGCTACAAATCAAAATTTATGGACGATTTAGAGCATATATGTCAAGTTGATCAGCCAGTTAAAATGATCATTCTAAACTGATCATTGGTGCTCATTGAGTAAACGCTTATAAATGAAGAATAATACAAGGTATCACGCAGTTTGGGATAGGCTGTATGACTTAGACGCTTTGTCGTATCTATTTATTTATCAATTATTTTCACAATATTGAAAATTGAGCTAGCTTATTGTGCGCATAAGATTCGTGTCATTCTGAGCTCTAAATCAAAAGTTACACATGTTTTAGCGTGGAAATGTCAAGTTCATTGGCCAGTTAAACTGATTCTTCTAAACTGATCATTGGTGCTCATTGAGTAAAGGCTTATAAATGAAGCATAATGCATGGCATCACACAGTTTTGTATAGATTGGATTAATTAAATGCTTTGTCGTATCTAGTTTTGTTTCAAATTTTGTCACAACATAGAAAATTGAACTAGCTTAATATGGGCATTCAATTCGTGTCATTTAGAGCTATAAATCAAAACGTATGGACGATTTAGTACCGACATGTCAAGTTGATCGGCCAGTTAAAATAATCATTCTAAACTGATCGTTGGTGGTCATTGAGTAAAATCTTATAAATCAAGTATAATACATGGCATCACGTAGTTTGGGATTGACTTGATTACTTGGACGCTTTGTCATAACTATTTCTGTCTCAAATTTTGTCACAATATAGAAACGTGAGCTAGATTAACGTAAGCATTAGATTCGTGCATTCAAAGCTCTAAATCAAAAGTTACGGATAATTTAGTGCGGACTTGTCAAGTTGATTGGGAAGTGAAAGTGATCATTTTAAACTGATCATTGATGTTGATTGAGTAAACGCTTATAAATGAAGCATAATGCATAGCATCACACAGTTTGGGCCAGTGAAAGTGATCATTCTAAATTGATTATTGGTGCTGATTGAGTAAATGCTTATAAATAAATCATAATGCATAGCATCACATAGTTTTCGTTAGATTGAATTACTTGGATGCTTTGTCGTATCTATTTCTGTCTCAAATTTTGTTACTCTAGAAAATTTAGCTAGCTTTACGTGGGTATTGGATTCATGTGTTTCTGAGCTCTAAATCAAAAGTTACAAACAATTTAGTGCGGATATGTCAAGTTGATCAGCTGGTTAAAATGATCATTCCAAACTGATCATTGCTGCTCATTGACTCAAAGCTTATATATGAAAAATAATGCATGGCATCACGGAGTTTGGGATGGATTGGATTACTTGGACGATTTGTCGTACCTATTTCTGTCTCAAATTTTGTCACAATATAGAAAATTAAGCTAGCTTAACGTGGGCATTGGATTCGTGTCAGTCTGAGCTACAAAACAAAATTTATGGAAGATTTAGTGCATCGTACCTATTTCTGTCTCAAATTTTGTCACAATATAGAAAATTAAGGTAGCTTAACGTGGGCATTGGATTCGTGTCAGTCTGAGCTACAAAACAAAATTTATGGAAGATTTAGTGCATAAATGTCAAGTTGATCGGCCAGTTAAAATGATCATTCAAAAATGATTATTGGAGCCCATTGAGTAAACGCTTATAAATGAAGAATAATACATGGCATCACGCAGTTTGGGATGGACTGGATTACTTAGACTCTTTGTCGTATCTATCTATTTTGTAAATATATTCACAATATTGAAAATTGAGCTAGCTTAACGTGCACATAAGATTCGTATCATTCTGAGCTCTAAATCAAAAGTTACTAGTGTTTTAGCGCGGACATGTCAAGTTCATTGGCCATTTAATCTGATCCTTCTAAACTGATCATGGGTGCTCATTGAGTAAAGACTTATAAATGAAGCATAATGCCTAGCATCACGCAGTTTAGGATAGATTGGATTACTTAATGCTTTGTCGTATATAGTTTTGTTTCAAATTTGGTCACAACATAGAAAATTGAACGAGCTTAATGTGGGCACTCGATTTGTGTCATTCTGAGCTATAAATCAAAAGGTATGGATGATTTATTGCCAACATGTCAAGTTGATCGGCCAGTAAAATGATCATTCTAAACAGATCATTGGTGGTCATTGAGTAAAAGCTTATAAATCAAGAATAATACATGGCATCACGCAGTTTGGGATTGACTGGATTACTTGAGCGCTTTTACTATATATGTCTCAAATTTTGTCACAATATAGAAAATTGAGCTAGCTTAACGTAAGCATTAGATTCGTGTCATTCAAAGCTCTATATCAAAAGTTACGGATAATTTAGTGCGGATATGTCAAGTTGATTGGCGAGTGAAAGTGATCATTCTAAATTGATCATTGATGCTGATTGAGTAAACGCTTATAAATGAAACATAATGCATAGCATCCCACACTTTTGGCCACTGAAAGTGATCATTCCAAATTGATCATTGGTGCTGATTGAGTAAACATTTAAAAATAAATCATAATGCATAGCATGACACAGTTTTCGTTAGATTGAATTACTTGGACGCTTTCGTATCTATTTTTGTCTCAAATTTTGTTACACTATGGAAAATTGAGCTAGCTTTATGTGGGTATTGGATTCGTGTGTTTCTGAGCTCTAAATCAAAAGTTATAGACGATTTAGTGCGGATAATTTAGTGCGGACATGTCAAGTTGATCGGCTGGTTAAAATGATCATTCCAAACTGATCATTGGTGCTCATTGAATAAAAGCTTATATATGAAAATAATGCATGGCATCACGCAGTTTGGGAAGATTGTATTACTTTGATGCTTTGTCGTATCTATTTCTGTTTTCAATTTTGTCACAATATAGAAAATTGAGCTAGATTAACGTAAGCATTAGATTCGTGCATTCAAATCTCTCAGTCAAAAGTTACGGATAATTTAGTGCGGACTTGTCAAGTTGATCGGGAAGTGAAAGTGATCATTTTAAACTGATCATTGATGCTGATTGAGTAAACGCTTATAAATGAAGCATAATACATAGCATCACACAGTTTTTGCCAGCGAAATTGATCATTCTAAATTGATCATTGGTGCTGATTGAGTAAATGCTTATAAATAAATCATAATGCATAGCATCACATAATTTTCGTTAGATTGAATTACTTGGATGCTTTGTCGTATCTATTTCTGTCTCAAATTTTCTTACACTATAGAAAATTTAGCTAGCTTTACGTGGGTATTGGATTCATGTGTTCCTGAGCTCTAAATCAAAAGTTACAAACAATTTAGTGCGGACATGTCCAGTTGATCAGCTTGTTAAAATGATCATTCCAAACTGTTCATTGCTGCTCATTGACTAAAAGCTTATATATGAAAAATAATGCATGGTATCACGGAGTTTGGGATGGATTGGATTACTTGGACGATTTTTCGTATCTATTTCTGTCTTAAATTTTGTCACAATATAGAAAATTAAGCTAGCTAAACCTGGGCATTAGATTCGTGTCAGTATGAGCTACAAAACAAAATTTATGGAAGATTTAGTGCAGAAATGTCAAGTTGATCGGCCAGTTAAAATGATCATTCAAAAATGATTATTGGAGCCCATTGAGTAAACACTTATAAATGAAGAGTAATACATGGCATCACGCAGTTTGGGATGGACTGGATTACTTAGATGCTTTGTCGTATCTATTTATTTTGTAAGTATATTCACAATATTGAAAATTGAGCTAGCTTAACGTGCACATAATATTCGTGTCATTCTGAGCTCTATATCAAAAGTTACTAATGTTTTAGCGCGGACATGTCAAGTTCATTGGCCATTTAATCTGATCCTTCTAAACTGATCCTTCTAAACAGATCATGGGTGCTCATTGAGTAAAGACTTATAAATGAAGCATAATGCATAGCATCACGCAGTTTGGGATAGATTGGATTACTTAAATGCTTTGTCGTATCTAGTTTTGTTTCAAATTTTGTCACAACATAGAAAATTGAACTAGCTTAATGTGGGCATTCGATTCGTGTCATTGTGAGCTATAAATCAAAAATTATGGACGATTTAGTGCCGACATGTCAAGTTGATCGGCCAGTTAAAATGATCATTCTAAACTGATTGTTGGTGGTCATTGAGTAAAAGTTTATAAATCAAGAATAATACATGGGATAACGCAGTTTGGGATTGACTGGATTACTTATACGCTTTGTCGTAACTATTTCTGTTTCAAATTTTGTCACAATTTAGAAAATTGAGTTAGCTTAACGTAAGCATTAGATACGCGTTATTAAAAGCTCTAAATCAAAAGTTACAGATAATTTAGTGCGGAAATGTCAACTTGATCGGCGAGTGAAAGTAATCATTCTAAACTGATTATTGATGCTGATTGAGTAAACACATATAAAAAAGCATAATGCATAGCATCACACAGTTTTGGCCAGTGAAAGTGATCTTTCTAAATTGATCATTGGTGCTGGTTGAGTAAACGATTATAAATAAATCATAATGCATAGCATTACACCATTTTCGTTATATTGAATTACTTGGACGCTTTGTCGTATCTATTTATGTCTTAAATTTTGTTACACCATAGAAAATTGATCTAGCTTTACGTTGGTATTGGATTCATGTGTTTCAGAGCTCTAAATCAAAAGTTACAGACGATTTAGTGCAGATGATTTAGTGAGGACATTTCAAGTTGATCGGCCAGTTAAAATGATAATTCTAAACTGATCGTTGGTGCTCATTGAGTAAAAGCTTATAAATAAAAAATAATGCATGGCATCACAAAGTTTGGGAAGGATTCGATTACTTAGATGCTTTTTCATATCTATTTCAGTCTTAAATTTTATCACAATATTGAAAATTAAACTATCTTAACGTAAGCATTAGATTCGTGTAATTCCGAGTTCTAAATCAGAAGTAACGGATAATTTAGTGTTGACATGTCAAGTTGATCGGACAGTGAAAGTGATCATTCTAAACTGATCATTGATGCTGATTGAGTAAACGCTTATAAATGAAGCATAATGCGTAGCGTCACAAAGTTTTGGCCAGTGAAAGTGATCATTCCAATGTGATCATTGGTGCTGATTGAGTAAACGGTTATAAATGAAGTATAATGCATAGCATTACAAAGTTTTGGTTAGATTGGATTACTTGGATGCTTTGTCGTATCTATTTCTGTCTGAAATTTTGTTACACTATAGAAAATTAAGCTAGCTTAATGTGGGTATTGTATTCCAGTGTTTCGGAGCTCGAAATCAAATGTTGCGGATTATTTAGTGCAGACATGTTAAGTTGATCGTGCAGTTAAAGTGATCATTGTAAACTAATCATTGGTGCTCATTGAGTAAAAGCTTATAAAGAAAATGTAATGCATGGCATCACTCAGTTTGGGATGGATTTGATTACTTGCATGCTTTTTCATATCTATTCCTTCTCAAATTTTGTCACATTATAGAACATTGAGCTAGCTTAACATGGACATTGGATTCGTGTCATTCTGAACTCTAAATTGAAAGTTATGGACGATTTAGTGCAGAAATGTCAAGTTGATCGGCCAGTTAATGTGATGATTCTAAAGTGATCATTGGTGCTCATTAAGTAAAGGCTTATAAATGAAGCATAACGCATGGCATCGCATTGGTTTAGATAGATTAGATTACTTGGATGCTTTTTCGTATCTATTGTAGTCTCAAATTTAGTTACAATTTATAAAATTAAGCTACCTTAACGTGGGCATTGCATTTGTGTTATTTTGAGCTCTAAATCAAAAGTTACGGATGATTTAGTGCGGACATTTCAAGTTGATCGGCCAATTAAAGTGATCATTCTAAACTGATCATTGGTGCTGATTGAGTAAAGACTTATAAATGAAGTATAATGCATGGCATCACGCAGTTTGGGATAGATTGGATTACTTGGTTGCTTGGTCATATCTATTTCAGTCCCAAATTTTCTAAAAATATAGAAAATTTAGCTTGCTTATCATGGGCATTGGATTCGTGTCATTTTGGGCTCGAAATCAAAAGTTACAAATGATTTAGTGTGGACATGTCAAGTTGATCGTCCAGTTGATATGATTATTCTAAACTGATCATTGGTGATCATTGAATAAATGCGTATAAATAAAAAATAATGCATCCCATCACTCAGTTTGGGTTGGATTCGATTACTTGGATGCTTGTTGTATCTATTTTTGTCTCAAATATTGTCACATAATAGAAAATTGAGCTAGCTTAACGTGGGCATTGGATTTATGTCATTCTGAGCTCTAAATCAAAAGTTATAGACGATTTAGTGCGGACCTGTCAAGTTGATTGGCCTGTAAATGTGATGATTTTAAACTGATCATTGGTGCTCATTCAGTAAAGGCTTATAAATGAAACATAACACATGGCATCATACAGTTTTAGATAAATTAGATTACTTGGATGCTTTGTCGTATCTATTTCTGTCTCAAGTTTTGTTACAATATAGAAAATTGTGATAGATTAACGTGGGCATTGGATTTGTGTCATTCGGAGCTCTAAATCAAAAGTTAGACATGATTTAGTGCGGACATGTCAAGTTGATCGGCCAGTTAGAGTGATCATTCTAAACTGATCATTAGTGTTGATTGAGTAAAAACTTATAAATGAAGCATAATGCATGGCATCACACAATTTGGGATAGATTGGATTACTTGAACGCTTTGTCATATCTATTTCAGTCCCAAATTTTGTCAAAATATAGAAAATTTAGCTTGCTTATCATGGGCATTGGATTAGTGTCATTTTGGGCTCGAAATCAAAAGTTACAAACGGTTTAGTGTGGACTTGTCAATTTGATCAGCCAGTTGATATGATTATTCTAAACTGATCATTGGTGCTCATTGAGTAAAGGTTTATAAATGAAGCATATTGCATGGCATCACGCAGTTTGGGATAGATTGGATTACTTGGACGCTGCTTCGAATCTAGTTTTGTCGCAAATTTTGTCACAATACAAAAAATTGAACTAGCTTAATGTGGGCATTGGATTCGTGTCATATTGAGCTACAAATCAAAATTTATGGACGATTTAGTGCAGACATGTCAAATTGATCGTCCAGTTAAAATGGTCATTCAAAACTGATTACTGGTGCTCATTGAGTAAACGCTTATAAATGAAGAATAATGCATGACATCACGCAATTTGGGATGGATTGGATTTCTTGGACGTTTTGTCGTATCTATTTATTTCTCAATTTTTTTAAAAAAATATCGAAAATTGAGCTAGCTTAACGTGGGTATTAGATTATTGTCATTCTCAGCTCTAAATAAAAAATTACGAATCTTTGAGTGCGGACATGTCAAGTTGATCGGTGAGTTAAAATGATCATTCTAAACTGATCATTGATGCTGATTGAGTAAACGCTTATAAATGAAGCATAATGCATAGCATCACACAGTTTTGGCCAGTGAAAGTGATCATTCTAAGGTGATCATTGGTGCTGATTGAGTAAACGCTTATAAATGAAGTATAATGCATATCATTACACAGTTTTGGTTAGATTGGATTACTTGGATGCTTTGTCTTATCTATTTCTATCTCAAATTTGCTTACACTATAGAAAATTAAGCTAGCTTAATGTGGGTATTGGATTCCTGTGTTTCGGAGCTCTAAATCAAAAGTTATGGACGATTAAGTGCGGACATGTCAAGTTGATTGGCAGTTAAAATGATCATTCTAAACTGATAATTGGTGCTCATTGAGTAAAAGCTAATAAAGAAAAAAAAAATAATGCAAGGCATCACTCAGTTTTGGATGGATTCGATTACTTGAATACTTTTTCGTATCTACTTCTGTCTCAAATTTTGTCACATTAAAGAACATTGAGCTAGCTTAACATGGACATTGGATTCGGGTCATTCGGAACTCCAATCCAAAAGTTATGAACGATTTAGTGCGGAAATGTCAAGTTGATCGGCCAGTTAATGTGATGATTCTAAAGTGATCATTGGTGCTCATTAAGTAAAGGCTTATAAATGAAGCATAACGCATGGCATCACATTGGTTTAGATAGATTAGATTACTTGGATGCTTTTTCATATCTATTGTAGTCTCAAATTTAGTTACAATTTATAAAATTAAGCTAGCTTAACGTGGGCATTGCATTTGTATTATTTTTAGCTCTAAATCAAAAGTTACGGATGATTTCGTGCGGACATTTCAAGTTGATCGGCCAATTAAAGTGATCATTCTAAACTGAACATTGGTGCTGATTGAGTAAAGACTTATAAAGGAAGTATAATGCATGGCATCACGCAGTTTGGGATAGATTGGATTACTTGGACACTTTTTCATATATATTCCAGTACCAAATTTTGTAAAAATATAGAAAATTTAGCTTGCTTATCATGGGCATTGGATTCGTGTCATTTTGGGATCAAAATCAAAAGTTACAAACTATTTAGTGTGGACATGTCAAGTTGATCGCCCAGTTGATATGATTGTTCTAAACTGATCATCGGTGCTCATTGAATAAATGCGTATAAATAAAAAAAATGCATGACATCAATCAGTTTGAGATGGATTTGATTACTTGGATGCTTTGTCGTATCTATTTTTGTCTCAAATTTTGTCACATTATAGATAATTGAGCAAACTTAACGTGGGCATTGGATTTGTGTCATTCTGAGCTCTAAATCAAAAGTTATAGACGATTTAGTGCGGAATTGTCAAGTTGATCGGCCTGTAAATGTGATGATTCAAAACTGATCATTGGTGCTAATTAAGTAAAGGCTTATAAATGAAGCATAACACATGGCATCATACAGTTTTAGATAAATTAGATTACTTGGATGCTTTGTCGTATCTATTTTTGTCTCAAGTTTTGTTACAATATAGAAAATTGAGCTAGCTTAACGTGGGCATTGGATTTGTGTCATTCAGAGCTTTAAGAAAAGTTACAGATGATTTAGTGCGGACATGTCAAGTTGATCGGCCAGTTAAAGTGATAATTCTAAACTGATTATTAGTGCTGGTTGAGTAAAGACTTATAAATGCAGCATAATGCATGGCATCACGTAGTTTGGGATAGATTGGATTACTTGAACGCTTTGTCATATCTATTTCAGTCCAAAAGTTTGTCAAAATATAGAAAATTTAGCTTGCTTATCATGGGCATTGGATTCGTGTCATTTTGGGCTCGAAATCAAAAGTTACAAACGATTTAGTGTGGACATGTCAAGTTGATCGGCCAGTTGATAGGATTATTCTAAACTGATCATTGGTGCTCATTGAGTAAAGGTTTATAAATGAAGCATAATGCATGGCATCACGCAGTTTGGGATAGATTGGAATACTTGGACGCTTTTTCGAATCTAGTTCTGTCGGAAATTTTGTCACAATACAGAAAATTGAACTAGCTTAATGTGGGCATTGGATTCATGTCATATTGAGTTACAAATCAAAATTTATGAACGATTTAGTGCAGACATGTCAAATTGATGGCCAGTTAAAATGATCATTCGAAACTGATCACTGGTGCTCATTGAGTAAACGCTTATAAATGAAGAATAATGCATGGCATCACGCAATTCGGGATGGTATGGATTTCTTGGACGCTTTATCGTATCTATTTATTTCTCAATTTGTTTAAAAAATATAGAAAATTGAGCTAGCTTAACGTGGGCATTAAATTCCTATCATTATGAGCTCTAAATACAAAATTAGGGATGTTTTAGTGCTGACATGTCAAGTTGATCGGTGAGTTAAAATGATCATTCTAAACTGATCATTGGTGCTCTAAAAGTAAAGTCTTATAAATGAGGAATAAAGCTTGGCATCATGCAGTTTGGGATAGATTTGATTACTTGGATGCTTGGTCGTATCTAGCTTTATTTCAAATTTTGTCACAACATAGAAAATTCAACAAGCTTAATGTGGGCATTCGATTCGTGTCATTCAGAACTATAAATCAAAATTTATTAACAATTTAGTGCTGACATGTCAATTTGATCGGCCAATTAAAATGATCATTCTAAATGAATCGTTGGTGGTCGTTGAGTAAAAGCTTATAAATGAAGAACAATGCATGGCATCACACTGTTTTGGATTGGCTGGATTACTTGGACGATTTGTCGTATATATTTCTGTCTCAAATTTTGTCACAATATAGAAAATTGAGCTAGCTTAACGTAAGCATTAGATTCGTGTCATTCTAAGCTCTAAATCGAAAGTTACAGATGATTAAGTGTGTACATGTCTAGTTCATCGGCCAGTTAAAGTGATCAGTCTACACTGATCATTGGTGCTCATTGAGTAAAGGCTTATAAATGAAGCATAATGCATGGAATCACACAGTTTGGGATAGATTGGATTACTTGGATGCTTTTTCGTATCTAATTATTCCTCAAATTTTGTCACAGTATAGAAAACGGGACTTGCTTAATGTGGGCAATTGATTCGTGTCATTTTGATCTATAAATCAATAGTTATGGACGAAATAGGTCAATAATGTCAAGTTCATCGGCCAGTCAAAATGATCATTCTAAATTGACCGTTTGTGCTCATTGAGTAAAAGCTTATAAATGAAGAATAATGCATGGCATCATGCAGTTTGGGATGGACTGGATTACTTAGACGCTTTGTCGTATCGGTTTCTGTCTCAAATTTTGTTACACTTTAGAAAATTGAGCAAGCTTAACCTTGGCATTGGATTCGTGTGCTTTGGAGCTCAAAATCAAAAGTTACGGACGATTTAGTGCGGATATGTCAAGTTGATCGCCGAGTTAAAATGATCGTTCTAAACAGGTTATTGGTGCTCATTAAGTAAAGGCATAAAGCATGGCATCACGTAGTTCGAGATAGATTGGATTACTTGGACGATTTGTTGTATGTAGTTTTGCTTTAAATTTTGTCACAACATAGAAAATTGAACTCGATTAATGCGGACATACGATTCGTGTCATTCGGAGCTATAAATCAAAAGTTATGGACTATTTAGTGTAGAAATGTCAAGTTGGTCGGCTAGTTAAAATGATCATTCTAAACTGATAGTTGGGGGTCATTGAGTAAAAGCTTATAAATGAAGAATAATGCATGTCATCACTCAGTTTGGGATTTACTGGATTACTTGGACGTTTTGTTGAATCTCTTACTATCTCAAATTTTGTCACAATATAGAAAATTTAGCTAGCTTAACGTAAGCATTGGATTCGTGTCATTCTAAGCTCTATATCAAAAGTTAGGGACGATTTAGTTCGGACATGTCAAGTTGATCGACCAGTGAAAGTGATTATTCTAAACTGATCATTTGTGCTGATTGAGTAAACGGTTATAAATGAAACATAATGCGTAGCATCACACAGTTTTGGATATATTGGATTACTTGGACGCTTTGTCGTATCTATTTTGGTCTCAAATTTCGTTACACTATAGAAAATTGAGCTAGTTTAACGTGGCATTGGATTTGTGTGTTTATGAGCTATATATCAAAAGTTACAGACGATTTAGTGCAGAGAAGTTAGTCAGGACATGTCAAGTAGATCGACCAGTTATAACTATCATTCTAAACTAATCATTGGTGCTCATTGAGTAAAAGCATATAAATAAAAAATAATGCATGGCATCACGCAGTTTGGGATTGATTCGATTACTTGGACGCTTTGTTGTATATATTTTTGTCTCAAATTTTGTCACAATATAGAAAATTGAACTAGCTTAATGTGGGCATTCGATTCGTGTCATTTTGAGCTATAAATAAAAAGTTATTGAATATATAGTGGCGACATGTCAAGTTGATTGGCCAGTCAAAATGATTATTCTAAACTGATCGTTGGTGCTCATTTAGTAAAAGCTTATAATTGAAAAATAATGCATGACATCACGCAGTTCGGATTCACTGGATTACTTGGATGCTTTGTCGTAACTATTTCTGTCTCAAATGTTGTCACAATATAGAAATATGAGGTATCTTAACGTAAGCATTGGATTCGTGTCATTCAAAGCTCTAAATCAAAAGTTACAGATGATTTAGTGCAGACATGTCAAGTTGATCCGGTAGTGAAAGTGATCATTCTAAACTGATCATCGGTGCTTATTGATTAAACGCTTATAAATGAAGTATAATGTATAGCATCATACAACTTTTATAGATTGGATTACTTGAACGCTTTGTCGTATCTATTTCATCTCTCTAATTTTTATACACGATACAAAATTGAGCTAGCTTAACGTGGGCATAGGATTGGTGTGTTTTTGAGCTCCAAAACAAAAGCTACAGACGATTGAGTGCGGACATGTCAAGTTTATCGGCGAGTTAAAATGATCATTCTAAACTGAACATTGGTCCTCATTAAGTAAATGCTTATAAATGAGTCATAAAGCATGGCATCACCCCGTTTGCGATAGACTTGATTACTTTGATGCTTTGTCGTATCTAGTTTTGCTTCAAATTTTGTCACAATATATAAAATTGAACTAGCTTAATGTGGGCATTGGATTCGTGTCATTCTGAGCTATAAATAAAAAGTTATGGATGATATCGTGCAGACGTGACAAGTTGATCGGCCAGTTGAAATGATTATTCTATACTGATCATTGGTGTTCATTGAGTAAAATCTTATAAATGAAAAATAATGCATGGCATCAAGTAGTTTGGGAAGGATTGGATTACTTGGACGCAATTTCGAATATATTTATGCGTCAAATTTTGTCACAATATAGAAAATTTAGCTAGCTTAACGTGGACAGTTGACTCGTGTGTTTCTGAGCTCTAAATCAAAAGTTACGAACGATTTAGTGCGGACATGTCAAATTTATTAGCAAGTTAAAGTAATCATTCTAAACTTATCATTGTTGCTGATTGAGTAAAGGCTTATAAATGAAGCATAATGCATGGGATCACACCGTTTGGGATAGATTGGACTACTTGGACGCTTTGTATCTAGTTCTGTCTCACATTTTGTCAAAATATAGAAAATTGAACTAGATTAATGTGGGCATTCGATTCGTGTCATTCTGAGCTATAAAAGAAAGATTATGGACGATCTATCGCAGACATGTCAAGTTGATCGGCCAGTTAAAACGATAATTCTAAACTGATTGTTGGTGCTCATTAAGAATGAACTTATAAATGAAGAATAATGCATGGCATCACGCAGTTTGGGATTGATTGGATTACTCAGACGCTTTGTCGTAACTATTTCTATCTCAAATTTTGTCACAATATAGAAAATTGAGCTAGCTTAACGTGGGCATTGGATTCGTATGTTTTTGAGCTCTAAATCAAAAGTTACAGACGATTTAGTACGAAAATTTTTGTGAGGACATTTCAAGTTGATCGGCCAATTAAAATGATCATTCTAAACTGATCATCAGTGCTCATTGAGTAAAAGCTTATGAATGAAAATAATGCATAGCGTCACGCAGTTTGGGATAGATTCGATTAGTTGGACGCTTTGTCGTATCTATTTCTGTCTCAAATTTTGATACACTATAGAAATTTGACCTAACGTGACATGGGCATTGGATTCGTGTGTTTCTGAGCTCTAAATCAAAAGTTTTGGATGATTTAGTGCGGACATGTCAAGTTGATCGGGGAGTTAAAATGATTATTTTAAACTAATCATTGGTGCTCATTATGTAAAGGCTTATAAATGAGGCATAAAGCATGGCATCACACAGTTTGGGATAGACTTGATTACTTGATGCTTTGTCTTATCTAGTTTTGTTTCAAATTTTTCACAATATAGAAAATTGAACTAGCTTAATGTGAGGCATTGGATTTGTGCCATTCTGAGCTATAAATCAAAAGTTATGGACGATTTAGTAAAGCCATGACAAATTGGTCGGCCACTTAAAATGATCGTTTTAAACTAATCATTGGTGCTGATTGAGTAAAAACTTATAAATGAAAAATAATGTTTGGCAACACACAGTTTGGAAAGGATTGGATTACTTGGGTGCTTTGTCTTATCTATTATTGTCTCAAATGATGTCACAATATAGAAAATTGAGCAAACTTGACGTGGGCATTTTATTTGTGTGTTTCTGAGCTCTAAATCAAAAGTTAAAGACAATTAAATGCGAACATGTCAGGTTGATCGGCCAGTTAAACTGATCATATTAAACTAATCATTGTTGGTGATTGAGTAAAGGCTTATAAATGAAGCATAATGCATGGCATCACACAGTTCGGAATAGATTGGATTACTTGGGCGCTTTGTCATATCTAGTTTTGTCTCAAACTCTGTCACAATATAGAAAATTAAACTAGTTTAATGTAGGCATTTGATTGGTGTCACTCTAAGCTATAAATGAAAAGTTATGAACGATATAATGTAGACATTACAAATTGATCGGCCAGTTAAAGTGATCATTCTAAACTAATCGTTGGTGGTCATTGAGTAAAAGCTTATAAATGAATAATAATGCATGTCATCAAGCAGTTTGGGATTGACTAGATTACTTGGATGCTTTGTCGTATCTATATCTGTCTCAAATTTTTTCACATTATAGAAAATTGAGCTAGCTTAACGTAAGCATTAGATTCGTGTCATTCGTGTCATTCGTAGCTGATTGAGTAAACGCTTATAAATGAAGCATAATGCATAGCATCACACACTTTTGGATAGATTTGATTACTTGGATGTTTTGTCGTATCTACTTCTGTCTCTGATTTTGTTACGCTATAGAAAATTGAGCTAGCTTAATGTGGCCATATGATTCGTGTGTTTCTGAGCTCTAAATCAAAAGTTATAGATGATTTAGTGCAGACGATTTAGGGTGGACATGTCGAGTTGATCGGCCAGTTAAATTGATCATTCTAAACTGATCATTGGTGCTCATTAAGTAAAAGCTTATGATTGAAAATAATGCATGGTGTCATGCAGTTTGGGATAGATTATATTAGTTGGATGCTCTGTTGTATCTATTTCGGTCTCAAAATTTGATACACTACAGAAATTTGAGCTAACTTAACCTAGGTATTGCATTCGTGTGTTTCTGAGCTCTAAATCAAAAGTTTTGGATGATTTAGTGCGGACATGTCAAGTTGATTGGTGAGTTAATATGATCATTCTAAACTGATCATTGGTGCTCATTAAGTAAAGGCTTTTAAATGAGGCATAAAGCATGGCATCACGCAGTTTGGGATAGACTTAATTACTTTGATGCTTTGTCATATCGAGTTCTATTTCAAATTTTTTTCACAATATAGAAAATTGAACTAGCTTAATGTGGGTATTGGATTCGTGCCATTCTGAGCTATAAATCAAAAGTTATGGACGATTTAGTGAAGACATGACAAGTTCATTGGCCATTTAAAATGATCATTCTAAACTGATCATTGGTGTTTATTGAGTAAAAGGTTATAAATGAAAAACAATGCATGAAATCACGCTGTTTGGGAAGGATTTGATTACTTGGGTACTTTGTCTTACCTATTTCTGTCTCAAATTTAGTCCCGATATAGAAAATTGAGCTAGCTTAACGTGGGCATTGGATTCGTGTGTTTCTGAGCTCTAAATCAAAAGTTACAGACGATTTAGTGCGGACATGTTAAGTTGAACGACAAGTTAAAATGATCATTCAAAATGGATCAATGGTGCTCATTAAGTAAAGGCTAATAATGAGGCATAAAGCATGGCGTCAGGTAGTTTGGGATAGCTTGGATTATTTTGACGCCTTGTCGTATCTATTTCTGTTTGAAATTTTGTCACAATATAGAAAATTGAACTAGCTTAATGTGGGCATTGGATTTGTGTCATTATGAGCTATAAATCAAAAGTTATGGACGATTTGGTGCAGACATGACAAGTTGATCAGCCAGTTAAAAGGATCATTCTAAACTGATCATTGGTGCTCATTGAGTAAAAAGCTTATAAATGAAAATAATGCATGGAAACATGCAGTTTAGGAAGTATTGGATTACCTGGATGCTTTGTCGTATCAATTACTGCCTCAAATTTAGTAACAATATAGAAAATTGAGCTAGCTTAACGATGGCATTTAATTTGTGTCATTTTGTGCTCTAAATCAAATGTTACGGACAATTTAATACGGATATGTCAAGTTAAGTGGCCAGTTACAGTGATCATTCTAAACAGATCATTGGTGCTCATTAAGTGAAGGCTTATTAATGAAGCATAAAGCATGGCATCAAGTAGTTTGATAGATTCGATAATTAGATGCTTTGTCGTCTCTATTTCTGTCTCAAATTTTGTCAAAATGTAGAAAATTGAGTTTGCTTATCATGGACATTGGATTCGTGTCATTTTGAGCTCTAAATCAAAAGTTATGGGTGATTTGGTGCGGACATGTCATGTTGATCGGCCAATGAAAGTGATCATTTTAAACTGATCATTGGTGTTGATTGAGTAAACTCTTATAAATGAAGCATAATGCATAGCATCATTAACTTTTCAATAGACTGGATTACTTGGACGCTTTTTCGCATCTCTCTCCCAAATTTTGTTACACTATAGAAAATTGAGCTAGCTTAACGCGGGCGTTGGATTCGTGTGTTTGTGAGCTCTAAATCAAAAGTTACGGACATGACAAGTTGATCGGCCAGTTAAAATGATCATTCTAAATTGATCATTAGTGCTCATTGAGTAAAAGCTTATGAATGAAAATAATGCATGGGGTCACGGATTTTGGGATAGATTCGATTAGTTGGACGCTTTTGTCATATCTATTTCAGTCAAAATTTTTGATACACTATAGAAATTTGAGCTAACTTAATGTGGGCATTGGATTCGTGTGTTTTTAATCTCTAAATCAAAAGTTTTGGAGGATTTAGTGTGGACATGTCAAGTTGATCGGTGAGTTAATATGATCATTCTAAATTGATCATTGGTGCTCATTAAATAAAGGCATATAAATGAGGCATAAAGCATGGCATCACGCTGTTTAGGATAGACTTGATTACTTTGATGCTTTGTCGTATCTAGTTTAGTTTCAAGTTTGTTCACAATATAGAAAATTGAACTAGGTTAATGTGGGCATTGGATTCGTGCCATTTTGAGCTATAAATCAAAAGTTATGGACAATTTAGTGAAGCCATGACAAGTTGATCGGCCAGTTAAAATGATCATTCTAAACTAGTCATTTGTGGTTATTGAGTAAAAGCTTATAAATGAAAAATATTGCATGGCATCACGCAGTTTGGAATGGATTGTATTACTGGGTGCATTGTCTTATCTATTTATGTCTCAAATTTTGTCACAATATAGAAATTTGAGCTAACTTGACGTGGGCATTTTATCCGTGTGTTTCTGAGCTCTAAATCAAAAGTTACAAACAGTTTAGTGCAAACATGTCAAGTTGATTGCCCAGTTAAAGTGATCATTTTAAACTGATCATCGCTTGTGATTGAGTAAAGGCTTATAAATGAAGCATAATTCATGGCATCACACAGTTTGGAATAGATTGGATTACTTGAACGCATTGTCGTATCTAATTCTCTCTCAAATTCTGTCACAATATAAAAAATTGAACAAGCTTAATGTAGGCATTCGATTGTTGTCACTCTTAGATATAAATGAAAAGTTCTTGATGATATAGTGCAGACAATTCAAGTTGATCGGCTAGTTAAAATAATCATTCAAAAGTAATCGTTGGTGGTCATTGAGTAAAAGTTTATTAATGAATAATAATGCATGGCATCACGCAGTTTCAGATTGACTGGAATACTTGGACGCTTTGTCGTATCTATTTCTGTATCAAATTTTGTCACAATATAGAAAATTGAGCTAGATTAACGTAAACATTGAATTCGTGTTAATCTGAGCTCTAAATCAAAAGTTATGGATGATTTAGTGCGGATATGTCAAGTAGATCGGCATGTGAAAGTGATCGTTCTAAACTGAGCATTTGTGCTGATTGAGTAAACGCTTATAAATGAAGCATAATGCATAGCATCACACAATTTTGGATACATTGGATTACTTGCACGCTTTGTCATATCTATTTTAGTGTCAGATTTTGTTACACTTTAAAAAATTTAGCTAGCTTAACGTGAGCATTGGATTTGTGTGTTTCTGAACTCTAAAAAAAGTTACAGACGATTTAGTGGGAACATGTCAAGTTTATCGGCGAGTTAAAATAATCATTCTAAACTGATCATTGGTGCTCATTAAGTAAATGCTTATAAATGAGGCATAAAGCATGACATCAAGCTGTTCCCGATAGATTGGATTACATTGATGCTTTGTCGTATCTAGTTTTGTTTCAAATTTTGTCAAAATATAGAAAAATGAACAATCTTAATGTGGGTATTGTATTTGTGTCATTCTGAGCTATAAATCAAAAGTTATGAATGATATAGTGCAGACATGTCAAGTTGATCGAGTAGTTAAAATGATCATTCTAAACTGATCGTTGGTGCTCATTGAGAAAAAGCTTATAAATGAAGAATAATGCATGTCATCACACAGTTTGGGATAGACTGGATTACTTGGACGCTTTGTCGTATCTATTTCTGTCTCAAGTTTTGTTACAATATAGAAAATTGAGCTAGCATAATGTAAGCATTGGATTCGTGTTATTCTGAGTTTTAAATAAAAAGTTACGGGTGATTTAGTGTACACATGTCAAGTTGATCGGCGGATTGATATGATTATTCTAAACTGATCATTGGTGCTCATTGAGTAGAGGCTTATAAATGAAGAATAATGCATGGCATCACGCAGTTTGGGAATGACTGGATTACTTGGACGCTTTGTCGTATCTATTTCTATCTCAAATTTTTTTCACAATAAAGAAAATTGAGCTAGCGTAACGTCAGCATTTGATTCATGTAATTATGTGCTCTAAATCAAAAGTTATAGATGATTTAGTGCAAACATGTTATCGGATAGTGAAAGTGATCATTCTAAACTAATCATTGGTGCTAATTGATTAAACGATTATAAATAAAGCATAAGGCATAGCATCACACAGTTTTGGATAGATTGGATTATTTGGACGCTTTAACATATCTATTTTTGTCTCAAATTTTGTTATACAATAGAAAATTGAGCAAGCTTAACGAGGAAATTGATTCGTGTGATTCAGAGCTCTAAATCAAAAGTTACGGACAATTTAGTATGGACGATTTAGTGCGGACATGTGAAGTTGATCAGCAAGTTAAATTGATCATTATAAACTGATCATTTATGCTCATCTTGTAAAAACTTATAAATGAAAATAATGTATGGCATCACGCAGTTTGGGATAGATTCGATTACTAGAACGCATTGTCATACCTATTTCTGTCTCAAATTTTATCGCAATATAGAAAATTGAGCTAACTTAACGTCGGCATTGGATTCATGTCATTATGAGCTCTAAATCAAAAGTTGATCGGCCAGTTAAAATGATAATTCTAAACTGATCAATGGTGCTCATTAAGTAAGGCTAATAAATGAAGCATAACGCATGGCATCACACAGTTTTGCATAGAATAGATTACTTGGGGTCTTTGTCATATCTATTTCTGTCTCAAATTTTGTTACAATATAGAAAACTAAGCTAGCTTAACGTGGGCATGGGATTTGTGTCATTCTGAGTTCTAAATCAAAAGTTACGGACAATTTAGTGCAGACATATCAAGTTGATCGGCGAGTTAAAATGATCATTCTAAACTAATCGTTGGTGCTCATTAAGTAAAGGTTTATAAATGAGGCATAAAGCATGGCATCACGCAGTTTAAGATAGATTGGATTACTTGGATGCTTTGTCATATCTAGTTTTGTTTAAATTTTGTCACAACATAGAAAGTTGAACTAGCTTAATGTGGGCAATCGATTCGTGTCATTCGGAGCTATAAATAACAAGTTATGGAGGACTTAGTGTAGACATGTCAAGTTGATCGGCCAGTTAAAATGAACATTTTAAACTGATCGTTGGTGGTCATTGAATAAAAGCATATAAATGAAGATTAATGCATGGCATCACGCAGTTTGAGATTTACTGGATTACTTGCACGCTTTGTCGTATCAATTTCTATCTCAAATTCTATCACAATATAGAAAATTGAGCTAGCTTAACGAGGGCATTTAATTTGTGTCATTCTCAGATCTAAATCAAAAGTTACGGATGATTTAGTGGGGACATATCAAGTTGATTGCCAGTTAAAGTGATCATTCTTAACTAATCAATGATCATTCTAAACTGATCATTGGTGCTGATTGAGATAAGGCTTATAAATGAAGCATAACGCATGGCATCACACAGTTTTTGATAGATTGGGTTACTTTGATGCTTTGTCATAGCTATTTCTGTCTCAAATTTTGTTACAATATAGAAAACTGAGCTAGCTTATCGTGGGCATTAGATTTGTGTCATTCCGAGTTCTAAATCAAAAGTTATAGATGACTTGATCGGCGAGTTAAATTGATCATTCTAAACTGATCATTGGTGCTCATTAAGAAAAGGCTTATAAATGAGGCATAAAACATGGCATCACACAGTTTAAGATAGATTGGATTACTTGGACGCTTTGTCGTATCTATTTTTGCTTAAATTTTGTCACAACATAGAAAATTGAACTAGCTTAATGTGAGCATTCGATTCGTGTCATTTGGAGCTATAAATCACAAGTCATGGACGATATAGAGTGGATATGTCAAGTTGATCGGCTAGTTAAAATAATCATTTCAAACTGATCGTTGGTGCTCATTGAGTAAAAGTTTATAAATGAAGAATAATGCCTGGCATCACGTAGTTTGGGATAGACTGGATTACTTGGACACTTTGTCGGATCAATTTCTGTCTCAAATTTCGTAATAATATAGAAAATTGAGGTAGCTTAACTTGGGCATTGGATTCTTGTCATTCTGAGCTCTAAATCAAAAGTTACGGACGATTTAGTGCGGACATGTCAAGTTGGTTGGCCAGTTAAAGTGATAATTCTAAACTGATCATTCGTGCTCATTATGTAAACGGTTATAAATGAAGCATAATGCATGGCATCACACAGTTTTGGATACATTGGACTACTTGGAAGCTTTGTCGTATCCATTTCTGTCTCAAAATTGGTTACAACATAGGATATTGACATAGCTTAACGTTGGCATTGGATTCAAGTCATTCATAGCTCTAAATCAAAAGTTACGGACGATTTAGTGCGGACATGTCAAGTTGAGTGGCCAGTTAAAGTGATCATTCTAAACAGATCACTAGTGCTCATTAAGTAAAAGCTGATAAATGAAACATAAAGCATGGCATCAAGTAGTTTTGATAGATTGGATCTCTAGTACGCTTTGACAACTCTATTTCAGTCTCAAATTTTGTCAAAATATAGAAAATTGAGCTTGCTTAACGTGTTATTCTGAGCTCAAAATCGAAAGTTACGGACGATTTAGTGTGGACATGTTATGTTGATCGGCCGGTAATATGATTATTCTAAACTGATTATTGGTACTCGTTGAGTAAAAGATTATAAATGAATAATAATGCACGACATCACGCAGTTTGGGATGGACTGGAGTATACTGATGCTTTTTCGTATCCATTTCCGTCTAAAATTTTGTCACAATATAGAAAACTGAACTAGATTAGATTGGGTATTGGATTCCTGTCATTCTGAACTACAAATCCAGAGTTATGGATGATTTAGTGAAAACTTGTCAAGTTGATCGGTCAGTTAAAATGATCATTCTAAATTGATCATTGGTGCTCATTGAGTAGACGGTTATAAATGAAGAATAATGCGTGGCATCAAGTACTTTGGATAGATTGGATTTTTTGGACGCTTTTTCTTCACTATTTCAGTCTCAAATTTTGTCAAAATATAGAAAATTGAGCTAAATTAACATGGGCATTGGATTCGTGCCATTTTGAGCTCTAAATCAAAAGTTACAGACAATTTAATGCGGAGATATCAAATTGATCGCCCTGTTAAAGTGACCATTCTAAACTATTCAGTGGTGCTTGTTGAGTAAAGGCTTGTAAATGAAGCATAATGCATGGCATCACACAGTTTTGAATAGAATGGATTACTTGGATGCTTTGACGTATCTATTTCTATCTCAAATTTTGTTACACTCTAGAAAATTGAGGTAGCTTAACCTGGTCATTAGATTCGTGTGTTTTTGAGCTCTAAATCAAAACTTACGAAAGATTTAGTGCGGACATGTCAAGTTGATCGGCAAGTTAAAATGATCAATCTCAACAGATCATTGATGCTCATTAAGTTAAGGCTTATAAATGAGGCATAAAGCATAGCATCACGCAGTTTGGGATAGATTGGATTACTTGGACGCATTCTTGTATCTAGTTTGGTTTCAAATTTTATCACAATATAGAAAATTGAACTAACTTAACGTTGGCATTCGATTTGTGTCATTCCGAGCTCTAAATCAAAAGTTGTGGACGATTCAGTGCGGACATATCAAGTTGATTGGCGAGTTAAAGTGATAATTTTAAACTGATCATTCGTGCCCATTATGTAATGGGTTATAAATGAAGCATAATGCATGTCATCACACAGTTTTGGATAGATTGGATTACGTGGAAGCTTTTTCGTAAATATTTATGTCTCAAATTTTTTTATAGTATAGAAAATTGACCTAGCTTAACGTGGGCATTGGATTCTTGTCATTCGGAACTCTAAATCGAAAGTTACAGACGATTTAGTGCGGTCATGTCAAGTTGAGTGGTCAGTTAAAGTGATCATTTTAAACAGATCATCGTTGATCATTAAATAAACACTTATAAATGAAGCATAAAGCATGGCATCAAGTAGTTTTGATAGATTGTATTACTAGGAAGCTTTGTTGTCTCTATTTATGTCTCAAATTTTGTCAAAATACAGAAAATTGAGCTAGCGTAACATGGGCATTGGATTCTTGTCATTCTGATCTCTAAATCAAAAGTTACAGACGATTTAGTGCAGACATGTTAAGTTGGTCAGCCAGTTTAAGTGATCATTCTAAACTAATCATTGGCAATCATTGCGTAAAGGGTTATAAATGGAGCATAATGCATCGCATTATACTGTTTGGGATAGATTGGATTACTTGGACTCTTCGTCGTATCTAGTTATACCTCAAATTTTGTCACAATATAGAAAATTAAACTAGCTTAATGTGGGCAATGGATTCGTGTGATTCTGAGCTATAAATCAAAAAGTTATGGACAATTTAGAGCAGACATGACATGTTGACCAACCAGTTAAAATGATCATTCTAAACTAATCATTGGTGCTCATTGAGTAAAAGCTTATAAATGAAATATAAGGCATGGCATCACGCATTTTGGGATGGATTGGATTACTTGGATGATTTGTCGTATCTATTTTTGTCTCAAATTTTGTCTTCATATAGAAAATTGAGCTAGCTTAATGTGGGAAATTGATACGTGTCATTCTAAGCTATAAATCAAAAGTTATGAATGATATAGTGCAGACATGTCAAGTTGATCGGCCAGTTAAAATGATCATTTTAAATTGATCATTGGTGCTCATTGAGTAAAAGCTTATAAATGAAATATAAGGCATGGCATCATGCATTTTGGGATGGATTGGATTACTTAGATGCTTTGTTGTATCTATTTCTATCTCAAATTTTGTCACAATATAAAAAATTGAGCTAGCTTAATGTGGGCAATTGATACGTGTCATTCTAAGCTATAAATCAAAAGTTATGCATATGATATAGTGTAGACATGTCAAGTTGATCAGAAAGTTAAAATGATCATTTTAAACTGATCATTCGTGCTCATTCAGTAAAAGCTTATAAATGAAATATAAGGCATGTCATCACGAATTTTGGGATGGATTGGATTACTTGGATGATTTGTCTTATCTATTTCTGTCTCAAATTTTGTCACAATATAAAAAATTGAGCTAGCTTAATGTGCGCAATTGATACGTGTCATTTTAAGCTATAAATCAAAAGTTATGGATGATATAGTGCAAACATGTCAAGTTGATCGGTCAGTTAAAATGATCATTCTGAACTGATTGTTGGTTCTCATATAGTGCAGACATGTCAAGTTGATCGGCCAGTATTGCATGGCATCACGCAGTTGGGGCTGGACTGGATTACTTAGATGGTTTGTCGTATCTATTTCTGTCTCAAATTTTGTTACACTATAGAAAATTGAGCTAGCTTAACGTGGTCATTGGATTCGTGTGTTTCAGTCCTCTAAATCAAAAGTTATAGACCATTAAGTGCGACATGTCAAGTTGATTGGCGAGTTAAAATGATCATTCTAAACTGATCATTGGTGCACATTGAGTAAAGGCTTATAAATGAATCATAATGCATGTCATCATACAATTTTTGATAGATTGGTTTACTTAGATGCTTTGTCGTATCTACTTTTATCTCAAATTTTTTTAAAATATAGAAAAATTATCTAGCCTAACGTGGGCATTGGATTCATATCATTCTCTCAGCTCAAAAAAAAGTTACATACGATTTATTGTAGAATTGTCAAGTTGATCGGCCACTTAAAGTGATCATTTTAAACTGATCATTGGTGTTCATTGACTAAATGTTTCTAAATGAAGCATAATGCATGGCCACACCCAGTTTGGGATATATTCGATTACTTGTACACTTTGTGGAATCAAGTTGTTTTTCAAATTTTGTCACAATATAGAAAATTGAGCAAGCTTAGAGTGGCATTGGATTCGTGTCATTCTTAGCTCTAAATCAAAAGTTACGGATGATTTAGTGCGGACATGTAAAGTTGATCGGCCAGTTAAAGTGATCATTCTAAACTGATCATTGGTGCTCATTGAGTAAAGGCTTATAAATAAAGCATAATGCATGGCACCACAAAGTTTTGTACAGATTGGTTTGTTTGGACGCTTTGTCGTATCTAGTTCTGTTTCAAATTTTGGGACAATATAGAAAATTGAACTACTTTAATGTGGGCATTGGATTCGTGTCATTCTGAACTATATATAAAAAGTTATGGACTATTTAGTGCAGACATGATAAGTTGATCTATCAGTTAAAATGATCATTCTAAAGTGATCATTGGTGCTCATTGAGTAAAACCTTATGAATGAAAAATAATGCATAGCATCACGCATTTTGGGATGGATTAGATTACTTGGACGCTTTGTCGTATCTATTTATGTCTCAAATATTTTCACAATATAGAAAATTGAGCTACCTTAATGTGGGCATTGGATTCGTGTCACGCCGAGCTCTAAATAAAAACTTACCGTTGATTTAGTGTGGACATGTCAAGTTGATCGGCTATTTAAAATGTTCATTCGAAACTGGTCATTGGTGCTCATTAAGTAAAGGCTTATAAATGAGGCATAAAGCATGGTATCACACAGTTTGGAATAGATTAGATTACTTCGACGCTTTATCGCCTCTACTTCAGTCTCAAATTTTGACAAAATTTAGAAAATTTATCTAGCTTAATGTGGGCATTGGACTCGTGTGTTTCTGAGCTTTAAATCAAAAGTTACGAAGAATTAAGTGCGGACATGTCAAGTTGATCGGCCAGTTTATATGAGTATTCTAAACTGATCATAGTTTCTCATTCAGTAAAGGCTTATAAATGAAGCATAATGCATGACATCACACAGTTTAAGATAGATTGGATTACTTGGATGTTTTGTCGTATCCATTTATGTCTCAAATTTTGTCAAAACATAGAAAATTGAGCTAGTGTAACGTGGGCATTGGATTCATGTCAATCTGAGCTCTAAATCAAATGTTAAGGACAATTTAGTGTGGACATGTCAAGTTGATTGGCCAGTTAACGTGATTATTCTAAACTGATCATTGGTGCTCATTGAGTAAAGGCTTATAAATAGAGCATAATGCATGGCATCACACAGTTTGGTATGGGAATGGATTACTTGGATGGTTTGTCGTATCTATTTATGTCTCAAATTTTGCCATAATATACAAAATTGAGCTAACGTAATGTGGACATTGGATTCATGTTATTCTGAGCTCTATATCAAAAGTTCCAGATGATTAAGTGCCGATATGTCAAGCTGAACGGCCAGTTAAAGAGATCATTCTAAACTCCTCATTGGTGCTCATTGAGTAAAGGCTTATAAATAAAGCATAATGCATGGCATCACGCAGTCTGGGATATATTAGATAACTTGGACGCTTTTTCGTATCTAGTTATGTCACAAATTTTATCACAATAAGGAACATTGAACTAGCTTAACATGGGCATTGGTTTCATGTATTTCTGAGCAATAAATCAAATGTTATGGACGATTTAGTGCAGACATGTCAAGTGGATCGGCAAGTTAAAATGATCATTCTAAACTGATAATTGGTGCTCATTGAGTAAAGGCTTATAAATGAAGAATAATGCATGGCATCACGAAGTGTGGGATGGACTGGATTACTTGGATGGTTTGTCGTATCTATTAATGTCTCAAATTTTGTTATAATATACAAAATTGAGCTAACGTAACGTGGACATTGGATTCATGGTATACTGAGCTCTATATCAAAAGTTACAGAGGATTAAGTGCGGAAATGTAAAGTTGACCGTCCAGTTAAAGTGATCATTCTAAACTGCTCATTGGTGCTCATTGAGTAAAGTCTTATAAATAAAGCATAATGCATGGCTTCATGCAGTTTGGGATAGATTGGATAACTTGAACGCTTTGTTGTATCTAGTTATGTTACTAATTTTATAACAATAAAGAAAATTGAACTAGCTTAATATGGGCATTGGTTTCATGAATTATTGAGCTAGAAATCGAAAATTATGGACGATTTAGTGCAGACATGTCAAGTTGATCGGCCAGTTAAAATAATCATTCTAAACATATCATTGGTGCTCATTGAGTAAAGGCTTATAAATGAATAATAATTCATGCCATCACACAGTTTGGGATGTACTGGATTACTTGGACGGTTTTTCGTATCTATTTATGCCTCAAATTTTTTCACAATATAGAAAATTGAGCTAGCTTGACGTGGGTATTGGATTCGTGTCATTCTGATATCTAAATCAAAAGTTACGGACGATTTAGTGTGGACATTTCAAGTTGATCGGCCAGTTAAAGTGTTCATTCTAAACTCATCATTGGTGCTCATTGAGTAAAGGCTTGTAAATGAAGCATAATGCATGGCATCACGCAGTTTGGGATATATTGGATTACCTAGACGCTTTTTCGTATATATTTCTGTCTCAAATTTTGTCACAATATAAAAAATTGAGCTACCTTATCGTGGCATTGGATTCGCGTCATTCTGAACTATAAAACAAAAGTTACGGACGATAAATTGGGGACATGTCAAGTAGATCTGCCAGTTAAAGTTATCATTGGTGCTCATTAAGTAAAGGCTTATAAATAAAGCATAATGCATGGCATGATGCAGTTTTAGATAGATTGGATTACTTGGACACTTTTTGTATCTATTTATGTCTCAAATTTTGTCACAATATAGAAAATTGAGCTAGCTTATCGTGGGCATTGGATTCGTGTCATTCGGAGCTATAAAACAAAAGTTACGGACGATTTTGTCTGGACATGTCAACTTGATCGGCCAGTTAAAGTGATCATTATAAACTGATCATTGGTGATCATTGAGTAAACGCTAATAGATGAGGCATAATGCATGGCATCACGCAGTTTAGGTTATATATGATTACTTGGACGCTTTGTCATATCTAGTTCTATTCCAACTTTTGTCTCAATATGGAAAATTGAACTACATTAATGAGGGCATTGGATTTGTGTCATTGTCTGCTATAAATCAAAAGTTATGATTGATTTAATACAGATATGTCAAGTTGATCGACGAGTTAAAATGATCATTCTAAACTGACCTTTGGTGCTCGTTGAGTAAAAGCTTATAAATTAAGAATAATGCATGACATCACGCAGTTATGGATGGACTGGATTACTTGGACGCTTTGTCATATGTATTTCCTTCTCAAATTTTTTCACAATATAGAAAATTAAGCTAACTTAACGGGGGCATTGGATTCCTGTCATTCTGAGTTCTAAATCAAAAGTTACGGATGATTTATTGCGTACTTGTCAGGATGATCGGCCCGTTAAAGTGATCATTCTAAACTGTTCATTGGTGCTCATTGAGTAAAGGTTTATAAATGAATCATAATGCATGGCATCACACAGTTATGGATAGATTGGATTACTTGGACGATTTGTCGTATCGATTTCTGTCTTAAATTTTTTTACATTATAGAAAATTTAGCTAGATTAACGTGAGCGTTGGATTTGTGTGTTTCTGAGCTCTAAATCAAAAGTTACAGATGATTTATTGCGGACATGTCAAATTGATGAGCGAGTTAAAATATTCATTCTAATCTGATCATTGGTGCTCATTAAGTAAAGGCTTATAAATGAAGCATAAAGTATGGCATCATGTAGTTTGGATAGATTGGATTGCTTGGACGCTTTGTCGTCTTTATTTTTGTCTCAATTTTTTCAAAATATAGAAAATTGAGCTAGCTTATCATGGGCATTGGATTCGTATCATTCTAAGCTCTAAATCAAAAGTTACAGAAGATTTAGTGTGGACATGTCAAGTTGAGTGGCCAGTTCAAGTGATCATTCTAAACAAATCATTGGTACTCATTAAGTAAACGCTTATAAATGAAGCATAGAGCATGGCAGCAAGTAGTTTGGATAAATTGGATTACTTGGACACTTTGTCATCTCTATTTCTATCTTAAATTTTGTCAAAATATAGAAAATTGAGCTACTTTAACATAGACATTGGATTCGTGTCATTCTGAGCTCTAAATCAAAAGTTACGCACAATTTAGTGCGGACATGTCAATTTGATTGTCTAGTTAAAGTGATCATTCTTGTAACATCCCGGGTCTAAATTTAAACCTTAAAGCCCACAGAACTAGAAGTGAGGGTATAACGGACAATTTTTCTAAAAACCTAATTAACCCTAATGGCTATATAAGATGTCGTCAAAAGGGATTACAAGCAGCAGTTCATCAGAAACAAAAAACAAGAAGAGAGGGAGAGATTTTAAGAAAGCAGAGTGATAGAAAGTTCAGCGTTGGAGAGTCCATGTGCTCGTGTGTACCATCGCCGGAGGAAAAGAAATTAACCCAAGCTTCGCCGTGAGGTGAGACAGGATCTACGATTTTCATTATGACCCTATGTATATGAATTTTGATGAGTGCTTCGTTTAGGGAGAAAATTAGAGGTTGAAATCATGTGTGGTGTTAGGGTTTTAGTTAAGTGCAAAACTTAATGGTGTTTTTATTCGGAAAAATGAGTTAAACCTATTAGTGACTTATTAGATAATAAATAAATAAATATTAAAAAGATGAATAGGAATGTGGTGGTGTACGTGTGTGTGGTGGGAGAAGAGAGTAGAAATATTAGGTTAATTTATTATTTTAAGGGAGATTATTTTGTTGACTTAATTATTAACAAAGATAAATTGTTATGTGTTGGTTTATTGGTTAATGATACTAAATTATTTATGATGGATTATGGTATAGTAAAATTAACCATAATCAACTAATTAATTGAAATAAATTAATATCATTATTAGATAAATATTAAACATTTAGTCTAAGCAAGTATAACGTTTGAGTTATTTAATATGGAAATAAATTTCTAGTGAATGTGATATTTACGTAACGCGGGTATGGGGGATTTGAGAACCGTTAGTTGGTTCAACTTCGTTGATGGGTGTTGGGCTACGATAAGAGCGGTGTTGAGTCGTAGTTCATTAAAGGCTGGTAGGCTGGAAACAACCGTTGACGTGACGGGAGCTCGACGTGAGCAAATAGGCCGATGTGGCCGTGGTGGAAGGCCGATGTGGCAGTGGTGGAACGCCGACGTGGCTTTGGGGGTTCCAAATCCTTAAACCGACGTGGTTAGGGATGAGAAGGAGTGGTTGTGACTTAGGCAAGCTCGGTTTAAATACATATATCTTGGTAGTATTGTTTTTGACTTTTTGCGGAATCAATCGTGCTAGTTTCTTTCCTAAATAAAGAAATTATCAAGGTTAGATACATACATATATAATATGGATATGTGGGTAGGCGTGATCATTTCACTGAGTAATTATGTTACTCATGCCTCATTTTGGATGCAGGTGAGCTCGAGCAGTAGTGGTGTAGTGACTCGGGGTGGTGCTACGTTTGGGGAAAATTTAAACATTATTTATTTATTTTATTTTGAATCTTGAGTATCGTTGAATTTTTAAAGTTGTTCTTATGTTTTTTTTAATAATTTTATATTCGGTTTTGACAAGAGTTATTTTAATAAAAAGATTTATTACATATATTTTATATATCAAATGAGATTTAAAATGAATTATAAGTTAAGTATAAGACGATGGCACGTGTCATGTATTGTGGAGATGGGTGTTACAATTTTGGTATTAGAGCGAGGTTGCTACTCCGGTTCTGATCCAGAGAGCTCTGTTTTAAAGTTTTAGTAGTTAAAAATGTATTTTCAATGGTCATTCAAATTTTGTTGATTTATAATACTAGTGGAGTGTAATGTCTAAATCGGGTGTTTATGTGGACAATATGCCGTCAGGGAGAGTTAATCTTAGGACTTTTTGCGTAGTGGAGATCGTTAGCGAGACCATAATGATCAGCCGCTTGGGTAGGAAGGTATTGCTCTAACTCAACAACCATTTTTTGTTGCTCTCTTGGTGGATTATGTAATGCTAAGCGCAACTGTGGTGCAAGGTATGCGTGAGGCGTTAGCGCCCTAGTTGCAGCAAGTTCCTATAGCAAAAGGAATACCAGGAGTTGTAGTGCCTGAGCATGCAGCTCCGTAGTTGACTGCACTCGAGCCTCTTGTTCAAGAGTTTGGGCATCTCGATACTCACCACTATCTCCTCTGGTGTCAAGGATGATTTGAAGATGTTAAGGAATTTAAATATGTTTAGTGGAGGGATCGATCCGATTACAGCACACAACTGGGTTAATATGTTAGATAGGAACACAAGACCATCATGTGTGCGATTGAGTTTTGGAAGCAATTGACGATTTAATACTTAAGGGACGATGCACAAGTGTGTGGGATAGTATGGTCATTAGTACTCATGCAAACCACATGCTTAGTTGGCATGGCTTTAAGGAGGAATTTGCACAGAAGTTCTTTCCACAAGAGGTTGTAGACCAAATGGTCATGTTGTTTGTCAATCTTTGACTGGGGTCTGAGTCAGTACGGGAGTATGATCTATAATTTTTGTCTATTTATGAGCTTCCCAGGGAGAGGAACAAACGAATATGACATGATCCTTAAGTTTCAAAGATGTTTGAGGCTAGAGGTGAAAAATCGTGAATAATGCAAAAGTACAATAGCATGGTCAATTTAGTGGAAACAACGTGCATAATGCAAAAGTACAATAGCATGGTCAATTTAGTGGAAACAACGTCCTTAGTGGAACAAGGCATTGAGACGAAAACCAAACAAGAAAAAGTGGCCCAAGCAAGGGTAGAGAAATTGGTTGAGATGTAGCGACATACCACGAATAGTTGGAATATGGGCTTGTACAAGTTAGAAGAGTGCTCACTTGTTTCAAGTGTGGTCAGAATGGACACAACCGGATGCATTGTTCAATTGGGCCATTTAAGGGTAGTACTCTCAAGATTTCGAATACAAGTTATATGATAAGATGAGCAAATATAGTTTTTGGGAGAGAAATATTATTTTTTTTAGGTCACATTGTATCTGAAATTGGAGAGTATCAGTGGATCCAAAAAAAATCAAAAGGATTATGGGATGACCGACACCAGAAATGCAACAGATATCTATAGTTTTCCTGACCTAGCAGGTTATTACCGAAAATTGTTGAGCGATTTGAGAGTATGGCTAAGTCTATGACTCAATTCACAGAAAATGATGTTCGGCTTAAATGAACAAAAGAGTGTGAAGAAAGCTTTTAGAAGTTGAAAGAGCATTTGATTGAGACTTCAATATTGACCTTGCCAAGGATAGAGCTACCATATTTAGTATACACAACGTATCAAGGTTAGGATTTGATTGTGTGCTAATGCAGGAAGAACGAATAATTGCCTATGCGTCTAGGCAGTTGAGAAAACATGAGATAAATTATTCACCCATGTTTTGGAATTAGCATTAGTTGTTTTTTTTCAAGGATTTGGCATGCGTATTTGTACGGGAAAAAGTCCAAGTTTTTATTGACCACAAGATTTTAAAAATATATATATATATATATATATATATTTATGCAACCATACCTTAATCTAAGACAAATGAGATGGATGGAATTAATATCAGAACATGATTTGGAAATCGCATACCATCCCGGTAAGGCTAACATGGTAGCAAATGCAATAAGTAGAAGAAAAAAATGACATATCAAGGGAACGAGAAGCGGAGGAGCAAGTAGTTTTCTTGGAAAAATTAAGCTTGTGTATTACTATTGTTTACAAAGATGCCACAGGATTAGAATCCATAAATCGGGTAGACTTACTTTGGAAAATATTTGAGGTTCAAAGGGTAGATGAGTCACTAAGAAAGGTTGTGGATAATAATGTGAAAGGATACCATATTGCAGACAATGTGATCTACTTGTATAGGAATAGGGTATGTGTTTCCAATGTCAAATAACAAAAGGATGAGATCTTAGCTCGCACACCAGTCACGTTTCGCAATCCATCCGGGGGCTACTCAAAGTTGTAGCGAGATCTAAAATGTTATTACCATTAGAACAACATAAAATAGGATTTAAGAATGGGTAGCGAAGTGTTCTACGTCCCAATTAATAAAGGCAGAACACATAATACACAGTGGGCTATTTTGAAGTTAGCGTTGCCTGAGTAGAAATGAGATATGATCACTATTGATTTTGTGACAAGATTCCCAAGGACAGTTAATAAGTTAGATACATTTTGGATAATTGTTGATTGACTTACGAAGTCAGCTCATCTCTTTGCAACTAAAAAGACAGATAATGGTGACCAATTGGGAAAAATATACTTGGAAGTTATTGTTAGGCGATATGGGGTTGCAGTGAGCATTGTTTCGTACAGAGATCCAAAAATTATTCAATATTTTTGCAGGTGTTCCAAAAGGCACTTGGGACGAAAGTGCATCTCAGTACCTCTTATCATCGGCAAACGGATGGACAGTCGAAGAGAACAATTCAAATCCTCGAGGATATGTTTCAAGTCTGTATGTTAGATTGGAGAAGTCATTGGGAGAAATATTTACCGCTAGCAGAGTTTATGTATAACAACAATTATTATAGTAGCATAAAGATGTCTCCTTATGAGGCTTTATATGCACGACCTTGTCGGACAGCACTTTGCTGGACAGAAGTGGGAGAGCGTAGAGAATTGGAACCTGAGATGGTTCAAGAGACAGTGGATCAAGTGGAAACTTTTCGTGCTATATTAAAAGGGACTCAAGATTGTCCGAAGAGTTACACTTATAAAGGGAGAAGAGGATTGGAGTTTAGAGTGGGAGACGAGGTGTATTTGAAAATGAGGGTATTCAGAGGAGCAGATAAGAATAAGAAGTTGGGAAAAACTCAAACCATGTTTTATGGGGCCTTATCAAATTACTGAAAGAATTGGTACAGTTGCATATAGATTGGGATTACCAAAAGAGTTAGCAGCGTTTCATGATGTGTTCCATGTATCAGTCCTCCAAAAAGTAATCAAAGAATCCCAACACATTATGCAGCAACCACGAGAGGATTTGGAAGAAAACTTGTGATGCAGGAACAAGAAGACTTGTTCGAGCAAGGGGAACTGCTGGAGAGGCTCTAGCTGGCTGTACAACACTTTCTATATACTCAAGAGTGATGGGTTGATGGTGACCCTTCAGCTGGCTGTAGAGCACTTTCTGGAGGATATAAGTGAGGATTGCGTAGAGAGGTAGATCGAGAGACGGCACACAGATTATGGAAGATCTGTGATAAGTTCAGAGCACTCAAGCTTCAAGGATTCTCACACAAGATGGCTGGAGGCGTCAGCTCCTTTCAAAGGAAGAAAAACTAGGTTTTTATTTCATAAAACTTAACTGATTACATGCTGAGAAGGGACTTTATATACTAGTCCAGCAGCAGGTGCCTTCTAGGGCTGAAAAAACATTATAATGAAAGGACTAAAGCAAAAATAACAACAAGACATTAGGACCTAATGACAAATAAAAGACTCTTAAACTTAACAGTCACATTTCTGCAAAAACAAGCAAATAAACTTGTTAATTCAAACATAAGAATTTTAAATACACAACTTGGTCTCTTGTAGCTCCTTAAAATGCCTTCTTAAGTTTGTTTAGCAATGATGAACAAGGTTGTATCTCTGAAGCCTTGTAAAACTGGAAGGAGTAAAATTGTGGTAGTCTTTAGTTGTTCATAGTCTCCTTCTTGTAATTCTATAGTAAGTTCAGCTTCATGAAATCCTCCATCTTCTATGATTTTTATGAGACTCTCGACAGACTTGTTGAACATCTTACTAAGGTTTCTTGTGCCTGATCTTGTTCTTGGAGCTTGTCTCATAATAGGTATATTAATAGGCTCTTTCTTAGCTTCTAGTGAGCTAGTATTGATGTCCTTATCATCTCCACCCTCTTGAAAAGGTTCTGTCCTCAGAACAGGTACATCTGCATGAAAAGGAGCAAGATCAGTAATATTAAAAGTAGGAGATATGGTCATCTCACCTGGCAGCTCAAGCTTATAGGCATTGTTGTTGATCTTCTCTAAAACACGAAAAGGACTATCTCCTCTTCGGGAAAGCTTGGATGTCCTTTGGTTGGGTAATCTTTCATGTTTCATGTGCAACCAGACCCAATCTCCAGGTTCAAATGATATGTCCTTTCGGTGTTTATCAGCATTTCGTTTGTACTGCTCGGTTCTCTTTTCCAAGTTTTCCTTGACCTTTTTATGAATTTTCTTAACATAATCTGCCCTAGTTTCTCCTTCACTATACATAACATCTTGAGGTAAAGGTATAAGATCCAATGAGGTAGTAGGAGTAAATCCATAAACCACTTCAAAAGGAGAAATTTTAGTTGCTGAATGCTTAGCATGTTTATAAGCAAACTCAATGTAAGGTATGCAAGACAACCAGTTTCTTAGATTCTTACCGACCGTGGCTCTCAAAAATGTTGAAAGAGTTTGGTTTACTACCTCTGTTTGACCATCGGTCTGTGGATGGCAAGTAGTTGAGAAGAGCAGCTTAGTTCCCAACTTTTTCCATAATGACTTCCAGAAATGAGTTAGAAATTTGGTGTCGCGATCTGAAACGATTGTTCTGGGAGCTCCATGTAGGCGCACTACTTCTTTAAAAAAAGATCAGCTATTTGCATAGCATCATTAGTCTTGTTACATGGTATAAAATGAGCCATCTTTGAGAACATGTCTACAACTACAAAGATAGAATCCTTGTGGTTGATCTTCGGCAGACCTAAGAAAAAGTCTATAGAGATATCTACCCAAGGTAGGTTAGGAATGGGCAAAGGCATATAACAACCATAGGGGTGTGACCTGGATTTTGCTTTCAAGCAAGTGATGCACTTAGCACAGAATCTTTCAATATCTCGTTTTAGATGTGGCCAGTAGAAATGTTCCATAAGTACACTCAATGTCTTATCTCGGCCAAAATGACCCATGAGTGACCCATGAGTCCTCCTCCATGAGCTTCTCCAATCGATAGTTCTCTCATTGATCCCTGAGGAATACAAAGACGCTTTTCCTTAAACAAAAATCCATCCTGTTGATAAAACATACCAAATGCAGCCTTGTTGGTCTCCTTAAACAGTTCTTGAAAATCTGGATCAGTTTCATACATTGCCTTGATGTGTTCAAATCCCATAATCTTAGCTTCCATTGTGCTGATGAGAGCTTGTCTCCTTGATAAAGCATCAGCCACAATGTTATCTTTACCTTTCTTATATATGATCACATAGGGAAAAGTCTCCACAAACTCAAGCCACTTTGCATGCCTCTTCTTAAGCTTAGTTTGTCCTCTTAAGTGCTTGAGCGTCTCATGATCTGTATGAATAACAAACTCCTTTGACAGTAGGTAATGTTGCCAAGTTTCAAGAGACCTTACCAAAGCATAGAGCTCCTTATCATATGTGGGATAGTTAAGTGAAGCTCCACTAAGTTTCTCACTGAAGTAAGCCACTGGTTTTCCTCCTTGCATTAGGACAGCTCCTATATGTGTTCCAGAAGCATCACATTCAATTTCAAAGGTTTTATCAAAGTTAGGAAGTACCAAAACAGGCGCATGTGTGAGGCTATCTTTCAGCTTGTTGAATGCCTTCTCTTGTGCTGGTCCCCATTTGAACTCCACATTCTTCTTAATTACTGAAGTGAGGGGTGCAGCAACAGTACTGAAGTCTTTGACAAATATTCTATAGAAACTAGCCAATCCATGGAAACTCCTCACATGTCCGATTGTTGTTGGGGTTGGCCAATCTTGAATTGCTTTGATCTTTTCTTCATCGACCTTAAGCCCTGAGAACTTACAACAAATCCTTGGAATACAACTTGATCAGTGCAGAAAGTACATTTCTTAAGGTTTAGCATAAAGGTTTTCAGCCTTAAGCGTTTCAAGTACCTGCTCAAGATGTCGTAAGTGATCTTCAAGATTAGAGCTATAGATTAGAATGTCATCAAAATAAACTACTACAAACTTACAGATAAATGTTCTTAGGACGTGGTTCATGAGTCTCATGAAAGTACTTGGAGCGTTTGTGAGTCCAAATGGCATGACTAGCCATTCATACAATCCTTGTTTGGTTTTATATGCTGTCTTCCATTCATCACCTTCTTTCATTCTCACCTGATGATATCCACTTCTTAGAGCAATTTTTGAGAAGATAGTTGCTCCATTGAGTTCATCTAGCATGTCATCAAGTCTTGGAATTGGATGTCGGTATTTGACAGAGATATTGTTGATTGCTCTACAATAAACACACATTCTCCAAGTTCCATCTTTCTTAGGCACTAGAAGAACAGGAACAGCACATGGGCTTAGACTTTCTCGGATATAGCCGTTAGACATTAAGTCTTGTACTTGTCTTTCCAGCTCCTTTGCTTCTTCTGGATTCACTCTATAGGCAGATCGGTTTGGCAATGGTGCTCCAGGAACAAGATCAATCTGATGCTCGATTCCTCTTATAGGTGGCAATCCTGGTGGTATCTCTTCTGGAAAAACATCAGTGAATTTGTCAAGAAGCTCTAGAACAGCAGCAGGGAATTCCTCCTTTTCTTGTCCTGAAAAAAACACTTTTTTAAAGATCATTAGTAGCACCTCTTATTTAGAATCAAGAGATTTCAAAACAGTGGCAGGTGTTACATAAAGGTTAGTTTTATTTAGCTTTTCTCCTTTAGACATAGTTTGTTGCATCCCATGCACTTCTTGTGGAGTAAAAGGTGCTAAGCTATGTTTCTTGTTATTGTGCATGAAGGTATAGTGATTGGTGCGTCCATTGTGTAATGCTTCTTTGTAAAATTGCCATGGACGACCTAGAAGTAGATGTCCAGCTTGCATAGGCACCACATCACACACAACTTGATCTGCATACTTGCCTATGCTGAATGGTATGGTGACTTGTTCTGCGATTTTTAGCTCAGTTTCATTGTTCAGCCATTTGAGCTTGTATGGTCGAGGATGCTTTGTCTTTTGTAACCCTAGCTTATCAACCAAATACTTGCTGGCTACATTAGTACAAGAACCACCATCTATGATCAAGCTACATACCTTAGAGTATATTGTGCACCGAGAATGGAAAATATTTTCTCTTTGTATAGTTTCTGGTTCAAAAGAGCACTGAAGGATCTCCTTGTAACTAGAAGCTCTCTGGTATCAGGATAGTCCACAACTTCTTCCTCAGTTGTTTCTGGTTCATACTCGTCTTCATCTTGAGACTCATATTCGCCATTTGATTTAAGGATCATAACTCTCTGGTTTGGGCATTCTCTTGCATAATGGCCTTTTCCCTGACATTTAAAACAGGTTATGTCACGAGATCTTTAAGTTGGAGTTTTACCTTGCTCTGGTTTATTGTTGTTAGACGTTTCAGCAATGGATTTCTTGAATCTGGATTCTATGTCGATGGCATTTCCTTTGTCCAGAACCTTTTGTGGTTGTTGATTCCAGGTAGACTTGCTACGATTTTCTGAGATTGTTTTCCTTTTTATGTGCTGCTCGGCCTGAACCGCAAGATGCAACAACTCGTCCAGATCATGATAGGTTTGTCTCTCCACTTTTCTAGCAATTCGATCTTGCAGACCATCTAGGAATTGAGCCATCAAAGTTTCTTATGAATCTTCGGTCTCCAACCTGTTTCTAAGCATTTCAAACTCATCAAAGTATTCTTCAACAGATTTAGAACCTTGAGTTAGTTTTCTAAATTTCTTCTGCAACTCTCTCTAGTACTATGCGAGACATATCTCCTCCTCAGTTGGAACCTCATGTCTTCCCAAGTAGTGATCTGACCATGTCTGTCTTCTTCTTTCGGACACATCTCTGTCCCACCAAGCTAGAGCGCCTTCAGTGAGTTGAGCAGCTGCCAGAGACACTTTCTCTGATCTGAGTAGTTGTAATACTCAAATATGTATTCCATACACCTTTCCCAATCAAGGTAGGCATCTGGATTAACCTTTCCAGCAAAGGTTGGTGCCATGAGCTTTACGCCTCTGTTTCCATGCCAAGATTCTTCTACTGTATCTCTGTCACGTTGATATTGTCTTCTTGGTCTATGATTATGATCAGGTTCTGGTGGAAAATCATCTTCTAAGTCAGCTATTTTATCCTCCTCATGATTTACATGTTGGGCATTCGCATTTCTGATAGGATTTCTGCGAATTGGTGGTGGTTGTTCGATTCTTGTCATGCGATCTCCTAGTTTCTGAAGTTGAATCTGAATAGCAGCAAGCATCTGAGCAACATTCACATCTACTGGTTCTCCCATAGTCACACAATCTGTCTCACACTAAACAAACATATCAAGTGCAAAAGAAGTCAAATACACACAATCAAAAACAACTTAAAATGGACAGAACTAGTTGCAGCAGCAAAGGAAGTCGAATAGACACAATCAAAACAACTGAAAATCGACAAATCTAGTTGCAGCAGCAAAGGAAGTCAAATAGACACAATCAAAAATAACTAAAAATTGAAAGATCTAGTTGCAGCAGCAAGGAAGTTGAATAGACACAATCAACACAACTGAAAATCGACAAATCTAGTTGCAAAAACACAAGCTATCAACAACTAAGGATGTTACTGGTTTCTAACACACAAAAACAACAGATTGGGGTTCGATTTTTTATGGGTTTTATGAAGAGATGCAGTTTCACAGCAAGTTAATAAAGAAATGACAGAGTAAAAAAACGAAAATGGGAGTAGATAAACCTGAATAGGAGCGATTAAGCTCTAATACCAGATGATGCAGGAACAAGAGGACTTGTTCGAGCAAGGGGAACTGCTGGAGAGGCTCTAGCTGGCTGTACAACACTTTCTAGAGACTCAAGAGTGATGGGTTGATGGTGACCCTTCAGCTGACTGTAGAGCACTTTCTGGAGGATCTAAGTGAGGATTGCGTAGAGAGGTGGATCGAGAGACGCCACGCAGATTATGGAAGATCTATGATAAGTCTAGAGCACTCAAGCTTCAAGGATTCTCACACAAGAAGGCTGGAGGCGTCAGCTCCTTTCAAAGGAAGAAAAACTAGGTTTTTATTTCAAAAAACTTAACTGATTACATGCTGAGAAGGGACTTTATATACTAGTCCAGCAGCAGGTGCCTTCTAGGGCTGAAAATACATTATAATGAAAGGACTAAAGCAAAAATAACAACTAGACATTAAGACCTAATGACAAATAAAGGACTCTTAAACTTAACAGTCACATTCCTACAAAAACAAGCAAATAAACTTGTTAATTCAAACATAAGAATTTTAAATACACACCTTGGTCTCTTGTAGCTCCTTATAATGCCTTCTTAAGTTTGTTTAGCAATGATGAACAAGGTTGTATCTCTGAAACCTTGTAAAACTGGAAGGAGTGAAATTGTGGTAGTTTTTAGTTGTTCATAGTCTCCTTCTTGTAATTCTTTAGTAAGTTCAGCTTCATGGAATCCTCAATCTTCTATGGTGGTTATGAGACTCTCGACAGACTTGTTGAACATCTTACTAAGGTTTCTTGTGCCTGATCTTGTTCTTGGAGCTTGTCTCATAATAGGTATATTAATAGGATCTTCTTCAGCTTCTAGTGAGCTAGTATTGATGTCCTCATCAACTTGACAATTGTTAGTAAACCGGTAAAAATCAATGAACAACGAAGAGTTGATATGCAAGGAAAGCATGTTAAATCAGTTCGTATTTTTTAAGAAAGAGACGGAACTGAAGAAGAGACGTGGGAGTCGGAACATCATATGAGAATCAATTATTCTGGTCTTTTTTAAGGATCACGACGAGAGTGAGGATGAACCATCAAATTCGGGGATGAATTCTTTTGTGGTGGGGGAGAATTGTAACAACCCAGACCTAAATTTAAACCATAAAGCCCACAGAACTAGAAGTGAGGGTACAACGGACAATTCTTCTAAAGCCCTAATTAACCCTGATGGCTATATAAGACGTCTCCAAAAGGGATGTGAGGTAGCCGTTTATTAGAAACAAAAAAACAAGAAGATAGGGAGAGATTTTGAGAAAGCAGAGGGGTAGAAAGTTCAGCATTGGAGAGTCCATGTGCTCGTATGTACCATCGCCGGAGGAAAGGAAATTAACTCAAGCATCGCCGTGAGGTGAGACAGAATCTACGAATTTCATTATACACTTATGTATATGTATTTTGATGAGGGCTTTGTTTAGTGAGAAAATTTGAAGTTGAAATCATGAGTGGTGTTAGGTTTTTAGTTAAGTGTTGCAAAAATTAATGTTGTTTTTATCAGGAAAAATGAGTTAAACCTATTAGAAATTTATTAGATAATAAATAAATAAATATTAAAAAGATGAATAGAAATGTGGTGGCGTACGTGTGTGTGGTGAGAGAAGAGATTAGAAATATTAGATTAATTTATTATTTTAAGGGAGATTATTATGTTGACTATTTATTGAAAAGGATAAATTGTTATGTGTTGGTTTATTGGTTAAGGATACTAAATTATTTATGGTGGATTATGGTATAGTAAAATGACCTATAATCAATTAATTAATTGAAATAAATTAATATAATTATTAGATAAATTTTAAAAATTTAGTCTAACCAAGTATAATGTTTGATTTATTTAATGTGGGAATAAATTTCTGGTGAACATGATATTCACGTAACGCGGATATGGGGATTCGAGCAACGTTAGTTGGTTCAACTGCATTGATGGGTGTTGCGCTAATATAACAGTGCTGTTGAGTCGTAGTTGATTTATGGCTGGTAGTCCAAAAACAACCGTCGACGTGATGGGAGCTCGGCGTGAGCAAATAGGGCGACGTGGCTGTGGTGAAAGGCCGACGTGGCTTTGGGGGTTCCAAATCCTTAAACTGACGTGGTTAGGGATGAGCAGGAGTGGTTGAGACTTAGGCAAGCATGGTTTAAATACATATATCTTGGTAGTATTGTTGTCGACCTTTTGCGGAATCAATCGTGTTAGTTTTTTTCCTAAATAAAGTAATTATCAAGGATAAATACATACTTGTATAATGTAGATCTGTGGGTAGACGTGATCGTTTCACTGAGTAAATATGTTACTCATCCAGCCTTTTGGATGCTGGTGAGTTCGAGCAGTAGTGGTGTAGTGACTCGGGGTGGTGCTACATTTGGGGAAATTTTAAACATTATTTATTTTATTTTATTTTGAATCTTGAGTATCGTTAAATTTTTAAAGTTATTCTTACGTTTTTTAATAATTTTATATTTGGTTTTGACAAGAGTTATTTCCATAAAAAGATTTTTTTACTTATATTTTATCTATTAAATGAGATTTCAAATGAATTATAAGTTAAGTATGGGACGATGCCACGTGTCATGTATTTTGGAGACGGTTGTTACAATTCTAAACTGATCAATGGTGCTCATTGATTAAAGGCATATAATGAAGCATAATGCATGGCATCACGCGGTTTGGGTTATATTGGATTACTTGGACGCTTTGTCGTATCTATTTATGTTTCAAATTTTGTCGCAATATAGAAAATTAAACTAGCTGAATGTGTGCATTGGATTCATGCCATTATGAGCTTTAAATCAAAATTTATGGAGGATTTAGTGTAGACATGTCAAGTTGATCGACGAGGTAAAATGATCATTGGTGATCATTGTGTAAAATCCTATATATGAAGAATAAAGCATAGTATCACGCATTTTGGGATTGATAGGATTAATTGTATGCTTTGTCGTATCTCTTTCTTTCTCAAATTTTGTCACAATTATAGAAAATTGAGCTAGCTTAACGTGGGCATTAGATTCGTGTCATTCTAAGATCTAAATCAAAAGTTACGAAAGATTCTGTGTGGACATGTCAAGTTGAGTGGCCAGTTCAAGTGATCATTCTAAACAGATCATTGGTACTCATTAAGTAAAGGCTTATAAATGAAGCATAGAGAATGGCACCAAGAAGTTTGGATAGATTATATTACTTGGACGCTTTTACATCTGTATTTCTGTCTCAAACTTTGTCAAAATATAGAAAATTAAGCTAGCTTAACGTAGACATTGGATTCGTGTCATTCTGAGGTCTAAATCAAAAGTTACGGACGATTTATTGCAGACATGTCTAGTTGATCAGTCAGATAAAGTGATCATTCTAATCTGATCATTGGTGCTCATTGAGTAAAGGCTTTAAAAAAAGCATAATGCATGGCATCACGCAGTTTGGGTTATATTGGATTACTTGGACGCTTTGTCGTATCTAGTTATGTCTCAAATTTTGTCACAATATAAAAAATTGAACTAGCTTAATGTGGGCAATTGATTCTTGTCATTCTGAGCTGTTAATCAAAAGTTATGGACGATTTAGTGTAGACATGACAAGTTGATCAGCTACTTAAAATGATTACTTTAAGCTGATTATTGGTGCTCATTGAGTAAAAGCTTATAAATGAAAATAATGCATGGCATCACGCATTTTGGGATGGATTGGATTACTTGGATGCTTTGTCGTATCTATTTCTGTCTCAAATTTTGTCAGAACATAGAAAATTGAGCTAGCTTAATGTGGGCAATTGATACGTGTCATTCTGATCTATAAATTAAACGTTATGGACGATACTGTCCATACATCTCAAGTTAATCGGCCAGATAAAATGATCATTCTAAACTGATCGTTGGTGCTCATTGAGTAAAAGCTTATAAATGAAAAATAATGCATGGTATCACGTAGTTGGAGATGGACTGGATTACTTGGACGCTATGTCATATCTATTTCTGTCTCAAATTTTGTCACAATATAGAAAATTGAGCTAGCTTAACGTGGAAATTAGATTCGTGTCGTTTTGTTCTCTAAATCAAAAGTTACGGACGATATAATGTATACATGTCAAGTTGATCAGCCTGTTAAAGTGATCATTCTAAACTGATTAATGGTGCGCATTGTATAAAGGCTTATAAATGAACCATAATGCATGGCATCACAGAGTTATGGATATATTGGATTACTTGGACGCTTTTTCGTATCTATTCGTTTCTCAAATTTTGTTACACTATAGAAAATTTAGCAACCTTAACATGGGCATTGGATTCGTGTGTTTCGGAGCTCTAAATCAAAAGTTACAGACGATATTGTTAGTTGACCGGCCTGTTAAAATGATCATTCTAAACTGATCATTATTGCTGATTGAGTAAAAACTTATAAATGAAGCACAAAGCATGGCAGCAAGTAGTTTGGATAGATTGGATTACTTGAACGCTTTTTCGTCTCTCTTTTTGTCTCAAATTTTGTAACAATATAGAAAATTGCGCTAGATTAACGTGGGCATTGGATTCGTGTCATTCTGTGCTCTAAATAAAAAATTACGGACGATTTAGTGCGGAAATGCCAAGTTGATCGGCCAGTTAAAGTGATCATTCTAAACTGATCATTGGTGCTCATTGAGTAAAGGCTTATAAATGAGGCATAATGCATGGCATCACACAATGTGAGTTATTGGATTACTAGGACGCTCTGTCGTATCTAGTTTTGTTCCAAATGTTTTCACAATATAGAAAATTGAGCTAGCTTAATGTTGCCATTGGATTCGTGTCATTCTGAGTTATAAATCAAAACTTATGGATAATATAGCGCAAACATGTCAAGTTGATCTTTTAGTTAAAATGATTATTCCAAACTGATCACTGGTGGTCATTAAGTAAAAGCTTATAAATGAAGCATAAAGCATGGCAGCAACTAGTTTGGATAGATTGGATTACTTGAACGTTTTTTTGTATCTATTTATGTCTCAAATTTTGTTACGATATAGAAAATTGAGCTAGGTTACGTGGGCATTGGATTCGTGTCATTCTGAGCACTAAATCAGAAGTTATAGACGATTTAGTGTGAACATTTCAAGTTGAGTGGCCAGTTAAAATGATCATACTAAACAGATAATTGGTGCTCATTAAGTAAAGTCTTATAAATGAAGCATATAGCATGGCAGTAAGTAGTTTGGATAGATTGGATTAGTTGGATGCCTTGTCGTATCTATTTATGTCTCAAATTTTGTCCTAATATAGAAAATAGAGCTAGATTAAAGTAGGCATTGTATTCGTGTCATTATGAGCTCTAAATCAAAAATTATGGACGATTTAGTGCGGACATGTCAAATTGATCAGCAAGTTAAAGTGATCATTGTAAACTGATCATTGGTGCTCATTGAGAAAAGGCTTATAAATGAAGCATAATGCATGGCATCACGCAGTTTGGGTTATATTAGATTACTTGGACACATTTTCGATTCTAGTTCTGTTTCAAATTTTGTTACAATATAGAAAATTGAACTAGATCAATGTGGGCATTGGATTCGTGTGATTATGAGATATAAATCAAAAGTTATGGACGATATAGTGCAAACATGTCAAGTTGATCGGTCAGTTAAAAAAATCATTCTAAACTGATCATTGGTGCTCATTGAGTAAAAGCTTATAAATGAAGAATAATGCAAGGCCTCACCCAGTTTGGGATGGATTGGATTTCTTGGACGCTTTTTCATATCTATTTTTGTCTCCAATTTTGTTACACTATAGAAAATTGAGCTAGCTTAATATAGGTATTGGATTCAATAGTTACGAACGATTTAGTGCGAACATGTCAAGGTAATCGGTCAGTTAAAGTGATCAGTCTAAACATATCATTGGTGCTCATCAATTAAACGCTTATAAATGAAGCATAAAGCATGACAGCAAGTAGTTTGGATAGATTGGATTACTTGGATGCTTTTCATCTCTATTTATGCCTCAAATTTTATTAAAATAAAGGAAATTGAGCTAGCTTAACATGGGTATTGGATTCGTGTCATTCTGAGCTATAAATCAAAAGTTACAGACGATTTAGTGCAAAATTGTCAAGTTGATCGGCCACTTAAATTGATCATTTTAAACTAATCATTTGGTTCTCATTGAGCACAGGGTTATAAATGAAGAATAATGGATGACATCATACAGTTTTGGATAGATTGGATTACTTGTACGCTTTGTCGTATCCATTTTGTCTTAAATTTTGTTACAATATCAAAAATTGAGCTAGCTTAACGTGGGCATCGGATTCATGTCACTCTGAGCTCTAAATCAAAATTTACGGACAATTTAGTGTGGACATGTCAAGTTGAGTGGCCAGTTAAAGTGATCATACTAAACAGATCATTGGTGCTCATTGTGTAAAGGCTTATAAATGGAGCATAATGCATGGCATCACACAGTTTGCGATATATTGGATTACTTGCATGCTTTGTCGTATCTAGTTCGGTCTCATTGAGTAAAAGCTTATAAATGAAGCATAAAGCATGACATCAAGTAGTTTGGATTGATTGGATTACTTGGACGCTTTGTCGTCTCTATTTTTACTCAATTTTTGTGAAAATATAGAAAGTTGATGTAGCTTATTGTGGGCATTGGATTCGTGTCATTCAGAGCTCTAAATCAAAAATGACCGAAGATTTAGTGGGGATATGTCAAGATGATCGGCCAGTTAAAATGACCATTCTAAACTAATTATTGGTGCTCATTGAGAAAAGGCTTATAAATGAAGAATAATGCATGGGATCACGCAGTTTGAGATGGACTGAATTACTTGGATGCTTTTTCGTATCTATTTATGTCTCAAATTTTGTCACAATGTAGAAACTTGAGCTAGCTTAACATAGGCATGTCATTCGTATCATTCTGAGCTCTAAATCAAAAGTTATGGAAAATTTAGTGCATATATGTCAATTTCATCGGCCAGTTAAAGTGATCATCCTAAACTGATCATTGGTGCTCATTGAGTAAAGGCTTATAAATAAAGCATAATGCATGCCATCACACAGTATGGGGTAGATTGGATTACTTGGATGCTTTCTCGTGTCTAATTCTGTTTCAAAATTTGTCAAACTATAGAAAATTGAACTAGCTTAATGTGAATATTGGATTCTTGTCATTCTGAGATGTTAATCAAAACTTATGGACGATTTAGTGCGGATGTGACAAGTTAATCGGCCAGTTAAAATGATTATTCTAAACTAATCAATGGTCTTCATTGAGTTAGAGCTTATAAGAGAAAAATAATTTATTGCATAACGCAGTTTCGGATGGATTGGATTACTCGTATGCTTTGTCGTATCTATTTCAGTATCAAATTTTGTCACAAATATGGAAAATTGAGGTAGCTTAACATGGGTATTGGATTCGTGTCCTTCGGAGCTCTAAATCAAAAGTTACAGATGATTTATTGCGGACATGTCAAGTTGAGTGGCCAGTTAAAGTGATCATTCTAAACAGATAATTAGTGCTCATTAAGTAAAGGCTTATAAATGAAGCATAAGCATGACAGTTTGAATATATTGGATTACTTGGATGCTTTGTAGTCTATATTTATGTCTCAAACTTTGTCAAAATATAAAAAATTGAGCTAGCTTTACGTGGACATTGGATTCGTGTAATGCTGAGCTATAAAAAAAGTTACGGACGATTTAGTATGGACATGTCAAGTTGATCGCCCAGTTAAAGAGATCATTCTAAACTAATCATAGGTGCTCATTGAGTAAACGCTTATAAGGAAAATAGAATGCATGGCATCACGCAATTTGGGTTATATGGGATTACATGGATGATTTGTCGTATCTAGTTCTGTTTCAAATTTTGTCACAATATAGAAAATTAAATTACCTTAATGTGGGCATTGGATTCGTGTCTTTCTGACCTATAAATCAAAAGTTATGGACGTTTTAGTGTAGACATGTCAAGTTGATCGGCCTATTAAAATGATCATTATAAGCTTATCATTGGTGCTCATTGTGTAAAACTTTATAAATGAAGAATAATGCATGGCATCACGTAGTTTGGGATGGACTGGGTTACTTGGACGCTTTGTCGTATCTATTTTTGTCTCAAATTTTGTCAGAATATAGAAAATTTAGCTAGCTTAACATGTGATACGAGCATCGAAAGCACACAAAAGGCAAAGCTCATGGCTAGGAATGAACCTGTGGAACATGAAGAAACTCTTGCACTACAAGTTGGACCAATAACCCGAGTCAAGGCCAAAAACCTTAAAGAGGCAATCAGCAGCATGCTCAACAAGGAGAATGCACAACAAATTCACTTGGGCTTGGATAAAGAAATGCCTAAAAGCACTCTGATTTTAGTACAAGCTCAAGACAGCATACCAATGGGTATGAGATCCATTTGTACTCTTTTTCCTTTATCAAAGTTTTTTTCCATTGGGTTTTCTTGGTAAGGTTTTTAATGAGGCAAATGAATCACGTTACAACCAGCCCAATTTGTTGCATAAAATCAAAAAGAGTTCACTTAAAAATGGTCCAAATTGGCATCATCAAGGGGCAGAAAAGTGTCTACATTCATAGTCAAAATAAGAGTTAATGATGTCAAGGTCTTTGGTCAAGTCATCCCTTGTAAATTCAACCATTTTAATATTGTAGGCTCCTCCTATTTTACCTCCTAACTGTATAAATATGGGCTTTCAATTGTAAACTTCATCATTCAACTTTTCACATAAAAATAGCTTCTTTTCTTAAGTGTAATATCATTCAGTCAACATTTAATAGCTTTTGTGTGTAATATCTAAGCTACTATCTTAGGTAAATCAATAGTCATTCCACAGCTACTGTGTGATCTTTCAATCCATAACCTTTGAACAGATTAAATTTCGATTCATTCTGTTGCAAAGCCTTTCTCAACCGCATCCATAAGTGCATTCCTTGGGAGGTTATCAACATTTGGTATCCGAGCACATTTCTGATCAGTTATCCCTATCCCTCATCTCTATATCTCTCCATTTCCATCTGCTTAGAATGCATCAGCTTGTGTGTATTGATTTGCATCAGTTGATTAATTGAAAAACCCTATTCATATAATTGCATTGTTTTTTTTATCCAATATTACATCAGTTAATCACATCAAAATCGACCCCAACCCATTTCATTTTCAGATTAGAAAATAACACACTCCAACTCTTCATCTTCCATCGAAAGTTTTTTTTTCAGAACAGGTATTTTTAACACATTTGTTAAGTATATTTGTAGCTATGTCAGGAGGAAATCAAACTTCAGAAGCACCAAACTTGTTAATGGAGCCTTTAGTAGCAGAAATGAAGAAAGCATTACAAATAGAGCTGGAAGCCATTCATTTGCGGCTTGAGGATGTTCAGAACAATAGTAACACAGAAGGAGGTCCAAGGAGAACTAGGAATCCCTTTAGGCATGGCCAAATTGAAGAAACACAAGCATATTATAGCTGTGGCAGTGAAGGGAGTAGGAGAACCCAAAGGAGGCCTTAAGAGGTCTTAAACTTAAGATACAATCATTTTATGGCAAAAATTATCCAGACACTTACCTATAATGGGAGAAGAAGATCAAGCTGGTGATTGATTGCCAATACTATTCCAAGCTCAACAAGGTCCGCGTAGCTGCTACTGAGTTTTATGAGTATGCACTCAGCTGCTGGGATCAATTGGTCACTTCCTGATACAAGCCTCGATTCAAGGCTTATATGCGTGTGGACCGTTTGAAGAAGGTTAGGTGAGAAACTCGACCTTAGACTTCTTGGATAGGGGTTTTTGGGTTGGTATTTGATGGAGGGGTGAAGTGAACCACACGAGGGGTGATGAACCTCGTGATAAATCACAAAATTAGAGCTACGAGGGCTGGTCTCAACTAGGTTCTAAGCGCACAAGATTCTTAGAGAGAAAACTTGTTGGAAGAAAGTTCTACTTTATTAATATCAAAAAGGTTGTCGAACTACAATGTTGGAAGGAGCCTTATTAATATGCTCGACAGCTTGACCTTCTACGGTCGACTCAAAGAAAGAAAAGGAAAGATTACAAAAGTGCACAAATGGAAAATGTACAAAAGTGCATAACCAAAAAAGGACCTATTCCTAAAATGTCTTCGACTCAAAAATGTAAACAATCTAGATCCTACCCTGTAAAACAGAAAGAGACATATATTCCAATTGAAACTTACCTTACTTACCTCACGGCCAAGAAATGGAAGGTGGCCGTCCTTGTGGCATGCACGCACCTTGCTCCTAGTCTTCGACTTGGATTAGGGTTAGGAATCTTTGGGCCCTGACCTCTCTTGCCACTAAAGCCCAAGTCTCTGAAGTCCCTTGCATTGTTGAGAAGCCTTTGGACTCTTCTTTGCACTTCTGGCCCATTGTCCTTAGTCTATCTTCCTCTAGGACCTTGTCGACCCATAAGCTGAACTTGTGGAAGAGTGCTCTTGATCTGCTCCTTGTCATTGCTCGTGGTGGCACTACTGGTGTATAGACTTCCTCTAGATGCATGTTCTGAAGCTGGTAGCTTATCTGGTCCGAGTCTCTTTGTGTAGAAGTTGAAATGCTCGTGTACTCGGCTGGATCGGCTGTACCGGCTGGACAGTGCGAGGTACTGGCCGGAATGCCTTCTGGACCGGCAAAGTTGATCCCAGAGTCGGCGGCGTCACCAAGGGGGCCGGCGGTGGCATCCACGTCGCCACCAATTGTGCCGGAAGCTTGGGCCTCTCCGCCGGCAATGCTGATCGGTCCGGTCCTATTGGTCGAGGGTCCGGCTGTACCGCTTGGGTCGGCTGACGTGCCAAATGGCCCGGCTGTCTCGGGCAAGCTTCCTGGTTGGCTAGTCTGGTTTCCTGACCGGACATACGACCTGATGTCCTCATCATCCCCTCCCTCTTCAGTAGGTTTTGACCTCAAAACTGGTCCATCTGCATGGAGAGGGGCTAAGTCAGTTACGTTGAACGTGTTCGACACATTAAACTCACCTAGGAGCTCGATCCGGTAAGTGTTGTTGTCGATCCTCTCCAACACTCTGAATGGTCCATCCCCTCTTGGTGCTAGCTTGGAACTCCTTAGGTTGGGGAACCTCTCCTGCCGTAGGTGTAGCCACACCCAATCGCTTGGTTGAAAGATCACCTCCTTTCTCCCCTTGTTGGCATGAGTCACGTACTACCCGGTCCTCTTCTCCAAGTTCTCTGCTACCTTCTGGTGTAATGACCTTATGAACTCTGCCTTGGATGCTCTGTTGAGGTTTGTCATCTCTGCTGGTGGCAGTGGCGTTTGCTCCAATGGGGTGAGAGGGTTGAAGCCGTATACAACTTCAAATGGTGTCTTCTTGGTTGCTGAGTGCACGGCTCGGTTGTAAGCGAACTCTATGAATGTCAGGCACTCTAGCCAAGTCTTGAGGTTCTTCCCTAGTGTAGTCCGGAGAAGAGTTGATAGTGTCCTGTTGACAACTTCAATTTGGCCATCGGTTTGAGGATGGCAGGTGGTAGAGAAGAGTAGCTTCGTCCCTAGCTTCCTCCAAAGGGTCCTCCCGAAATGGCTGAGGAACTTGGTGTCCCTGTCTGATATGATGGTCCTTGGCACTCCATGAAGCCGTACTATCTCCCTGAAGAACAGCTGAACTGTTTGTGTGGCATCATTGACATTGGCACACGGAATGAAGTGTGCCATCTTGGAGAATCTGTCCACCACTACAAAGATTGCATCTTTGTGGTTGATCTTGGGCAGAACAAAGTCCAGTGATATATCCACCCATGGATGCGTCGGTATGAGCAGTGGGAGATACAACCCGTGAGGTTGCGCTCGGAACTTTGCCTTCTTGCAAGTGATGCACCTTGCACAATGAGCTTCTACTGTCATCTTGATGTGTGGCCAGTAGAAGTGCTCCTTGACCACTGCTAGAGTCTTGTCGACACCAAAGTGGCCCATGAGTCCTCCTCCATGAGCTTCTCGGATGATAAGCTCCCTTAATGATCCTTGTGGTATGCACAACCTTCTCTCTCGGAACAAGAATCCCTCATGGATGTAAAACTTGCCATGACTCCATGTGCCACACTCCTTGTAGCTCTCAGCAAAGTCAGGATCATCCTTGTATAGGTCCTTGATGTGCTCGAATCCTAGGACCTTTGCCTCCATGGTGGATATCAAGGCAAACCTCCTTGATAGAGCATCGGCTACCACATTGTCTTTGCCCTTCTTGTACTTGATGACGTACGGGAAGGTCTCTATGAACTCCATCCACTTGGCATGTCTCCTCCTGAGATTGGTTTGCCCTCTGAGGTGTTTGAGAGTCTCGTGATCAGTGGGGATCACAAACTCCTTGGACAGCAAGTAATGCTGCCAAGTCTCCAATGCTCGGTCAAGGGCATAAAGCTCCTTGTCGTAAGTGGGGTAGTTCAGTGAGGCACCACCTAGCGACTCACTGAAGTATGCCACTGGCCTCCCTCCTTGGGTTAGCACTGCTCCTATGCCTATTCCAGAGGCATCACACTCCACTTCAAACGTCTTATTGAAGTCGGGCAGGACTAGCACTGGTGCATGTGTAAGGCTGTCCTTCAAGGCCTGGAATGCCTTCTCCTGAGCTTCTCCCCAGCTGAATCCCACGTTCTTCTTCACTACTGCCGTCAATGGTGAGGCAATACTGCTGAAGTTGGGGACGAATCTCCTGTAGAAGCTGGCCAGTCCGTGGAAGCTCCTCACTTGGTTGATGTTGCTTGGTGTTGGCCATTCTTGTATGGCTCGAATCTTCTCTTCATCAACCTGTAGTCCCTGTGAACTTACAACAAAACCTAAGAAGACAAGTTTATCAGTACAAAAGATGCATTTCTTGAGATTGGCATAAAGCTCTTCTTGTCAAAGGGTTTTTAGCACCAATTCAAGATGTGTGAGGTGATCCCTTAAGCATTTACTATAAACTAATATGTCATCAAAATAAACTACAACGAACTTACTGATGTACGCCCTAAGAACTTGGTTCATAAGGTGAATGAAGGTGCTTGGGGCATTAGTCAAGCCAAATGGCATGACTGTCCACTCGTAGAGCCCTTGCTTTGTCTTGAAAGCAGTCTTCCATTCATCACCTTCCATCAACCTGACCTGGTGGTATCCACTCTTGAGGTTTATCTTGGAGAAGACCGTGGCTCCACTCAGATCATCTAGCATGTCATCCACCCGTGGTATCGGATGCCGGTACTTGACTGTGATGTTGTTGATTGCTCGGCAGTCCACGCACATTCGCCAAGTCCCATCCTTCTTGGGAACTAGTAGCACTGGTACAGCACATGGACTGAGGCTCTCTCAAACATAGCCTTTCTCCAGGAGCTCCTTGACTTGCTTCTCATGCTCCTTAGATTCCTCTGGACTCATCCGGTAGGCTGGCCGGTTGGGCAGGGCTGCTCCGGACACTAGGTCGATCTCTGGTGTTCTATGCCACGTAAAGGAGGCAAGCCTACTGGTATCTCCTCTGGGAACACATCCTGGAACTTGTTGAGGAGAGTTGCTACTTCAGGAGGTAGCTCTACCTGTTCTTTTTCTACATTCAACACTTCTTTGAAAACCATTAGTAGCATTAGATCCTTCGAGGCTAAAGCTCTCCGGACATGAATCGGTTGAATAAGAAAGTTAGATTTAATGAGCTTCATTTCCTTACTCATTTGCTGTTGAAGCTCATGTACCTGGGCAGGTGTGAGAGGAGCTAGGCTGACCTTTCTCTTGTCATGCACGAAAGTGTAGAGATTGGTTCGGCCATCATGCCTGGTCTTCTTGTCAAACTGCCATGGCCTTCCTAGCAGAAGATGGCCAGCTTGCACGGGCACCACGTCGCACACGACTTGGTCTTCATACTTGCCCACACTGAATGGCACAGTGACTTGCTCATGGATCTTGAGCTCAACTTTGTCATCGAGCCATCTCAGTCTATATGGTTGAGGATGCCTTGTCTTCTCTAGACTAGGCACTCTCTGGTCACGGGTTAGTTCAGGAGGCTTGCTCTTGAACCTTGACTCGATCTCTATGCTCTTGCCTTTTCTACAGGCTTGGGAATGTTGCTTGGTGCCCAAGGCATCTTAGGCTTGCTGCGGATGTCTTGGTTCTTACGTTTGATGTGCTGTTCAGCCTGGACAGATAGGTGGAACAAGTCCTTGAAGTCATTGTAGATTTGCCTTTCCACCTTGCGGCTGATCCTTTCTTGAAGTCCATCCAAGAATTGTGCCATCAAAGCTTCTTCATCATCATTGAGCTCCAGCCTGTTCCTTAGCTTTTTGAACTCTTCATAGTACTCTTCTACTGATTTGGTACGAAAATGTCATTGCAAATCTCTATGAAAGTAAGGTGGAACAAACCTTTGTCGCATGAGGTCTTTCATGTCGACCCATGAGTGTACAGGCCTCATTCTTTTCCTCTTTCGGTCAGATACCTCACGATCCCACCAGATGAGGGCATTTTCCGTGAGTTGTGCTACTGCCATTGAGACTCTCCTAGGCCCTGGTTGGTTCTAATGATCGAAGATATGATCCATTCTTCTCTTCCAATCTAGGTAAGCCTTGGGGTCTACTTTTCCTGCAAAACTTGGAGGAGTTAGCTTAACATCAGGATGAGTTACCCAGTTGTAAGCTTGTTCATCTCCATCCTCATGATGTCTAGGAGGCATCCTTGGTCTCTGGTGAAGACCATATGGCTCGAAGCCATCATCTTCTGCCTCTGGTTGTCGTGGAGGTCCTCTTGGCCTATGGTGATAGTTATGAGGTTGTGTGTCCTCATCTCCATCTGGCTGGGGCTTCTCCTGTTCGTGCCATGTCGTAAGGTGCTCAGGACCCTCAGCATGGTCTTGCTCAGCTCTCACGTGCCTTATGGCCTGGAATCTCACAGGCCTCTCCACGTGCTCCAACCTCTCGCCTATTGAGGCGAGTTGTGTTTGGAGGGTGGTGAACATGGCCATCATGGCTTCGGTTGCTTCTCTATTCTCTTATGCCATTGCATACTACAAAGAAATAAGACAAGTTATGCTGCTCCTAAATTGATTTGGAGGGTTTTCTTTTATAAGGGGATTCGAAAAATGCAGAAAGGAAAATCTGAGAAATAGAAAATTCAAAAATATGGAGATTTGAATAAAAAGAAAACTTTCTTGACAACTATTGCTAGCTGTCCAATTCGAATTATTTTGCTATTTTTCCTATTTTCTTTTTCTTTTCTTTTTAATTTAACTTAAATTTAATGGAAATATGATTTAAACAAAAAGAAAAACGTGAATGGCAATGCAAAAGTTAATCTAAACCCTAGTGATACACGTAGAAGCTAGATGTTATTTTTTTGATTTTTCTTGAATGAAACTTAAACTAATGCAAGAACTAGAAACAAAAAAAAGTTAAAGGATAGAACCAACCTGGTTTAGGAGCTTTAAGCTCTGATACCAAAATGATACAAGCCTCGATTCAAGGCTTATATGCGTGTGGGCTGTTTTAAGAAGGTTAGGTGAGAAACTCGATCTTAGACTTCTTGGATAGGGGTTTTTGGGTTGGTATTCGAGGGAGGGGTGAAGTGAACCACACGAGGGGTGATGAAACTCGTGATAAATCACAAACTTAGAGCTAGGAGGGCTGGTCTCAACTAGGTTCTAAGCGCACAAGATTCTTAGAGAGAAAACTTGTTAAAAGAAAGTTCTACTTTATTAATATCAAAAAGGTTATTGAACTACAATGCTGGAAGGAGCCTTATTAATATGCTCGACAGCTTGACCTTCTAGGGTCGACTCAAAGAAAGAAAAGGAAAGATTACAAAAGTGCACAAATGGAAAATGTACAAAAGTGCATAACCAAAAAAGGACCTATTCCTAAAATGTCTTTGACTCAAAAATGTAAACAATCTAGATCCTACCCTGCAAAACAGAAAGAGACATATATTCGAATTGAAACTTACCTTACTTACCTCATGGCCAAGAAATGGAAGGTGGCCGTCCTTGTGGCATGCACACGCTTTGCTCCTAGTCTTCGACTTGGAGTAGGGTTAGGAATCTTTGGGCCCTGATCTCTCTTGCCACGAAAGCCCAAGTCTCTAAAGTCCCTTGCATTGTTGAGAAGCCTTTGGACTCTTCTTTGCACTTCTGGCAAATTGTCCTTAGTCGATCTTCCTCTAGGAGCTTGTCGACCCATAAGCTGAACTTGTGGAAGAGTGCTCTTGATCTGCTCCTTGTCATTGCTCCTGGTGGCACTACTGGTGTAGAGACTTCCTCTAGATGCATGTCCTGAAGCTGATAGCTTATCTGGTCCAAGTCTCCTTGTGTAGAAGTTGAAATGCTCGTGTACTCGGCTGGATCGGCTGTACTGGCTAGACTGTGCGAGGTACTGGCCGGAATGTCTTCTGGACCGGCCAAGTTGATCCCGGAGTCGGCGGCGTCACCAAGGGGGCCGGCGGTGTCATCTACGTCACCACCAATTGTGCAGGAAGCTTGGGCCTCTCCACCAGCAATGCTGATCGGTCCGGTCCTATTGGTCAAGGGTCCGGCGGTACCGCTTGGGCTGGCTGACGTGCCAAATTGCCCAGCTGTCTCGGGCAAGCTTCCTGGTTGGCCAGTCTGGTCTCCTGGCTGGACATACGACCAGATGTCCTCATCACTTACAGAAGACGTAATGGTGAGTATCCAGTAGAAACATGGGCTGAGATGAATCTGTAATTAGGAAAAGGTTTATGCACAGCAATTACCACCGTGAACTTCACCAAAAGCTAAGGAGACTCAATCAAGGTAGCCGAAGTTTTAAGGACTATTACCAGGAGTTGGAAACCCTCATGATCAAAGCAGACATTTCAGAAGATAGAGAAGCTACTATGGCAAGATTTTTAGGAGGACTTAACCGTGACATTCAAGATAGAATGGAGCTGGAACATTATGTGGAGCTAGAGGAAATTTTGCACAAAGCTATACTGGTAGAACAATATCTAAAAAGGAAAGGTTATACTAGGTCAAGCTATCAAGCAGCTAACAATAAGCCTAGCTGCCAAAGGGAAGGAAAGCAGATTGATAAAGTTGATTTCAAACCTTCAACAACCACTCAAGATATCAAGGGCAAATCTGAAGCTACTGCATCTACTAGAACAAGAGATGTGAAGTGTTTCAAATGCCAAGGAATAGGGCATTATGCGAATGAATGCACCAACAAGAAGATCATGATTCTGTTGGATAATGGTGAAATAGAATCCAATGAAGAAGAAGTCTTTTCTGATTTTTTAGAAGAGCATCTTGAACCTCCTATGGCAGGAGAATTATTTACCCTAAGCATAAAAAAAACGAAAGAACATGAGCAAAGAGAGAACCTATTTCACTCAAGATGCCAAATCCAAGGAAAGGTTTGCACCATCATTATTGATGGAGGCAGCTGCACTAATGTGGCTAGTGAACTATGGTAAACAAGTTATGTCTGGATGTGTTCAAGCACCCAAAGCCTTATAAGCTGCAATGGCTTGGCGAAATGAATGTAAGCAGCCAAGTCAAAGTACCTATAACCATTGGCAAGTACCAAAATGAGATCCTTTGTGATGTGTTACCAATGGAGGCTGGCCACATTCTGCTTGGAAGACCATGGCAGTTTGATCGGAAGGTCATTCATGATGGTTACACCAACCAGCACTCATTTGAACACAAAGGTAAGAAGATCACACTTGTTCTTATGATACCACAGGAGGTGTACCAAGATCAGCTTATGTTGGAGCAAAGGAAAACAGCTGGAACTTCAAAGGAAACCATAAGCACCAAAAGTGACAGTGGCTGTGAGAACAATAACAAGAAACACTCGAGTTTCTTTATGAGAACTGGTGGAGTTGAGAATGTTCTCTTCTCACAACAACCCGTTCTTTTATTTATCTATAAGGAAGCTCTTATGAGCTTAACTAACATTGCACCAGTATTACCGAGTGAAGTGACTTGTATTTTGGAGGATTATGAAGATGTCTTTCCGGAAGACAATCCAAAGGGGCTGCCACTTATCAGAGGCATTGAACATCAGATTGATTTTGTACCTGGAGCCTCACTACCAAATAGACCAGCTAATAGAACCAATCCCGTTGAGACTAAGGAGCTGCAAAGACAAGTTAATGAGCTAATGGAGAAGGGCTCCATTAGGGAGAGCATGAGTCCTTGTGCTTTGCCAGTTCTACTTGTGCCAAAGAAATATGGCAGCTGGCGCATGCGTGTTGATTTTAGAGCAATCAACAAAATTAAGGTAAAGTATCACCATCCAACCCCTAGGTTAGATGACATGCTTCATGAATTGCATGGTTCTAGAATCTTTTCTAAGATAGATCTTAAGAGTTGGTACCATCAAATACGCATGAAGGAAGGGGATGATGGAAAACTGCATTTAAAACTAAGCATGGATTAGGGTTAGTCATGCCATTTGGGTTAACAAATGCAGCTAGTACTTTCATGAGGTTGATGAATCATTTTCTTAGAGCATTCACAGGAGTCTTTGTTCTAGTATACTTTGATGACATCTTAATCTACAACAAGAATCTAGAACAGCATGCTAGTCATTTGACATATGTTCTAAGTGTTCTTAGTAATGAAAAACTATATGCCAATTTTAAGAAATGCACTTTTGTACAGATAACATTGTGTTCCTAGGATTTGTTATGAGTGCAGATGGTATTAAGGTTGACGAGGAGAAGGTCAAAGCTATTAAGGAATGGCCAATTCCAAAAACACTAGGAGAAGTGAGAAGTTTCCATGGGCTATAGCTGGCTTCTATAGATGCTTTGTCAAGGATTTTAGCACTATTGCTACCCCACTTACTGAAGTAATCAAGAAATACGTAGGATTCAAATGGGGAGAAGCTCAAGAAAGCTCATTCCAAGCTTTGAAAGAAAAGCTTACACATGCACCTCTTCTATCTTTACCTGATTTTCTTAAAACCTTTGAGATAGAATGTGATGCTTCTAGTATAGGTATTGGAGCTGTTTTGATGCAGGATAATAAACCTATAGCCTATTTCAGTGAGAAGCTTGGAGGAGTCACCCTCAACTATCCAACTTACGACAAGGAATTGTACGCCTTGGTATGTGCTTTGCAAACTTGGCAACACTACTTGTGGCCTAAGGAGTTCGTGATTCACACTGATCATGAGTCACTCAAGCACTTAAAGGGCTAATAGAAGCTGAAAAAAGGCATGCACGGTGGGTTGAGTTCATAGAAACATTTCCATATGTCATTAAATACAAACAAGGTAAAGAGAATGTTGTGGCAGATGCATTCTCATGGAGGTATGCCTTAATCTATACTCTTGATGCTAAGTTGTTAGGTTTTGAAACCCTTAAAGAGCTATATGAAACTGATCCTGAATTTAAAGACGTGTACATTGCTAGCACAAAGTTTGCTTCAGGAAAATACCATCGGCATGAAGGATTCCTATTTTATGATAATAGATTATGTGTGCCTAACTGTTCGATTCGAGATTTCTTAGTTAGAGAAGCTCATGGAGGAGGACCGATGGGGCATTTTGGAGTTGCCAAAACACTTAAAGTAATGCAAGATCATTTCCATTGGCCACATATGAAGAGAGACGTAGAAAGAATCTATGCAAGGTGTGTCACATGCAAAGAGGCTAAGTCTAAGGTTCAACCCCACAGTTTGTACACTCCTTTACCCATTCCTACTCATACATGGATTGACATATCAATGGACTTTGTGGTTTGTTTGCCTAGAACTAAGAGAGGAAAAGATTCTATCTTTGTTGTGGTTGATCGATTCTCTAAGATGGCTCATTTTAAAGCGTGTCACAAGACTGATAATGCATTGCATATAGCCAATCTGTTCTTTAAAGAGGTAGTTCACTTGCATGGAATGCCTAGGCCAGTAGTTTCTGACAGATACACTAAGTTCTTGAGTTACTTGTAGAAAACTCTTTGGTCTAAGTTAGGAACTAAGTTGGTATTCTCTACAACATGTCACCCACAAAAGGATGGTCAAACTGAATTAGTTAATAGAACATTGTCTAGTTTATTGCATGCATTAATCAAACGAAATCTTAGAACATGGGAAGAATGCTTACAACATGCTGAATTTGCGAATAACCATTATGTACATTCTGCTTCTAAGTATTCTCCTTTTCAAATTGTGAACGGTTTCAATCCTTTATCTCCTTTGGATCTAACCTCTTTTCCTTTAAGTGAAAGAGCTAGTATTGATGGATAAAGAAAAGATGAGATTGTTAAACAGACCCATGAGAATGCAAGGAAGAATATTGAGGCTAGAACCCAACAATATGCAAGAAAGGCTAACAAAGGAAGACGTGAAATGGTATTTGAGGTGGGAGACCTTGTGTGCGTTCACTTGAGGAAAGAAAGATTTCCAACTTAAACGAAATCCAAACTTATGCCTAGAATTTATGGACCTTTCAAGATAGTTCATAAGATCAGCAACAACGCCTACAAAATTGATCTTCCAGGTCAGTATAATGTGAGTTCAAGCTTCAGTGTTTATGATCTTGTGCCTTTCATTGCAGATGAACCAGCGCTGAGGTAAAATCCTTTTCAAGAGGAGGGGGATGATACAAGCATGGAAATCACATAAAATGAGAAGCTCATGGCTAGGAATGAACCAGTGGAACATGAAGAAGCTCTTGCACTACCAGCTCATCCATTAACCCGAGCCAAGGCCAATAAACTCAAAGAGGCAATCAGCAGCATGCTCAACAAGGAGAATGCACAACAAATTCACTTGGGCTTGGATAGAGAAGCGCCTAAAAGAACTCTGATTTTAGTACAAGCTCAAGATAGCATACAAATGGGTATGTGATCCATTTGTACTCTTTTTCTCTTATCCAAGTTTTCTCCCATTGAGTTTTCTTGGAAAGGTTTTTACCAACATCGCAATTTGTTGCTTAAAATCAAAAGGATTTTATTTATAAACGGTCCAAATTGGCGTCATCAAGGAGGGGGGGGGAGGAGGGAAGGGGGCGGGGGCAGGAAGGGGCTGAGAAGCGCCTAAAAGCACTCTGATTTTAGTACAAGCTCAAGATAGCATACAAATGGGTATGTGATCCATTTGTACTCTTTTTCTCTTATCCAAGTTTTCTCCCATTGGGTTTTCTTGGTAAGGTTTTTAATGAGGCAAATGAATCACATTACCAACCTCTTTTCCTTTAAGTGAAAGAGCTAGTATTGATGGATAAAGAAAAGATGAGATTGTTAAACAGACCCATGAGAATGCAAGGAAGAATATTGAGGCTAGAACCCAACAATATGCAAGAAAGGCCAACAAAGGAAGACGTGAAATGGTATTTGAGGTGGGAGACCTTGTGTGCGTTCACTTGAGGAAAGAAAGATTTCCAACTTAAACAAAATCCAAACTTATGCCTAGAATTTATGGACCTTTCAAGATAGTTCATAAGATCAGCAACAACGCCTACAAAATTGATCTTCCAGGTCAGTATAATGTGAGTTCAAGCTTCAGTGTTTATGATCTTGTGCCTTTCATTGCAGATGAACCAGCGCTGAGGTAAAATCCTTTTCAAGAGGAGGGGGATGATACAAGCATGGAAATCACATAAAATGAGAAGCTCATGGCTAGGAATGAACCAGTGGAACATGAAGAAGCTCTTGCACTACCAGCTCATCCATTAACCCGAGCCAAGGCCAATAAACTCAAAGAGGCAATCAGCAGCATGCTCAACAAGGAGAATGCACAACAAATTCACTTGGGCTTGGATAGAGAAGCGCCTAAAAGCACTCTGAATTTAGTACAAGCTCAAGATAGCATACAAATGGGTATGTGATCCATTTGTACTCTTTTTCTCTTATCCAAGTTTTCTCCCATTGAGTTTTCTTGGAAAGGTTTTTACCAACATCGCAATTTGTTGCTTAAAATCAAAAGGATTTTATTTATAAACGGTCCAAATTGGCGTCATCAAGGAGGGGGGGGGGAGGAGGGAAGGGGGGGAAGGGGCTGAGAAGCGCCTAAAAGCACTCTGATTTTAGTACAAGCTCAAGATAGCATACAAATGGGTATGTGATCCATTTGTACTCTTTTTCTCTTATCCAAGTTTTCTCCCATTGGGTTTTCTTGGTAAGGTTTTTAATGAGGCAAATGAAACACATTACCAACATCCCAATTTGTTGCTTAAAATCAAAAGGATTTTATTTATAAACGGTCCAAATTGGCATCATCAAGGGGGCGTGAGGGGAAGGGTTGTGAGGGGGGGAGGGTGGTGAGGGGTGAGGGGGAGGGGAGGGGGTGAGGGGGAGGGGGGGGGGGGGGGGTGGGGAGGGGGAGGGGGAGGGAGGAGGAGGGGGGAGGGGGGAGGATGGGGAGGGGAAGAAGCTCTTGCACTACCAGCTCATCCATTAACCCGAGCCAAGGCCAATAAACTCAAAGAGGCAATCAGCAGCATGCTCAACAAGGAGAATGCACAACAAATTCACTTGGGCTTGGATAGAGAAGCGCCTAAAAGCACTCTGAATTTAGTACAAGCTCAAGATAGCATACAAATGGGTATGTGATCCATTTGTACTCTTTTTCTCTTATCCAAGTTTTCTCCCATTGGGTTTTCTTGGTAAGGTTTTTAATGAGGCAAATGAATCACATTACCAACCTCTTTTCCTTTAAGTGAAAGAGCTAGTATTGATGGATAAAGAAAAGATGAGATTGTTAAACAGACCCATGAGAATGCAAGGAAGAATATTGAGGCTAGAACCCAACAATATGCAAGAAAGGCCAACAAAGGAAGACGTGAAATGGTATTTGAGGTGGGACACCTTGTGTGCATTCACTTGAGGAAAAAAAGATTTCCAACTTAAACGAAATCCAAACTTATGCCTAGAATTTATGGACCTTTCAAGATAGTTCATAAGATCAGCAACAACGCCTACAAAATTGATCTTCAAGGTCAGTATAATGTGAGTTCAAGCTTCAGTGTTTGTGAGCTTGTGCCTTTCATTGCAGATGAACCAGCTCTGAGGTAAAATCCTTTTCCAGAGGAGGGGGATGATACGAGCATGGAAAGCACACAAAATGAGAAGCTCATGGCTAGGAATGAACCAGTGGAACATGAACAAGCTCTTGCACTACCAGCTGGAGTGGGGGGGATACACTAAGTTCTTGAGTTACTCGCGGAAAACTCTTTGGTCTAAGTTAGGAACTAAGTTGGTATTCTCTACAACATGTCACCCACAAAAGGATGGTCAAACTGAATTAGTTAATAGAACATTGTCTAGTTTATTGCATGCATTAATCAAACGAAATCTTAGAACATGGGAAGAATGTTTACCACATGATGAATTTGCAAATAACCATTATGTACATTTTGCTTCTAAGTATTCTCATTTTCAAATTGTGAATGGTTTCAATCCTTTATCTCCTTTGGATCTAACCTCTTTTCCTTTAAGTGAAAGAGCTAGTATTGATGGATAAAGAAAAGCTGAGATTGTAAAACAAACCCATGAGAATGCAAGGAAGAATATTGAGGCTAGAACCCAACAATATGCAAGAAAGGCCAACAAAGGAAGACGTGAAATGGTATTTGAGGTGGGAGACCTTGTGTGCATTCACTTGAGGAAAGAAAGATTTCCAACTTAAACGAAATCCAAACTTATGCCTAGAATTTATGGACCTTTCAAGATAGTTCATAAGATCAGCAACAACGCCTACAAAATTGATCTTCAAGGTCAGTATAATGTGAGTTCAAGCTTCAGTGTTTGTGAGCTTGTGCCTTTCATTGCAGATGAACCAGCTCTGAGGTAAAATCCTTTTCCAGAGGAGGGGGATGATACGAGCATGGAAAGCACACAAAATGAGAAGCTCATGGCTAGGAATGAACCAGTGGAACATGAACAAGCTCTTGCACTACCAGCTGGAGTGGGGGGGATACACTAAGTTCTTGAGTTACTCGCGGAAAACTCTTTGGTCTAAGTTAGGAACTAAGTTGGTATTCTCTACAACATGTCACCCACAAAAGGATGGTCAAACTGAATTAGTTAATAGAACATTGTCTAGTTTATTGCATGCATTAATCAAACGAAATCTTAGAACATGGGAAGAATGTTTACCACATGATGAATTTGCAAATAACCATTATGTACATTTTGCTTCTAAGTATTCTCATTTTCAAATTGTGAATGGTTTCAATCCTTTATCTCCTTTGGATCTAACCTCTTTTCCTTTAAGTGAAAGAGCTAGTATTGATGGATAAAGAAAAGCTGAGATTGTAAAACAAACCCATGAGAATGCAAGGAAGAATATTGAGGCTAGAACCCAACAATATGCAAGAAAGGCCAACAAAGGAAGACGTGAAATGGTATTTGAGGTGGGAGACCTTGTGTGCATTCACTTGAGGAAAGAAAGATTTCCAACTTAAACGAAATCCAAACTTATGCCTAGAATTTATGGACCTTTCAAGATAGTTCATAAGATCAGCAACAACGCCTACAAAATTGATCTTCAAGGTCAGTATAATGTGAGTTCAAGCTTCAGTGTTTGTGAGCTTGTGCCTTTCATTGCAGATGAACCAGCTCTGAGGTAAAATCCTTTTCCAGAGGAGGGGGATGATACGAGCATGGAAAGCACACAAAATGAGAAGCTCATGGCTAGGAATGAACCAGTGGAACATGAACAAGCTCTTGCACTACCAGCTGGAGTGGGGGATGGGGGAGGGTGGTGAGGGGGAGGGGGATGGGGGAGGGGGAGGGGGAGGGTGGTGAGGGGGAGGGGGAGGGGGTGAGAAGAATGTTTACCACATGCTGAATTTGCAAATAACCATTATGTACATTTTGCTTCTAAGTATTCTCATTTTCAAATTGTGAATGGTTTCAATCCTTTATCTCCTTTGGATCTAACTTCTTTTCCTTTAAGTGAAAGAGCTAGTATTGATGGATAAAGAAAAGTTGAGATTGTTAAACAAACCCATGAGAATGCAAGGAAGAATATTGAGGCTAGAACCCAACAATATGCAAGAAAGGCCAACAAAGGAAGACGTGAAATGGTATTTGAGGTGGGAGACCTTGTGTGCATTCACTTGAGGAAAAAAAGATTTCCAACTTAAACGAAATCCAAACTTATGCCTAGAATTTATGGACCTTTCAAGATAGTTCATAAGATCAGCAACAACGCCTACAAAATTGATCTTCAAGGTCAGTATAATGTGAGTTCAAGCTTCAGTGTTTGTGAGCTTGTGCCTTTCATTGCAAATGAACCAGCTCTGAGGTAAAATCCTTTTCCAGAGGAGGGTGGTGAGGGAGGGGTAGAAGTGTCTACATTCATAGTCAAAATAAGAGTTAATAGACAAGGTCTTCGGTCAAGTCTTCCCTTGTAAATTCAAATAGGGGCTTTCAATTGTAAACTTTATCATTCAACTTTTTAAATAAAAATAGCTTATTTTCTTAAGTTTGATAGTGATTCTCTTCTTAATCTGATTGTTGGTGTGTAATATCCTTCAGTCCACATTTAGTAGCCTTAGTGTGTAACATCTAAGCTACTATCTTTGGAAAATCAGTAGTCTTTCCACAGCTACTTTGTGACCCTTCAATCCACAACCTTTGAACAGATTGAATTTTGATTCATTCTATTGCAAACCCTATCTCAATCCATCCAGAAGTGCACTCCTTGTGAGGTTCGCATAAACATGGGCATTGGATTCGTGTCATTCCGAGCTCTATATCAAAAGTTACAGACAATTTAGTGAGGACATGTTCTGTCAAAATAAGAGTTACGAAAGTCAAGGTCTTCGGTCAAGTCTTCCCTTGTCAATTCAACCATTTTAATGCTATAGGATTCTCCTATTTCCGTCTCCTAATAGTATAAATAGGGGCTTTCAATTGTAAATTTCATCATTCAACTTTTCAAATAAAAATAGTTTCTTTTCTTAAGTTTGAGAGTGATTCTCTTCTTAATCTGATTGTTGGTGTGTAATATCCTTCAGTCAACATTTAGTAGTCTTAGTTTGTAACATCTAAGCTACTATCTTTGGTAAATCAATAGTCTTTCCACAGCTACTTTGTGACCCTTCAATCCACAACCTTTGAACAGATTAAATTTTGATTCATTCTATTGCAAAGCCTATCTCAATCGAATCCAGAAGTGCATTCCTTGTGAGGTTCGCATAAACATGGGTATTGGATTCGTGTTATTCTAAGCTCTATATCAAAAGTTATCGACAATTTAGTACGAACATGTCAAGTTAATTGGCCAGTCAAAGTAATCATTCTAAACTGATCATTGGTGATCATTGAGTAAAGGCTAATAAATGAAGCATTATACATGGCCTCACACATTTATGGATAGATTGGATGACTTGGACGCTTTGTCGTTTCTCTTTCTAACTCAAATTTTGTTACACTGTAGAAAATTGAGCTAGTTTAAGGTGGGCATTGGATTCGTGTGTTTATAAGCTTTAAATCAAAAGTTACGGATGATTTGGCGCGTACATGTCAAGTTGATTGGTAAGCTAAAATGGTCATTCTAAACTAATCATTGGTGCTTATTAAGTAAAGGCTTATAAATGAAGTATAAAGCATGCCATCACGCAGTTTGGGATAGATTGGATTACTTGGACACTTTGTTGTCTCTATTTCTATCTCAAATTTTGATAAAATATAGAAAATTGACCTAGCTTAATGTGGACATTGGATTCGTGTCATTCTGAGCTCTAAATCAAAAGTGAGAGACCATTTATTGCGGACTTGTCAAGTTGATTGGCCAGTTAAAATGATCATTCTTAACTCATCATTGGTGATCATTGATTAAAAGCTTATAAATGAAGCATAATGCATTGCGTCACGCAGTTTGGGATGGATTAGATTACTTGGACGCTTTTTCGTATCTATTTCTGTCTCAAATTTTGTCACAGTATAGAAAATTGAGCTAGCTTAACATCAGCATTGGATTCGTATCATTCTAAGCTCTAGATCAAAAGTTACGGACGATTTAGGGAGGAGATGTCAAGTTGATTGGCCAGTTAAAGTGATCATTCTAAACTGATCATTGGTGCTCATTGAGTAAAGACTTATAAATGAAGCATAATGCATTGCATCAGACAGTTTTGGATATTTTGGATTACTTGGACCCTTTATCATATCTATTTCTGTCCCAAATTTTGTTACACTATGCAAAATTGAGATAGCTTAATGTGGGCATTGGATTCATGAGTTTCTAATCTCTAAATCAAAAGTAACGGACCATTTAGTGCGGACATCTCAAGTTGATCGGCCAGTTAAAGTGAACATTCTAAACTGAACATTCTAAACTGATCATTGGTGTTCATTAAGTAAAGGCTATAAATGAAGCATACAGCTTGGCACCATGCAGCAGTTTAGGATATATTGGATTACTTGTGTGCTTTGTCGTCTCTATTTGTTTCTCAAATTTTGTCAAAATATAGAAAATTGAGCTAGCTTAACGTTGGCATTGGATTCGTGTCGTTCTAAACTATAAATCAAAAGTTATAGACGATTTAGTGCAGACATTTCAGGTTGATCAGCCAGTTAAAATGAACATTCTAAAATGGTCATAGGTTCTCATTAAATGAAGGCTTATAAATGAATCATAAGGCATGGCATCACGTAATTTGGGATATATTGGATTACTTGGACGCTTTGTTGTATCTAGTTATGTCTCACATTCTACCAATATATTGAAATTTGAAAAGGCTCAACTGGACATTGGATTCGTGTCATTCTGAGCTATAAATCAAAATTTATGGACAGTTTATTGCATACATGATAAGTTGATCCGCCAGTTAAAATGATCATTCTAAACTGATCATTGGTGATCATTGAGTAAAAGCTTATAAATGAAAAATAATGCATGGCATCATGCATTTTAGGATGGATTGGATTATTTGGATGCTTTGTTGTATCTATTTCTGTCTCAAATTTTTATCACAATATAGAAATTGAACTAGTTTAACGTGGGCATTTGATTCGTGTCATTCTGAGCTCTAAATCAAAAGTTACGGACGATTTAGTGCAAACATGTCAAGTTGATCGACCAATTAAAGTCATCATTCTAAACTGATCATTGGTGCTTATTGATTAAAGGCTTATAAATGAAGCATAATGCTTGGCATCACACTGTTTTGGATAGATTGTATTACTTGGACACTTTGTCGCATCTATTTCGGTCTCAAATTTTTTTACAATATAGAAAATTGAGCTAGTTTAACATGGACATTTGATTCATGTGTTTTAGAGCTTGAAATCAAAATTTACAGATGATTTAATGTGTACATGTCAAGTTGATCGGCCGGTTAAATTGATCATTCTAAACTGATCACTGGTGCTCATTAAGTAAAGGCTTATAAATGAAGCAAAAAGCATGGCATGACACAGTTTGGGATAGATTGGATTAGTTGGCCGCTTTGTCATCTCTATTTCTGTTTCAAATTTTGTCAAAATATAGAGAATTGAGATAGCTTAACGTGGGTATTGGATTAGTGTCATTCTTAGCTCTAAATCAAAAGTTACAGAGGATTTAGTGTGGAAATGTCAAGTTGATCGGCCAGTTAAAGTAATCATTCTAAAGTGCTCATTTGTGCTCATTGAGTAAAAGTTTATAAATGAATCACAATGCATGGCATCACACAGTTTTAGATAGATTGGATCTCATTGAGTAAAGGCTTATAAATGAAGCATGCATGGAAACACACAATTTTTGATAGATTGGATTACTTGGAAGCTCTGTCGTATCTATTTCTGTCTCAAATTTTGTTACAATATAGAAAATTGAGCTAGTTTAACGTGGGCATTGGATTTGTGTAATTTTGGGATCTAAATAAAAAGTTAAGGATGATTTAGTGCGGACACGTCAAGCTGATCGGCCTGTTAAAGTGATCATTCTAAACTGATCATTGGTGCTCATTAAGTAAAGGCATATAAATGAAGCATAAGGCATGACATCACGCAGTTTGGGATAGATTTGATGACTTGGATGCTTTCTCGTCTCTATTTCTGTCTCCAATTTTTTAAAAATATAGAAAATTGAGCTTGCTTAATGTAGGCATTGGATTTGTGTCATTCTGAGCTCTAACTCAAAAGTTACCGACGATCTAGTGCGGACATGTCAAGTTGATCGGCCATGCCTATCAAAACGTCCGAGTCTCCTTGTTTAGAGCTTGAATTGGCCAAGTGATTGCTTGAGCTGGCTGGGCAGTGTGTTGAGCTGGCCGAGTTGTAATCGGGGCCGGCCAAAGTGCTTGGTGGGCCAACAGCGTCACCACCTCGACCAGCAGTCTTAGTCACATTTCCACAATTGGGCCAGAGGTTTGGGACTCTTCGCCAGCAAAGTTGGTTGGCCCAGCCTGGCTGATCATCGAGCCGGCGGTACCGCTTGGCCCGGCAGACTCGCCAAATGGCCTGGCTGTCTCGGGCAGGCCTTCTGGTCGGCCATTTTGATCTTCTGGCCGGCCACATAATCTGGTGTTCTCATAACCATGGCTCCACTCAGTTCATCTAGCATATCATCCAACCGGGATATGGGGTCCCGGTACTTGACCTTGATGTTGTTGATGGCTGGGCAGTCTACGCACATGTGCCAAGTCCCATCCTTCTTTCGGACCAATAATACTGGCGCGGCACATGGGCTGAGGCTCTCTCATACATAGCCTTTCTCCAGGAGCTGCTTAACTTGCCTCTCAACTTCCTTTGACTCCTCTGGACTCATCCGGTATGCTGGCCGGTTAGGCAAGGCTGTTGCTGTATACTGGCCGGTTAGGCAATGCATTCTTTAGTGCAGACATGTAAATTTGATCGGCCAGTTAAAGTGATCATTCTAAACTGTTCATTGGTGCTCAATAAGCTAAGGCTTATAAATGAAGCCTGAAGAATGGCATCACGCAGTTTAAAATAGATTGGATTACTTGGACGCATTGTCGTCTCTACTTTTGTCTCAAAGTTTGTCCAAATATAGAAAATGTATCTAGTTTAAGGTGGGCATTGGATTCGTGTTATTATGAACTCAAAACCAAAAGTTAAGGACCATTTACAGTGGACATGTCAAGTTGATCCGCCAGTTAATATGATTATTCTAAATTGATTATTGGTGCTCATTGATTAAAGGCATATAAATAAAGCATAGTGCATGGGATCACACAGTTTTCGACAGATTGGATTACTTGAATGCTTTGTCTTATCTATATTTGTCTCAAATTTTGTTACAATATAGAAAATCAGGCTAGCTTAACGTGGGCATTGGATTTGTATCATTCTTGTCTCTTGACCAAAAGTTAAGGAAAATTTATTGCAGACATGTCAAGTTGATAGGTCAGTTAAAGTGATCATTCTAAACTGAACATTGGTACGCATTAACTAAAGCTTTATAAATGAAACATAAAGCATGTCATCACGCAGTTTGGGATAGATTGGATTACTAGGACGCTTTTTGACTCTATTTCTGTCTCAAATTTTGTAAAAGTATAGAAAATTAAGCTAGCTTAACATGGGCATTGGATTCGTGTATTTCTAAGCTCTAAATCGAATGATACAGACGATATAGTGCGGACATGTCAAGTTGATCGGCCCGTTAAAGTTATAATTCTTAACTGATCATTGGTGCTCATTAAATAAAAGTTTATAAATGAAGCATAAAGCGTGGCATTCGATTACTTGGAAGCTTTGTCATATGTATTTTTGTTTCAAATTTTGTCAAAAATATAGAAAATTTAGCTATTTTAACATGGGCATTAGATTTGTGTCATATAGAGCCCTAAATCAAAATTTATGAACGATTTAGTGCGGACATGTCAAGGTTATCGGCCAGTTAATATGATAATTCTAAACTAACATTGGTGCTCATTGAGTAAAGGCTTATAAATGAAGTATAATGTATGGCATCACACAGTTTTGGATAGATTGGATTACTTAGACTCTTTGTCATATCTATTTTTATCTCAAATTTTGTTACAATATAGAAAATCAAGCTAGCTTATCGTGGGCGGCAATGGATTCATGTTATTCTGAGCCATCAAAAGTTACGGACGATGTAATGCGGACATGTCAAGTTGAAGTGATCATTCTAAACTGATCATTGGTGCTTATTGATTAAAGGGTTATAAATGAAGCATAATGCTTGGCATCACACAGTTTTGGATAGATTGTATTACTTGGACACTGTTTCACATCTATTTCTGTCTCAAATTTTTTTTTTACAATATAGAAAATTGAGCTAGTTTAACATGGGCATTTGATCCGTGTGTTTCTGAGCTTGAAATCAAAATTTATGGACGATTTAATGTGTACATGTCAAGTTGATCGGCCAGTTAAATTGATAATTCTAAACTGATCACTGGTGCTCATTAAGTAAAGGCTTATAAATGAAGCATAAAGCACAGCATGACACAATTTGGGATAGATTTGATTAGTTGGACGCTTTGTCATCTCTATTTCTGTCTCAAATTTTGTCATAATTTATAGAATTGAGCTAGGTTAAGGTGGGTTTTGGATTCGTGTCATTCTTAGCTCTAAATCAAAAGTTACGGAGGATTTAGTGTGGACATGTCAAGTTGATTGGCCAGTTAAAGTAATCAGTCTAAACTGATCATTGGTGCTCATTTAGTAAAAGCTTATAAATGAATCATAATGCATGGCATCACACAGTTTTGGATAGATTGGTTCTCATTGACTAAAGGCTTATAAATGAAGCATGCATGGAAACACACAATTTTCGATAGATTGGATTACTTGGACACTCTGTCGTATCTATTTTTGTCTCAAATTTTATTACAATATAGAAAATTAAGCTAGCTTAACGCGGGCATTGGATTTGAATAAGTTTGAGCTCTAAATAAAAAGTTAAGGATGATTTAGTGTGGACACGTCAAGTTGATCGGCCCGTTAGAGTGATCGTTCTAAACTAATCATTGGTGCTCATTAAGTAATGGCTTATAAATGAAGCATAAAGCATGACATCACCCAGTTTGGGATAGATTGGATGACTTGGATGCTTTCTCGTCTCTATTTCTGTATCCAATTTTTTTAAAATATGGAAAATTAAGCTAGCTTAATGTAGGCATTGGATTTGTATCATCCTGAGCTTTAAATCAAAAGTTACCAACGATCTAGTGTGGACATGTCAAGTTGATAGGCCATGCCTGTCAAAACGTCTGAGTCTCCTTTTTTAGAGCTTGAATTCGCCGTGTGATTGCTTGAGCCGGCTAGGCCATGTGTTGTGCTGGCCGAGTAATAATCGGGGTCGGACAGAGTGATTGGTGGGCCAGCGGGGTCACCAGTTGGGCCAGCGGTGTTAGTCACGTCGCCGCAGTTGGGCCGGATGTTCGCGCCTCTTTGCTGGTGAAGTTGGTTGGCCCAGCCTGGCTGATCATTGGGCCGGCAGTACCGCTTGGCCCGGCAGACTAGCCAAATGGCCCGGCTGTCTCGGGCAAGCCTTCTGGTCGGCCATTTTGATATTCTGGCCGGCCACACGATCTGGTATCCTCATAACCTTGGCTCCACTCAGTTGATCCAGCATATCATCCAACCAGGGTATGGGGTGCTGGTACATGACCACGATGTTGGTTATGGCCCGGCAATCTACGCACATGTGCCTAGTCCCATCCTTCTTTGGGACCAATAATACTGGCGCGACAAATGGGCTGAGGCTCTCTCGTACATAGCCTTTCTCCAAGAGCTCCTTAACTTACCTCTCAACTTCCTTTGACTCCTCTGGACTCATCCGGTATGCTGGCCGGTTAGGCAAGGCTGCTTTGGTATACTGGCCGGTTAGGCAAGGCATTCCTTCAGTGCGGACATGTAAAGTTGATCGGCCTTTTAAAATGATCATTCTAAATTGTTCATTGGTGCTCATTAAGCTAAGGCTTATAAATGAAGCCTAAAGAATGGCATCACACAGTTTGGGATAGATTGGATTACTTGGACGCTTTGTCCTCTCTACTTTTGTCTCAAATTTTCTCAAAATATAGAAAATGTATCTAGCTTAACGTGGACATTGGATTCGTGTTATTATGAGCTCAAAACCAAAAGTTATCGACCATTTACAGCGGACATGTAAAGTTGATGTGCCAGTTAATATGATTATTCTAAACTAATCATTGATGCCCATTGAGTAAAGGCATATAAATAAAGCATAGTGCATGGGATCACATAGTTTTCGACATATTGGATTACTTGGATGCTTTGTTGTATCTATTTTTGTCTCAAATTTTGTTACAATATAGAAAATTATGCTAGCTTAACGTGGGCATCGGATTCGTATCATTCTGAGCTCTAGACCAAAAGTTAAAGACAATTTATTGCAGACATGTCAAGTTGATCGGCCAGTTAAAGTGATCATTTTACACTGAACATTGGTACTCATTAACTAAAGGCTTATAATGAAATATAAAGCATGTCATCACGCAGTTTGGGATAGATTGGATTACGGGGACGCTTTTTGTCTCTATTTCTGTCTCAAATTTTGTAAAAATATAGAAAATTGAGATAGCTTAACGTGGGCATTGGATTTGTGTCATTTTGAGCTCAAATTTTACGGGGACGCTTTGTCATATCTATTTCTGTCTCAAATTTTATTACTATATAGAAAATTAAGCTAGCTTAACGTGGGAATTGGATTCGTGTGTTTCTGAGTTCTAAATCGAAAGATACAGACGATTTAGTGCGGATATGTCAAGTTGATCGGCCTGTTAAAGCAATAATTCTAAACTGATCATTGCTGCTCATTAAGTAAAAGCTTATAAATGAAGCATAAAGCATGGCATCACGCAGTTTGGGAAATATTGGATTACATGGTTGCATAGTAGTATCTAGTTCTGTCTCAAATTTTGTCACAATATAGAAAATAGAACTAGCTTAATGTATTTCTGTCTCAAATTTTGTTTCAATTTGAAAATTGAGCTAGTTTAACGTGGGCATTGGATTCGTGTCATTCTGAGCTCTAAACAAAAGTTACAGATCATTTAGTGCGGACATGTCAAGTTGAGTGCCCAGTCAAAGTGATAATTACAAACATATCATTGGTGTTCATTATGTATAGGCTTATAAATGAAGCATAAAGCATATCATCAAGTAGTTTGGATAGATTGGATTACTTGGACGCTTTGTCGTCTCTATTTTCCTCTCAAAGTTTGTTAAAATATAGAAAATTGAGGTTGCATAACGTGGGTATTGGATTCGTGTCATTCGGAGCTCTAAATCAAATCTTACGGACAATTTAGTGTGGACATGTCAAGTTTATCAGCAAGTAAATATGATTATTCTAAACTGATCATTGCTTCTCATTGAGTAAAAGCTTATAAAGGAAACATAATGCATGACCTCACGCAGTTTGGGATAGATTGGATTACTTGGTTGCATAGCAGTATCTAGTTCTGTCTCAAATTTTGTCACAATATAGAAAATAGAACTAGCTTAATGTTGGCATTGGATTCGTGTCATTCTGAGCTATAAATCAAAAGTGATGGACGATTTAGTGCGGATATGTCAATTTGATAGGCCAGTTAAAGTGATTATTCTAAACAGATCATTGTTGATCATTGAGTAAAGGCTTAAAAATGAAGGATAATGCATGGCATCACAAAGTTTTGAATAGATTGGATTACTTAGATGCTTTGTCATCTCTATTTTGTCTCAAATTTTGTCAAAATATAGAAAATTGAGCTGGCTTAATGTGGGCATTGGATTCGTGAGTTTCTAAAATTTAAATCAAAAGTTATAGACGATTTAGTTTGGACATGTTAAGTTGATCGGCCAATTAAAGTGATCATTCTAATCTAATCATTTTTGCTCATTCAGTAAATGCTTATAAATGAAGCGTAATGCATGACATCACGCAATTTGGGATAGATTGGATTACTTGGACAGTTTTTCATATCTAGTTCTGTTTCAAATTTTTTCACAATATAGAAAACTGAACTAGCTTAATGTGGGCATTAGATTCATGTCATTCTGAGTTATAAATGAAAAGTTATGGACAATTTAGTGCATATATGAGAAGTTGATCGACCAATTAAAGTGATCACTCTAAACTGATCATTGGTGCTCATTGAGTAATGGTTTATACATGAAGCATATTGCATGGCATAACACAGTTTTAAATGGATTGGATTACTTGGACACTTTGTCATATCTATTTATGCATCAAATTTTATTACAATATAGAAAATTGAGCTACCCTAACGTGGGCATTGGATTCGCATGTTTTTTCGAGCTCAAAATAAAAACTTACAGACGTTTTAGTGCGGACATATCAAGTTGATCGGTGAGTTAAAATGATCATTCCAAACTGATCAATGGTGCTCATTAAGTAAAGGCTTGTAAATGAAGCATACAAAATGGCATCAAGTAGTTTGGATAGATTGGATTACTTGGATGCTTTGTCGTCTTTATTTCTGTCTCAAATTTTGTTAAATTATAGAAAATTGAGCTTGCTTAACATGGGCAATGGATTCGTGTCATTTTGAGCTTTAAACCACGATTTAGGGTGGACATGTCAAGTTCATCGGCCAGTTAATATGAGTATTCCAAACTGATCATTGATGCTCATTGAGTAAAGACTTATAAATGAAGCATAATGCATGGCATCATGTAGTTTGGGATAGATTGGATTACTTGGATGCATTTTCGTATCTAGTTCTGTTTCAATTTTTTTCACAATATAGAAAATTTAACTAGCTTAATGTTGACATTGGATTCGTGTCATTCTAAGCTATAAATCAAAAGTTACGGACGATTTAGTACGGACATGTCAAGTTGATCGGCCAGTTAAAGTGATCATTCTAAACTTATCACTGGTGCTCATTGAGTAAAGCCTTATAAACGAAGTATATTGCAAGGAATCACAGAGTTTTGGAAAGATTGGATTACTTGGGCGCTTTTTCGTTTATATTTCTATCTCAAATTTTGTTACAATATAGAAAATTGAGCTAGCTTAACGTGGGCATTGGATTCGTGTTTTTATGAGCTTTAAATCAAAAGTGACAGACGATTTCGTGCGCACATGTCAAGTTGATCGGCCAGTTAAAGTGATCATTCTTAACAAATCATTTGTGCTCATTGAGTAAAGCTTATAAGTTAACCATAATTCATGGCATCACGCAGTTTACGATAGATTGGCTTACTTGGATGCGTTTTTTATCTATTTCTGTTTCAAATTTTCTCATAATATAAAAAATTGAACTAGCTTAATGTGGACATTGGATTCGGGTCATTTGGAGCTATAAATGAAAAGTTATGGACCATTTATTGCAGACATGACAAGTTGATCGACCATTTAAAATGATCATTCTAAACTGATCATTGGTGCTCATTGAGTAAAGGCTTATAAATGAAGCATGATGCATGGCATCACACAGTTTTCAATACATTGGATTACTTGGAGGTTTTGTCATATCTATTTCAGTCTCAAATTTTGTTACAATATAGAAAATCGAGCTAGCTTATGGTGGACATTGGATTTGTATGTTTTTGAGCTTTAAATCAAAAGTTACAGATGATTAGTACAAACATGTCAAGTTGATCAGCTAGTTAAAGTGATAATTCTAAACTGATCATTCGTGCTCATTGAGTAAAGGCTTATAAATGAAACATAAAACATCGGATCACGCAGTTTGGGATAGATTGGCTTACTTGAATGTTGTGTCGTCCCAATTTCTGTCTCAAATTTTGTTAAAATATAGAAAATTGAGCTAGCTTAACATGGGCATTGGATTCGTGTGTTTGAAGGCTCTAAATAAAAAGTTACGAACGATTTAGCGCGGACATGTCAAGTTTATCGGCCAGTTCAAGTGATCATTCTAAGCTAATCATTGGCGCTTATTAAGTAAAGGCTTATATATGAAGCATAAAGCATGGCATCATGCATTTTGGGATAGATTGGATTACTTGTACGCTTTTGTCGTCTCTACTTTTGTTTCAAATTTTCTTAAAATATAGAAAGTTAAGCTAGCTTAACGTGCGCATTGGATTCGTGTCATTCTAAGCTCTAAATCAGAAGTTACGGCCAATTTAGTGCGGACATGTCAAGTTGATCGGCCAGTTAAAGTGATCATTCTAAACTGATCATTGGTGATCACTTTAAACTGATCATTGGTGATCATTCTAAACTGATCATTGGTGCTCATTGAGTAAAGGCTTATAAATGAAGCATAATGCATGGAAACTCACAGTTTTGGATAGATTGAATTACTTGGACGCTTTGCCATATCTATTTCAGTCTCGTATTTTGTTACAATTTAGAAAATTGAGCTAGCTTAACATGGGCATTGGATTCGTGTGTTTCAGAGCTCTAAATCAAAAGTTACGGATGATTTAGTGCGGACATGCCAAGTAGATTGGCTAGTTAAAGTGATCATTCTAAAATGATCATTGGTGCTCATTGTGTAAAGGCTTAAAAATGAAACATAATGAAAGGCATCACGTAGTTTGGGATAGATTGGATTACTTGGACACTTTGTCATATCTAGTTCTGTTCTAAATGTTGTCACTATATAGAAAATTGAACTAGCTTAATGTGGGCATTGGATTCGTGTCATTCTGAGCTATAAATCAAAAATTACGGACGATATAGTGCGGACATGCCAACTTGATCGGCCAATTAATATGATCATTCTAAACTTATCATTGGTGCCCATTGAGTAGATGCTTATAAATGAAGCATATTGCATAGCAACACACAGTTTGGATAAATTGGATTACTTGGACACTTTGTCATATCTATTTCAATCTCGAATTTTGTTACAATATAGAAAATGGAGCTAGCTTAACATGAGCATTGGATTCGTGTGTTTATATACTCTAAATCAAAAGTTACAGATTATTTAGTGCGGACATGTCAAGTTGATCAACCGGTTAAAGTGATCATTCTAAACTGATCATTGGTGCTCATTGAGTAAAGGCTTATAAATGAATGATAATGCAAGGCATCACGTAGTTTCGGATAGATTGGATTACTTGGACGCTTTGTCGTATCTATTTGTGTCTCAAATTTTCTTACAATATAGAAAATTGAGCTACCTTAACGTGGGCATTGGATTCGTGTGTTTCTGAAATATAAATGAAAAGTTACGTACGATTTAGTGCGGACATTTCAAATTGAATTGCTAGTTAAAGTGATCATTCTAAACTAATCATTGGTGCTCATTGTGTAAAAGCTTATAAATGAAGCATAACGTATGGCATCACGCAGTTTGCAATAGATTGGATTACTTGGAGGCTTTGTTGTCTCTACTTCTGTCTCAAATTTTGTCAAAATATAAAAAATTTATCTAGCTTAAGGTGGGCATTGGATTCGTGTCATTCTGAGCTCAAAATTAAAAGTTACGAACGATTTAGTGTACACATGACAAGTCGATCGGTCAGTTAATATGATTATTCTAAACTGATCACTGGTGCTCATGGAGTAAAAGCTTGTAAATAAGCATAATGCTTGGCATCACGCGGTTTGGGATAGATTGAATTACTTGGACAGTTTGTCGTATATAGTTCTGTTTCAAATTTTGTCACAATATTGAAAATTGAACTGGTTTCATGTGGGCATTGGATTCGTGTCATTCTAAGCGATAAATCAACAGTTAGTGACGATTTAGTGCAGACATGTCAAGTTGATTGGCCCGCTAAAATGACCATTCTAAACTAATCAATGGTGCTCATTGAGTAAAGGCTTATAAATTATGCATAATGCATGACATCACGCAGTTCTGGATAGATTAGATTACTTGGATGGTTTGTTATATCCAGTTCTGCTTCAAATTTTGTCACAATATAGAAAATTAAACTAGCTGAATGTAGGCATTGGATTCATGTCATTCTGAGTTATATATAAAAAGATACAATCGATTTAGTGTGTACATGTCAAGGTGATCGGCCAGTTAAACTGATCATTCTAAACTAATCATTGGTGCTCATTGAGTAATGGCTTATAAATGAATCATAATGCATGGCATCACATAGTTTTGGATAGATTGGATTACTTGGACGCTTTGTCGTATCTATTTCGGTCTCAAATTTTGTTACAATATAGAAAATTGAGCTAGCTTAACGTGGGCATTGGATTCGTGTGTTTCAGGGCTCTAAATCGAAAAATACACACGATTTAGTGCACACATGTTAAGTTGATCGGCAAGTTAAAGTGATCATTCTAAATTTATCATTGGTGGTCATTAAGAAAAGCCTAATAAATGAAGCATAGAGCAAGGCAACACGCCATTTGGGATAGATTGGATTACTTGGACGCTGTGTCGTATCTAGTTCTGTCTCAAATTTTGTCACAATATAGTAAATTGAACTATCTTAATGTGCGCATTGGATTCGTGTCATCTTAGCTATAAATCAAAAGTTACGGATGATTTATTGCGGATATGTCAAGTTGATCGGCCAGTTAAAGTGATCATTTTAAACTAATCAATGGTGCTCATTGAGTAAAGGTATATAAAAGAAGCATAATGCATGGCATCTCACAGTTTTGGGTAGATTGGATTACTTGGACGTCGTGTCATATCTATTTATGTCTCAAATTATGTTACAATATAGAAAACTGAGCTAGCTTAACGTGGGCCTTGGATTCGTGTGTTTCAGAGCTCTAAATTTAAAAATACACACGATTTAGTACGGACATGTCATGTTGATCGTCCAGTTAAAGTAATTATTCTAAACTGATCATTGGTGCTCATTACGTATAGCCATATAAATTAAGCATAAAGCATGGCATCAAGTAGCTTGGATAGATTGGATTACTTGGATGCTTTGTCATCTTTATTTGTGTCTCAAAGTTTTTCATAATACAGAAAGTTGAGCCTGCTTAACGTGGGCATTGGATTCGTGTCATTCTGAGCTCTAAATCAAAAGTTACCAACGATTTAGTGTGGATATGTCAAGTTGATCGGTCAGTTTATATGAATATTTTCAATTAATCATTGGTGCTCATTGACTTAAAGCTTATAAATAAAGCATAATGCATGGCATTACGCAGTTTCGGATATATTGGATTACTTGGACGCTTTGTCATATCCCGTTCAGTCTCAAATTTTGTCACAATATAGAAAATTTAATTAGTAGCTTAATGAGGGCATTGGATTCGTGTCATTATATGCTATAAATCAAAAGTGACGGACGATTAAGTGCACACATGTCAAATTAATCGGCCAGTTAAAGTGATCATTGTAAATTGATCATTGGTGCTCATTCAGTAAAGGCTTATAAATGAAGCATAATGCATGGCATCACACAGTTTTGGATAGATTGTATTACTTGAATGCATTGTAGAATTTATTTCCGTCTCAAATTTTGTTCCAATACAGAAAATTGAGGTACTTTAACGTGGGCATTGGATTCGTGTATTTCTTTGCTCTAAATCAAAACTTACGAACGATTTAGTGTGGACATGTCAAGTTGATCAGCCAGCTAAAGTGATCATTCTTAACTGATTATTGGTGCTCATTCAGTAAAGGCTTACAAATGAAGTATAATGCATGGCATCACACACTTTTTGGATAGATTGGATTACTTTGATGCTTTGTCATATCTATTTCGGTATCAAATTTGGATACAAAATAGAAAATTAAACTAGCTTAATGTGCGCATTGGATTCGTGTCATTCGGAGCTATAAATCAAAATTTACAGACAATTTAGTGCGGACATGTCAAGTTCATCGGCCAGTTAAAGTGATCATTTTAAACTGATCAATGGTGCTCATTGAGTAAAGGCTTATAAATGAAACATAATGCATGGCATCACACAGTTTTGGATAGATTGGATTACTTGGACGCTTTGTCATATCTATTTCGGTCTCAACTAATGCTACAATATAGAAAATATAGCTAGCTTAACGTGGGCATTGATTTCGTTTGTTTCTCAGCTCTAAATCAAAAAATTCACACGATTTAGTACGGACATATCAAGTCGATCGGCCAGTTAAACTAATCATTCTAAACTGATCATTGGTGCTCATTAAGTAAAGCCTTATATATTAAGCATAAAGCATGTCATGAAGTAGTTTGGATAGATTGGATTACTGGGAAGCTTTGTCGTCTTTATTTGTGTCTCAAATTTTTTCAAAATATAGAAAGTTAAGCTTGCTTAACGTGGGCATTGGATTTATGTCATTCTGAGCTCTATATCAAAAGTTACGAACGAATTATTGTGGATATGTCAAGTTGATCGGCATTTTATATGAATATTATCAATTGATCTTTGGTGCTCATTGAGTAAAGGCTTGTAAATAAAACATAATGCATGGCATCACTTAGTTTCGGATATATTGGATTACATGGATGCTTTGTCATATTTTGTTCTGTCTCAAATTTTTTCACAATATAGAAAATTGAAGTAGCTTAATGGGGGCATTTGATTCATGTCTTTCGGAGCTATTAATCAAAAGTGACACACAACTAAGTGCGGACAAGTCAAGTTAATCGGCCAGTTAAAGTGATCATTGTAAACTGATCATTGGTGCTCATTGAGTGAAGGTTTATAAATGGCGCATAATGCATGGCATCACACAGTTTTGGATAGATTGGATTACTTGGACGATTTGTCGTATCTATTTCTGTCTCAAATATTATTCCAATCTACAAAATTGAGGTAGCTTAACGTGGGCATTGGATTCGTGTGTTTCTGAGCTCTAAATCAAAACTTATGAACGATTTAGTGTGGACATGTGAAGTTGATCGGCAAGTTAAAGTGATCATTCTAAACTGATCATTGGTGCTCATTGAGTAAAGGCTTACAAATGAAGCATAATGCATGGCATCACACACTTTTTAGATAGATTGGATTACTTTGACGCTTTGTCATATCTATTTCTGTCTGAAATTATGTTACAAATGAGCTAGTTTAATGTGGGCATTGGATTCGTGTGTTTTTGAGCACTAAATCGAAAAATACACACAATTTTGTACATACATGTCAAGTTGATCGGCCAATGAAATTGATCATTCTAAACTGATCATTGATGCTCATTAAGTAAAGCCTTATAAATGAAGCATAAAGCATGGCATCAAATAGTTTGGATAGATTAGATTACTTGGATGATTTGTCGTCTGTATTTCTATTTTAAAATTTTCGAAAGATAGAAAATTGAGCTTGCTTAAGGTGGACACTGGATTCTTGTCATTCTGAACTCTAAATCAAAATTGAGGGACAATTTAGTGTGGACATGTCAAGTTGGTCGGCCAGTTTATATGAATATTCTAAATTGATCATTGGTGCTCATTTAGCAAATTCTTATAAATAAAGCATAATGCTTACTTGGATGCTTGTCGTATCTAGTTCTGTCTCAAATTTTGTCACAATATAGAAAACTGAACTAGATTAATGTGGGAATTGGATTCGTGTCATTGTGAGCTATAAATCAAAAGTGACGGATGATTTAGTGCGGACATGTCAAGTTGATCGGCCAGTTAAAGTGATCATTTTAAACTAATCATTGGTGCTCATTGAGTAAAGGCTTATAAATTAATCATAATGCATGGCATAATCTAGTTTTTGATAGATTGGATTAAGTGGACGCTTTGTCGTATCTATTTCGGTCTCAAATTTTGTTACATAATAAAAAATTCAGCTACCTTAATGTGGGCATTTGATTCGTGTATTTTTGAGATCTAAATCAAAAATTACGTATGATTTAGTGCGGAAATGTCAAGTTGATCAGCCACTTAAAGCGATCATTATAAACTATTAATTGGTGCTCATTGAGTAAAGGCTTATAAATGAAGCATTATGCATGGTATCATACAGTTTGGGATAGCTTGGATTACTTGGACACTTTATCGTATCTAGTTCTATTTCAAATTTTGTCACAATATAGAAAATTGAACTAGTTTATTGTGGGCATTGGATTCCTGTCATTCGGAGGTATAAATCAAAAGTAATGGACGATTTAGTGCAGACATGACAAGTTAATCCGCCAGTTAAAATGATCATTCTAAACTCATCATTGGTGCTCATTGAGTAAAAGCTTGTACATGAAAAATATTACATGGCATCACGCAGTTTGAGATTGATTAGATTATTTTGACATTTTGTCGTATCAATTTCTGTCTCAAGTTTTGTCACAATATTGAAAATTGAGCTAGCTTAATGAGGACATTGGTTTCGTGTCATTCGGAGTTCTAAATCAAAAGTTACGAACGATTTAGTGTCAATATGTCAAGTTGATCTGCCAGTTAAAGTGATCATTCTAAACTGATCATTGGTGCTCATTAAATAAAGGCTTGTAAATGAAGCATAATGCTTGGCATCACAGAGTTTGGGATAGATTTAATTACTTGGACAGTTTGTCGTGTATAGTTTTGTTTCAAATTTTGTCAGAATATAGAAAATTGAACTGGTTTAATGTGTACAATGGATTCGTGTCATTCTGAGTTATAAATCAAAAGTTACGGATGATTTAGTGCAGACATTTCAAGTTGATTGACCAGTTAAACTGACCATTCTACACTGATCATTGGTGCTGATTAAGTAAAGGCTTATAAATGAAGCACAATGCATGGCATCACGCAGTTTTGGATAGATTAGATTACGGGGACAGTTTGTCGTATCCAGTTCTGTTATAAATTTTTTCATAATAAAAAAATTTGAACGACCTTTATGTGGACATTGGATTCGTGTCATTTTGAGATATAAATAAAAAGTTACAGACGATTTAGTGCGATCATGCCAAGTTGATCAGCCAGTTATAGTTATCATTCTAAACTGATCATTGGTGCTCATTGCGTAAAGGCTTATAAATGAAGTATAATGCATGGCATCACAGAGTTTTGGATTGATTGGATTACTTGGACGCTTTGACGTATCTATTTCTGTCTCAAATGTTTTACTATATAGAAAATTGAGCTAGTTTAACCTGGGCATTGGATTCGTGTGTTTCTGAACTGTAAATGACAAGTTACGGATGATTTAGTGTGGACATGTCAAATTGATCGGCCAGTTCAAGTGATTATTCTAAACTAATCATTGGTGCTCATTGAGTAAAAACTTATAAATAAAGCATAACGTGTGGCATCACGCAGTTTTCGATTGCTTGGATTACTTGGATGCTTTGTCGTCTCTACTTTTGTCTAAAATTTTGGCAAAATATATAAACTTTATCTAGCTTAATGTGTGCATTAGATTCATGTCATTCTGAGCTCAAAATCAAAAGTTACAAACGATTTACAGTAGACATGTTAAGTTGATCGGTCAGTTAATATGATTATTCTAAACAAATCATTGGTGCTCATTGAGTAAAGGCATATAAATGAAGCACATTGCATAGCATCACACATTTTTGGATAGATTGGATTACTTGGACTTTTTGTCGTCTATTTCTGTCTCAAATTTTGTGACACAATAGAAAATTGATCTAGCTTAACGTGGGCATTGGTTTTGTGTGTTTCTGAGCTCCAAATCAAAAGTTACGGACGATTTAGTGAGAAAATGTAAAGTTGATAGGCGAGTTAAAATGATCATTATAAACTGATCATTGATGCTAATTATATAAAGGCTTGTCAATGAGGCATAAACTATGGCATCACGCAGTTTGAGATAGATTGTATTACTTGGACGCTTTGTCGTATCTAGTTCTGTTTCAAATTTTGTCGCAGTATAGAAAGTTGAACTAGGTTAATGTGTGTATTGGATTCGTATCATTCGGAGCTACAAATCAAAAGTTATGGACGATTTATTGCAGACATGACAAGTTGATCGGCCAGTTAAAATGATCATTCTAAATTGATCATTGGTGCTCATGGAGTAAAAGTTGATCGGCCAGTTATAGTGATCATTTTAAAATGATCATTGGTGCTCATTGAGTAAGGGCTTATAAGTGAAGCATAATGCATGGCATCACACAGTTTTGGATAGATTGGATTACTTGGACGCTTTGTCGTATCTATTTCTGTCTCAAATCTTTTACAATATAGAAAATTGAGCTAGCTTAACGTGGGCATTGGATTTGTGTGTTTCCAAACTCTAAATGAAAAGTTATGAACAATTTAGTGCGTCATGTCAAATTGATCAGCCAGTTAAAGTTAATCATTGGTGCTCATTGAGTAAAGGCATATAAATAAAGCATAACGTGTGGCATCACGCAGTTTGCGATAGCTTGGATTACTTGGATGCTTTGTCGTCTCTACTTCAGTCTCAAATTTTGTCAAAATATAGAAACATTATCTAGATTAACGTGTGCATTAGATTCATGTCATTCTGAGTTCAAAATCAAAAGTTATGAACGATTTACAGTAGACATGTCAAGTTGATCGGTTAGTTAATATGATTATTCTAAACTGATCATTGGTGCTCATTGAGTAAAAGTTTATAAATGAAGCACAATGCCTAGCATCACCAATTTGGATACATTGGATTACCTGCACACCTTATCGTACCCATTTCTGTCTCAAATTTTCTGACACGATAGAAAATTGATCTAGGTTAACATGGGCATTGGTTTTATGTGTTTCTGAGCTCTAAATGAAAAGTTATGGACAATTTAGTGCGAACATGTCAAGTTGATCGGCGATTTAAAATGATCATTCTAAACTGATCATTGCTGCTCATTAAGTAAAGGCTTATAAATGAGGCATAAAGTATGGCATCAAGCTGTTTGAGATAGATTGGATTACTTGGACGCTTTGTTATATCTCGTTCTATTTCAAATTTTGTCACAATATAGAAAGTTGAACTAGCTTAATGTGGGCATTGGTTTCACTTCATTCTGAGCTTTAAATCAAAATTTATGGACGATTTAGTGCAGACATAACAAGTTGATGGACCACTTAAAATGATCATTCTAAACTGATATTGGTGCTCATTGAGTAAAAGCTTATAAATGAAAAATAATACAGGGCATCATGCAGTTTGGGATTGATTGGCAAATTGGACTCATTGTCGTACCTATTTCAGTCTCAAATTTTGCAACAATATAAAAAATTGAACTAGATTATTGTGGGCCTTCGATTCGTGCCATTTTGAGCTATAAATCAAAAGTTATGGACGATTTGGTGCAGACATGACAAGTTGATCGAACGGTTAAAATGATCATTCTAAACTGATCATTGGTGCTCATTGAGTAAAGGCTTATAAATGAAGCATAATGCATGGCATCACACAGTTTGGGATAGATTGAATTACTTGGACAATTTGTCGTATGTAGTTCTGTCTCAAATTTTGTCAGAATATAGAAAATTGAACTAGTTTAACGTGGGCATTGGATTCGTGTCATTCTGATCTCTAAATAAAAAGTTACAGATGATTTAGTGCGTACAGTCAAGTTGATCGGCCACTGAAAGTGATCATTTTAAACTAATCATTGGTGCTGATTGAGTAAAGGCTTATAAACCAAGCACAATGCATAGCATCACATAGTTTTGGATAAATTGGATTACTTGGATAATTTGTCGTATATAGTTCTCTTTCAAATTTTTCCCAATATAGTATATTGAACAGGTTTAATGTGGGCAATGGATTATTGTCATTCTGAGCTATAAATAAAAAGTTATGGGCAATTTAGTGCAGACATGGCAAGTTGATCGGCCAGTTAAAGTGATCATTCTAAACTAATCATTGGTGGTCATTGAGTAAAAGCCTATGAATGAAGCAAAACGTGTGGCATCACACAGTTTTTGATAGATTGGATTACTTGGACGCTTTGTCATCTCTACTTCTGTTTCAAATTTTGTCAAAATATAGAAAATTTATCTATCTTAACGTGGGCATTGGATTCGTGTCATTCTCAGCTCAAAATCAAAAGTTACGAACGATTTACTACAAAAATGTCAAGTTGATCGGCCAATTAATATGATTATTCTAAACTGATCATTGTTGATGATTGAGTAAAAGCTAATAAATGATGCATAATGCACGGCGTCATACAATTTTGGATAGATTGGTCCTCATTGAGTAAAAGGTTATAAATGACGCATTATGCATGGCATCATACAGTTTTGGATAGATTAGATTACTTGGATGCTTTGTCATATTTATTTTTGTCTCAAATTTTGTTACAAAATAAAAAATTGAGGTAGCTTAACATGGACATTGAATTGGTGTCATTATGTGCTGGATATCAAAAGTTACGGACGATTTAGTGCGGAGATATCCAGTTGAGTGGCCAAATAAAGTGATCATTCTAAACAGATCATTGGTGCTCATTGAGGAAAGGATTGTAAATGAAGCATAATGCATGGCATCACACCAGTTTGGGTAGATTGGATTACTTGGACGCTTTGTCGAATCTAGTTTTGACTCAAATTTTGTCACAATAAGGAAAATTGAACTAGCTGAACGTGGGCATGGGATTCTTGTCATTCTGGGCTCGAAATCAAAAGCTACAAATGATATAGTGCGGAAATGTCAGGTTAATCAGTTAGAGAAAGTGATCATTCTAAACTGATCATTGGTGCTGATTGAGTAAAGGCTTATAAATGAGGCACAATGCATAGCATCACACATTTGTGGATAGATTGGATTACTTGAATGCTTTGTCGTATTTGTTTTTATCTAAAATTTTATCGCAATATAGAAAATTGAGCTAGAATAAAGGGGGCATTGGATTCGTGTTATTCGGAGCTCTAAATCAAAAATTACGGACGATTTATTTGGACATGTCAAGTTGATCGTCGAGTTAAAATGATCATTCTAAACTGATCATTGGTGCCCATTGAGTAAAATCTTATAAATGAAGAATAATGCATGGCATGACGCAGTTTGGGATGGACTGGATTAGTTGGACGCATTGTCGTATCTATTTCTGTCTCAAACTCTGTCAATATAAATTGATCATTGGTGCTCATTGAGTAAAAGCTTATAAATGAAAAATAATGCATAGCATCACGCAGTTTGGGATGTATTGGATTACTTGGAATCTTTGTCATATCTATTTATGTTTGAAATTTTGTCACAATATAGAAAATTGAACTAGCTTAATGTGGATGTTGGACTCGTGTCATTCTGAGATATAAATCAAAAGTTGTGGACGATTTAGTGCATACATGAAAAGTTGATCAGCCCGTTAAAATGATCATTCTAAAATGATCATTCTAAAATGATCATTGGTGCTCATTGAGTAAAAGGCTTATAAATGAAGTATAATGCATGATATCACGCAATTTGTGATAGAGTGAATTACTTGGACAATTTGTCGTATATAGTTCTGTTTCAAATTTTTGCACAATATTGAAAATTGAAATCGTTTAATGTGGGTGTAGATAATTATTTAGGTATATGCAATATACTTCCAATCCACTAAAGAGAAAACAATGTCTCAAGAGAAAGATTACAAACTCTCACCTTATGCAACTGTCACCTAAGCCGCTCAATAATCGTAGCAAGAGCACTGTTCGTTTGTCTGCCGCAGCGTCTGTGGCAGCGACCTGCGGTCAGACGCTGCAGTTAGACGCTGTAATATTGTTGTTCGTTTGATCGTCGCAGGTTGTCGCCGCAGGTTGTATCGCAATTGTTTGATAAAAAACGCTACAATTTCGCAGCGATTAAAATTTTTGACCGCAGCATTTCACCGCAGGAACCTGCGGCGGTCAAACGAACAATGTTTGGTCGCATGACGCAGCCGCAGGTTCCTGCGGCTACAAAACGAACAGCCCTTAGGTTTCTTTGTAGATGATATGTATTTATATTTATACATATATACACCCCTTTGACGTAATACAACTTAGCTAGGAATATTTACCTTTGGAGTTAGTAATTATCCACCCAAATAACTTGAGTTTACGTTGGCCCACTTATGACCCCAAGTTAATTAGGTTTACGTTTTACAATCTCCACCTTAAACCTCATTTCCCTTCTTTTCGCACGACATGCAGCCGCACACTCTCTCCCTCTCAAACCTCCTTCATTTCTTTTTGTGGTTTGCCTCTCCGATCTTCATTTTCCTTCACCTCCGTGAGCTTCTCCCGGAAGAACTCGACCCCTGTCATGGTTTCTCTTCTCCTGGTAAGTGTTCCGAAACCTTTCAGCTTTTCTTCCGTTTATTTCTTTCACGTTCATGACCTTTAACGCGTTCCTGGTTCATCTCCTTCTCGTGTGTCTTGCGAGATTTCTGCCTTTCCGTCTAGCTTCCTCAGCTCCTCCGTCTTCCAGGTAACGTTGACTTCCTTTTCATTCTTGGTATGTGAAACGCCAACTCTTGTTACCCTACCCTGTGAAAGAAACGTGTGAACTTGCTTTCCTCTCGTAGATCTGTGTCTTTCTCAGCTTTGTTTCAGCTCTAGCTCAGAATAAAATCGCCTTTTAGTAATCGTATACACAAGCTGAAATTCTATGTATTTTATTGAACCTTGCAGTTTTTCTTTAGATCTACTAGACATTGTTGTTGTTCCTTTCTTTTTCTCTTGCCGGTACATCGTTTTGTCTATGTGTCTTGATTTCACAGTCAGAGATCTGTGATATCATACCTGTTACAGAGATTGTTTCCGGTACCTAGCACCCTCACGGGTGCTATTCTAATACCCAGCTCAATCAACTCCTTACTTCAGCTCCTTTGCCTTTTTTTTTGTTTTTTGTTTTTTTTTATAAAAAATTCAATCTAACCCGATCTTTTCTTGTTTGAGGTACCTACTGATGTGAGCTCTTCTGTTGTTTGCTTCATGTGACCCGAAACTGGAGTAGACCTTCCTCGAAACGAGTTCCAGGTAATGCCTTAGTGAGTAGGTCTGCTGGATTTAGAGCTGTGTGGATTTTCTCAACCTTGATTTCACTTTTTTCAATCTGATCTCGAATGAAATGGTACTTGACTGCTATGTGTTTAGTTCTTTCATGATACACACCATTCTTTGCCAAACAAATAGCACTTTGTGAATCACAAAACACTTTTGCATCTTTCTGAAAAAATCCCAAATCTGAACACATCCCCTTTAACCAAATAGCCTCTTTTGTAGCTTCGGTTAGTGATACATATTCAGATTCTGTTGTTGATTGGGCTACAATCTGTTGTAGTCCTGATCTCCAACTTACTGTATTTCTTCCCACCTGAAAAGTATAACCTGTGATTTACCTCCTTTTGTCCAAATCTGCTGCGAAATCCGTATCGCAGAATCCTTTAATCGTAAAGTCTGTTCCCTTTGTAAAAGTCAAACTTTGATTCAATGTTCCCTTAATGTACCTCATGTTCCACTTCACTGCTTGCCAATGTATCCTTCCCGGATTTCTCATAAGTCTACTTATCAGACCCACTGCATATGCTAGATCTGGCCTTGATTCTACCATTGCATATAAATGAGTGATCATTGGTGCTCATTAAGTAAAGGCTTATAAATGAGTCATAAAGCATGGCATCACACAGTTTTGGATAGATTGGATCACTTGACGCTTTGTCGTATCTAGTTCGGTCTCAAATTTTGTCATAATATAGAAAATTGAACTAGCTTAATGTGGGCATTGGATTAGTGTTATTCTGAGCTATAAATCAAAAGTTATGGACGATTTAGTGCAGACATGAAAAGTTGATCGGCCGGTTAAAATGATAATTCTAAACTGATAATTGGTTCTGACGGAGTAAAAGCTTATAAATGAAGCACAATACATAGCATCACACAGCTTTGGATATAATGGATTACTTGAAAGCTTTGTCGTAGCATTTTATGTCTCAAATTGTGTTACACTATAGATATTTGAGCTACCTTAACATGGGCATTGGTTTCGTGTGATTCTGAGCTTTAAATCAAAACTTACGGACGATTTAGTGCACACATGACAAGTTGATCGGCGAGTTAAAATGATCATTCTAAACTGATCATTGGTGGTCATTATGTAAAGGCTTATAAACGAGGCATAATGCATGGCATCATACAGTTTGGGATAGATTGGATTACGTGGACGCTTTGTCATATCTAGTTATGTTTCAAATTTTGTCACAATGCAAAAAATTGAACTAGCTTAATGTGGGCATTGAATTCGTGTCATTCAGTATTGACATAGGAAAATCAAATAAGACCTATCTTGACCTACAAGGCAAGTGTGAGCACGAAAATTCAGTTTGAATAACAAGGGAAATGAAAAAGGATGGGTTATTATTAACCACATGGTTGAAATGGTTAAATAGCTACCTTGGGAGAAGAATCAAGGTGGAAAAGTCATTCCCATGCTGCACACAGTCTTGGCAACCACACAAAACAGTCATGCCCATGCTGCACACAGTCTTGGCAACCACACCAAACAGTCATGCCCATGCTGTCTCCTCTCTTCTCATTGGTTGTTGACAGGCTCCTCCTCTATTCAAACTCATCCACAAGTTTGAATTCGTTTTCTTTTGTGTTCACATTGTAAATCCTCTATAAAAGGGCTGTAAAGACTCAATGTATAATATACTCTTAGGAGATTCTTCTCCATAAGTCTAAGTCATTTCTCATTTTCTCATACTTCTCTTTGAGTTTTCAGATTCAATTCTTCACATTTCTCCTCTATAATCTCAGTGTTCCCATTCTTGCCCATCCATATACCTTGACCAGGAGATCCTTTGATGTATCTAAGGATCCTTTCTACCATGCTCCAATGATATACAGTAGGCTTTTGCATATATTGACTTACTTGATTCACAGCAAAACACAAGTCTGGTCGTGTGAGGGTGAGGTAGATCAGCTTCCCAGCTAGTCTCCTATACTGAGAAACATCCTTAAATAACTCATCAGCTTTCTCCCCCCTTTCCGTTGACCTTGTAGCCATCTTCAAGAGGAGTTTTGGCCGGTTTAGCCCCAAGCTTTCCCGTGTCTGTCAACAGATCAAGAGCATACTTTCTTTGGGATAGAAAGAGCCCTTCTTGAGACCGACACACTTCAATACCCAAGAAGTACTTCAACTCTCCAAGATCCTTGATGTCAAATGATCTGTTTAAGAAGGCCTTTGTGGACTGAATTCCTTCCTTATCATCTCCTGTGATGATAAGGTCATCCACATAAACCAAGACCGCCACGATTCCTTTGGAGTTTTGACGAGTGAACAAAGTATGATCTGAATGGGATTTCCTAAACCCATTATCAGTAAGTGTGGAGCTTAATTTGTGATACCAGGCCCTTGGTGACTGCTTCAACCCATATATTGCCTTCCTAAGTCTTAGAACCTGTCCCTCTTTGCAAAAATCTTCAAGGCCTGGTGGTGGAGTCATATACACTTCCTCTTCAAGTTCTCCTTGTAGGAATGCGTTCTTGACATCCATTTGCCATAAGTCCCAAGTCAGATTCGTAGCTAGTGAAAGAACAACCCTTACAGTGTGTAGCTTAGCCACCGGTGCAAATGTATCAGTATAGTCCTCTCCATATGTCTGAGTGAAACCTCTTGCAACTAGACGTGCCTTGTACCTTTCTATGTCCCCATTGCTCTTATACTTGATGGTGAACACCCACTTGGAACTCACAGCCTTCTTGCCTTTGGGAAGTTCTTGTATATCCCATGTATGATTCCTTTCCATAGCTCCCTTCTCATCTCTTACTGCATCTAACCATTCTTTCTTGCTCTCAGCTTCTTCATAAGTCCTTGGAATCTGACTTTGTTCAATCTTTCCAAGGAATGCTTGATGACTAGATGGCAAGAGGTCAAGGGAACAAACAGCTTGTATGGGATGAGCCACGGCCTGGTTGTTGTAGAATACCCTAGTGTTCCTAAGTCTAGTACTCCTCCTTAAATGCTGAACAGGTGGTGCAGCCTCCTCTACAACCGTTTCCTCTTCCATTTGGTGAATAGGTTCCTCTATACCCACTTCCAAGTCGTCTTGTTCTTGATTTTGGGCCATAGCTTCTTCTTGGATTGGAGTTGGTTCTTGAGTTACCACCCCTTGTTCATTCTCTTGGGTATCTTGTGAACTACTTAAGGTTCTTGTTTCTTCGTGTCTTGAATCCTTTGGCAGATCATTTCCCAAATGATTCAAGAGAAACCTCAAACTCGTAGCCAAATCAGAAGGTGACCTTGAGAGATCCTTCAATCCTTCCCAATCTTTCTGATCATAATAGCTTTGTTCTTCTATGAACTTGACATCTCTAGACACATATGTCCTGTTGTTGCTCGGATCATAGCACTTATAACCCTTTTGTGTTGTCGAATATCCAAGGAACATACACTTGATGCTCTTTGCCTCCAACTTGTTTCTTAGATCACCTGGAACATACACAAAGCACACACACCCAAATACACGTAAATGATCAATGGAAGGTTTAGTTTTATTGAGTACCTCAAATGGGGATATATCTTGCAAGACTTTGGTTGGAATCCGATTGATGAGGTAGCAAGCAACCAAGACTGCATCTCCCCAAAAACTTTTAGGAACATTGGTATGAAACATCATGGATCTTGCTACTTCCATTAAGTGTCGGTTCTTCCTTTCAGCAACTCCATTTTGTTGTGGTGTGTGTGGACAGCTAGTTTGATGTAGTATTCCATGTTTGTTTAGATGAGCTTTGAATCTTTGACTTGTGTATTCCCTCCATTATCTGATCTTAACACTTTGATCTTGGCATTGAATTGATTAGTAACATAATTATGAAAGTTTATAAATGCCTCATAAACCCTATCTTTAGATGGAAGTAATGTAACCCATGTATATTTCGATTTCTCATCTATAAAGGTCACAAAGTATTTATTCCTATCTCTAGACATGTAAGGTGAGGTCCAAACATCGGAATGTACTAAATCAAAGCAATGCTCATAAATTGTAGACGATTTAGGGAAAACAACACGACAATGTTTGCCAAGGATACAAGCCTCACAAACTGAGTGATCATAAGCGACATTAGGAATTATTAAGCTTAAAGCACGAGCATGAGGATGTCCTAATCTAGCATGCCATAAGACATCTTTATTAGCAAAAACACAGGATTTGAAAGCTAAGGAATCCAAATTGCTTGGAGGGTCTTCAAGAACATAGAGCTCATCTTGAGTTACACCACCTCCAAGTATCTTACCACTCTTAATATCCTGAAAGTAAACATTGTTAGGCCCAAATGTAACATTGCAATTGAGGTCTTTAGTAGCCTTTTGACAGAAACTAGATTAGACTTAAATTTAGGTACAAAGAATGCATTAGTTTCTTTGTCAAATAGTCTTAATTTTCCGGTTCCTTCAATTGGAATACCCTTACCATCAGCTATAGTTACTTGTCCTAGACATGGTTCAATGTTCTTTAACAACCTAGCATTGCTAATCATATGGTGAGAAGCACCTGAATCCACTACCAACTTATGATCTGGTTTATCAAGCGATTTATGGGAGTAGAGTGTGATACCGGAGAGTTTTGAGGCATAGGCCTTGATGAGATCCTCCAAGTCACTCTTCTTAACATACTCCATGGATACATTCATAGCTAGCTCCCCTCCTTGGTTGGATGAACTTGCCGGTTCAGTCGCAACCATTTGAGAGATGTTAGCCTTTGAATCCTTGAACCGGTTTGGCTTGAGATGAGGATGAAGTATCCAGCACTTGTCCTTGATGTGGCCATTCCTCTTACAATGCTCACACATCACACTCTTCCTATCCTCTTGCTTAAACACGCTTTTGTTGGCCATGACTAGTTCTCCTTTACCACCAAACAAACCAATGTTGCCTTGCTCCTTTTGAATCCGTGAGCACACCTCTTCGAAATCAGGGAGTTTTGGCTCTCTCAGGATGGACTTAATCACATCCTTAAAGGCTGGATTTAGGTTGAGAAGGAGCCCAAATATCTTGTCTTGTTCCTTCCTTTCATTAAGCACCTTTGGATCCATAGAACTTGGTCTCAACATGTCAAGCTCGGACCATGTTGACTGGAACTTGCCCAGGAATTTTGTGAACTCCATATCCTCTTGGTGTAGATCATTGAGAGCCTTCTTAACCTCATACACACGGCTGAGGTTTGAAACATCCCCATACACCCTCTTGAGAGTGTCCCAAAGAGACTTGGCAGTTTCACAATGTGAATAAGCTTCAAGAATGGATGGGTCCAATGAATTTTGGAGGAATCCAAGGACTGATTGATCTTCTTGGAACCACCTAGCTTCTTCTTTTCTTGTTGCCTCATCCTTCTTCTCCTTTGGATCATCTATAGATGGAGTATTATCCTCCAAGATGTGATTCCAAAGTCCTTTGCCACAAATGGCTGTCTTGATGGTTCTTGACCATAATGTGTAGTTCAAGCCTTTGAGAACTACTGCTATCACCGTAGGTTTCAGGCTGGAACTAATTTGAACTGTATCCTCCATTGTTAGGCTTTGAAGAGCTCAAAGGAAGCAGCTTTTATGGTTGAATGAAACCGTGAGTTTTTAGTCTAAAGACTGAGAGATTTTGACAGAATTTTAGATTAGAAACTGAGAGATTTGAGTAGAAAAGATAAGAGAATGATCTTATGCTCTGATACCATGTAAGAATATTGAGATTATAGAGGAGAAATGTGAAGAATTGAATCTGAAAACTCAAAGAGAAGTATGAGAAAATGAGAAATGACTTAGACTTATGGAGAAGAATCTCCTAAGAGTATATTATACATTGAGTCTTTACAGCCCTTTTATAGAGGATTTACAATGTGAACACAAAAGAAAACGAATTCAAACTTGTGGATGAGTTTGAATAGAGGAGGAGCCTGTCAACAACCAATGAGAAGAGAGGAGACAGCATGGGCATGACTGTTTGGTGTGGTTGCCAAGACTGTGTGCAGCATGGGCATGACTGTTTGGTGTGGTTGCCAAGACTGTGTGCAGCATGGGCATGACTTTTCCACCTTGATTCTTCTCCCAAGGTAGCTATTTAACCATTTCAACCATGTGGTTAATAATAACCCATCCTTTTTCATTTCCCTTGTTATTCAAACTGAATTTTCGTGCTCACACTTGCCTTGTAGGTCAAGATAGGTCTTATTTGATTTTCCTATGTCAATATAGCTTCAAACTCAGTGTTTCACGAGAGGACCAAGCACATAGAGATCGACTGCCATAAGGTTAGGGAGAAAGTTCAAGATGGAACCATTCTGCCATGTTATACAAGGAGTGAAGACCAACTAGCTGACATCTTCACAAAGGCAGCAAGTCTCAAAGTTTGCAAGAACATCTTTAGCAAACTTGGGCTTGTTGATTTATCACACCCATGATCAAAGGTCTCCTAATCCAAGAGCAGCACACTCTTTTTCCCTTATTAAGGTTTTGTCCCAAGTGGTTTTCCTTAATAAGGTTTTTAATGAGGTGTTGCCTTGGGTTCCCAAGCTTAAGACTTTAGGGTGATTCCAAAGTCTTTAGCTTGAGGGGAGTATTGACATAGGAAAATCAAATAAGACCTATCTTGACCTACAAGGCAAGTGTGAGCACGAAAATTCAGTTTGAATAACAAGGGAAATGAAAAAGGATGGGTTATTATTAACCACATGGTTGAAATGGTTAAATAGCTACCTTGGGAGAAGAATCAAGGTGGAAAAGTCATGCCCATGCTGCACACAGTCTTGGCAACCACACCAAACAGTCATGCCCATGCTGCACACAGTCTTGGCAACCACACCAAACAGTCATGCCCATGCTGTCTCCTCTCTTCTCATTGGTTGTTGACAGGCTCCTCCTCTATTCAAACTCATCCACAAGTTTGAAATCGTTTTCTTTTGTGTTCACATTGTAAATCCTCTATAAAAGGGCTGTAAAGACTCAATGTATAATATACTCTTAGGAGATTCTTCTCCATAAGTCCAAGTCATTTCTCATTTTCTCATACTTCTCTTTGAGTTTTCAGATTCAATTCTTCACATTTCTCCTCTATAATCTCAATATTCTTACATTCAGTGCTATAAATCAAAAGATACGGACGATTTATTGTGGACATGTCAAGTTGATCGGCCAGTTAAAATGATCATTCTAAACTGATCATTGGTGCTCATTGAGTAAAGGCTTATAAATAAAGAATAATGCATAGCATCACATAGTTTTGGATAGATTGGATTACTTGGATGCTTTGTTACGGAGTTACGGACGATTTAGGGCGGACATGTCAAATTGATCGGCCAGTTAAAGTGATCATTCTAAGCTAATCATTGGTGCTCATTGAGTAAGAGTTTATAAATAAAGCATAACATGTGGCATCACGCAGTTTGCGATAACTTGGATAACTTGGACGCTTTGTTGTCTCTTCTTATGTCTCAAATTTTGACAAAATATTGAAATTTTATCTAGCTTAACATGGGAATTGGATTCGTGTCATTCTGAGCTTAAAATAAAAAGTTAGCAACGATTTACTGTACATATGTCAACTTGATCGGCCAGTTAATATGATTATTCTAAACAGATCATTGGTGCTCATTGAATAGAGGCTTATTAATGATGCATAATGCATGGCATCACACAATTTGTGATAGATTGGATTACTTAGACACTTTGTCATATCTATTTCAGTCTCAAATTTTGTTACAATATAGAAACTTGAGCTAGCTTAACGTGGGCATTGGTTTCGTGTGTTTCTGAGCTCTAAATCAAGAGTTACGGACGATTTAGTGCAGACATGTCAAATTGATCGACGAGTTAAAATGATCAATCCAAACTGATCATTGGTACTCATTAGGTAAAGGCTTATAAATGTGGTATAGGGCATGGCATCACGGAGTTTGGGATGGATTGGATTACTTGGATGCTTTGTCGTATCTATTTCTGTCTCAAATTTTGTCACAATATAGAAAATTGAGCTAGTTTAACGTGGGCATTGGATTTGTCATTATGTGCTCTAATCAAATGTTATGGACAATTTAGTGCGGATATATCAAGTTGATCGGCCAGTTAATGTGATCATTCTAAACTAATCATTTGTGCTCATTAAGTAAAGGATAATAAATGAAGCATAATGCATGGCATCACATAGTTTTAGATATATTGGATTTCTTGGATGCTTTATCATATCTATTTCTATCTCAAATTTTGTTACAATATAGAGATTTGAGATTGCTTAACATGGGCATTGGATTATAGTCATTTTGATCTCCGAATCAAAAGTTAGTGCGGACAAGTCAAGTTGATTGGCAAGCTAAAGTGATCATTCTAAACTAATCGTTTGTTTTGATTGAGTAAAGGCTAATAAATGAAGCATAATGGTTGGCATCACACAATTTGGGATAGATTGGATTACTTGTACACTTTTTCGTATCTAGTTCTGTCTCAATTTTTGTGACAATATCGAAAATTGAACTAGATTAATGTTTGCATTGGATTCGTGTCATTCTGAGATACAAATCAGAATTTATGGACAATTTAGTGCAGACATTTCAAGTTGATAGGGAAGTTAAAATGATAATTCTAAACCGATCAGTTGTGCTCATTGAGTAAAGGCTTATAAATGAAGCATAATGCATGGCATCACTCAGTTTAGGATGGATTTGATTACTTGGGCACTTTTTCGTATCTATTTCTGCCTCAAATTTTGTAACAATATAGAAAATTGAGCTAGTTTAACGTGGGCATTGGATTCGTGTGTTTCTGAGCTCTAAATAAAAAGTTATGGAAAATTTAGTGTGGACATGTCAAGTTGATCGGCGAGTTAAAATGATCATTCTAAACAGATCATTGGTGCTCATTAAGTAAAGGCTTATAAATGAGGCTTTAAGCATGGCATCACGCAGTATGCAATTGATTGGATTACTTGGACGCTTTGTGGCACTACTTCTATTTCAAATTTTGTCACAATATAGAAAATTGAACAAGGTTAATGTGGGCATTGGGTTCGTGTGTTTCGGAGTATAATGCATGGCATCATGCAGTTTGGGATATATTGGATTACTTGGATGCTCTGTCGTATCTATATTTGTCTCAACTTTTATCACAATATAGAAAATTGAGCTACTTTAGTGCGGACTTGTCAAGTTGATCGGCCAGTTAATATGATTATTCTAAACTGATCATTGGTGCTCATTGAGTAAAGGTTTATAAATGAACCATAATGCATGGCATCCTGCAGTTTTAGATAGATTGGATTAGTTGGACACTTTGCCATATCTAGTTCTCTCTTAAATTTTGTCAAAATATAGAAAATTGAAATAGCTTAACGTGGGCATTGGATTCTTGTCATTCTAAGATATAAATCAAAACTTACGGACGATTTGGTGAAGTCATGTCAAATTGATCGGCCAATTGAAATGATCATTCTAAATTGATCATTGGTGCTTATTGAGTAAGACTTATAAATAATGTATAAGGCATGGCATCACACAGTTTGGGATAGATTGGATTACTTGGAGGCTTTGTCGTATCTATATTTGTCTCAAATTTTTACTCAATATAGAAAATTGAGCTAGCTCAACATGGGCATTGGATTCGTGTCATTCTGAGCTATAAATGTTGTATATTGCACAGCATCTCGCCGTTTGGGATAGAACGCATTCTTCTAAACTGGTTATTGGTTCTCAATGAGTAAAGGCTTATAAATGAAACATAATGCATGGCATCACGAGGTTTTTGATAGATTGGATTACTGGGACGCTTTGTCATATCTAGTTCTATCTCAGATTTTGTCACAATATAGAAACTTGAACTAGCTTAAAGTGGGAATTGGATTCGTGTCATTCTCAGCTTTAAATCAAAACTTATGGACAATTTGGTGAAGACATGTCAAGTTGATCGGTGTGTTAAAATGATCATTCTAAAGTGAGCATTGGTGCTCATTAAGTAAACACTTATAAATGAATACCAATGCATGGAATCACGTAGTTTGAGATGGATTGGATTACTTGGATGCTTTGTTGTAAATTTATTTCTCACATTGTGTCACAATATCAAATATTGAACTAGCTTAATGTGGGCGTTGGATTCGTGTCATTCTGAGCTCTACATCAAAAGTTATGGACGATTTAGTGCAGACATGTCAAATTGATCGGCCAGTTAAAGTGATCATTCTTAACTGATCATTGTTGCTCACTGAGTGAAGGCTTATAAATTAAGCACAATGCATCACTTCACATAGTTTGGGATAGATTGGATTACTTGAACGATTTGTCATATCTAGTTTTGTATCAAATTTTGTAACAATATAGAAAATTGAACTAGCTTAATGTGGGCAATTGATTCGTGTCAATCTGCCCTATAAATCAAAAGTTAAGAACTATATAGTGCAGACATGTCAAGTTGATCGGCCAGTTAAAATGATCATTTTAAACTGATAGTTGGTGGTCATTGAGTAAAAGCTTATAAATGAAGAATAATGCACGACATCACAAAGTTTGGGATCGACTGGATTCCTTTTACGCTTTGTGGTATCTATTTCTGTTTAAAATTTTGTCACAATATAGAAAATTGAGCTAGCTTAAAGTGGGCAATGGATTTGTGTCATTCTGAGAACTAAATCAAAAGTTACGGACGATTTAGTGCGTACATGTCAAGTAGACAGACTAGTTAAAGTGATCATTCAAAACTGATCATTGGTGCTCATTGAGAAAAGCCTTAGAAAAGGAGCGTAATGCATGGCATCACATAGTTATGGATAGATTGGATTACCTGGACGCTCTGTCGTATCTATTTCTATCTCAAATTTGGTTACACTAAATCATTTTAAACTGATAAAAACTTACGGACGATTTAGTGCGAGTTAAAGTGATCATTCTAAACTGATCATTGGTGCTCATTAAGTAAAGGTTTATAAATGAGGAATAAAGCATGTCATCCCGTAGTTTGGGATAGACTGGATTACTTTGACTCATTGTCGTATCTAGTTCTGTTTCACATTTTTTCACAATATAGAAAATTGAACTAGCTTAATGCGGGCATTGGGTTTGTGTCATTCTAAGCTACACATTAAAGTTATGGACAATTTAGTGCAAATATATCAAGTTGATCGGCCAGTTAAAATGATCATTCTAAACTGATCATTGGTGCTCATTGAGTAAACGCTTATAAATGAAGAATAATGCATGGCATCACGCAGTTTGAGATGTACATGATTACTTGAATCCTTTTTCATATGTATTTATTTCTCAATTTTTGTCACAATATAGAAAATTGAGCTACTTAACATAGGCATTGGATTCGTATCATTCTGAGCACTAAATCAAAAGTTATGGACGATTTAGTGCGTGCATGTCAAATTGATCGGCCAGTTAAAGTGATCATTCTAAACTGATTATTATTGCTCACTGAGTGAAGGCTTATAAATTAAGAACAATGCATCGCATCATGTAGTTTTGGATAGATTGGATTACTTGAACGATTTGTCGTATCTAGTTTTGTATCAAATTTTGTAACAATATAGAAAATTGAACTAGCTTAATGTGGGCAATTGATTCGTGTCAATCTGCCCTATAAATCAAAAGTGATGAACTATATAGTGCAGACATGTCAAGTTGATCGGCAACTTAAAATGATCATTTTAAACTGATAGTTGGTGGTCATTGAGTAAAAGCTTATAAATGAAGAATAATGCACGGCATCACGAAGTTTGGAATGGATTGGATTCTTTTTACGCTTTGTGGTATCTATTTCTGTCTAAACTTTTGTCACAATATAGAAACCTGAGCTAGCTTAAAGTGGGCATTGGATTTTTGTCATTCTGAGCTCTAAATCAAAAGTTACAGACGATTTAGTGCGTACATGTCAAGTAGACCGACTAGTTAAAGTGATCATTCAAAACTTATCATTGGTGCTCATTGAGAAAAGGCTTATAAAAGGAGCGTAATGCATGGCATCACACAGTTATGGATAGATTGGATTACTTGGACGCTCTGTCATATCTATTTCTGTCTCAAATTTGGTTACACTAAATCATTTTAAACTGACCAAAACTTACGGACGATTTAGTGCGAGTTAAAGTGATCATTCTGAACTGATCATTGGTGCTCATTAAGTAAAGGTTTATAAATGAGGCATAAAGCATGGCATCACACAGTTTGGGATAGATTGGATTACTTTGACGCATTGTCGTATCTAGTTCTGTTTCACATTTTTTCACATTATAGAAAATTGATCTAGCTTAATGCGGGCATTGGGTTCGTGTCATTCTAAGCTACACATTAAAGTTATGGACAACTTAGTGCAAATATTTTAAGTTGATCGGCCAGTTAAAATGATTATTTTAAACCGATCAATGGTGCTCATTGAGTAAATGCTTATAAATGAAGAATAATGCGTGGCATCACGCAGTTTGAGATGTACAGGATTACTTGAATCCTTTGTCATATGTATTTATTTCTCAATTTTTGTCACAATATATAAAATTGAGCTACTTAACATGGGCATTGGATTCGTATCATTTTGAGCACTAAATCAAAAGTTATGGACGATTTAGTGCGTGCATGTCAAGTTGATCGTTTAGTTAAAGTGATCATTCTAAATTGATCAGTGGAGCTCAATACGTAAAGGCTTATAAATGGAGCATAATCAATGGCATCACATAGTTTTGGATAGATTGGATTACTTGGATGTTTTGTCATATCTATTTTGGTCTCAATTTTTTATACGCAATTGAAAATTGAGCTAGCTTAACGTGGGCATTGGGTTCATGTTTTCGGAGCTCTAAATCAAAAGTTATGGACGATTTAGTGCGGGCATGTCAAGTTGATCGGCCAATTAAATGATCATTCTAAACTGATCATTGGTGCTTATTGTCTAAAAGCTTATAAATGAAAAATAATGCATGGAATCACGCATTTTGGGATGGATTGGAATACTTGGACGCTTTGTCATTTCTATTTCTATCTCAAATTTTGTAACAATATAGAAAATTGAGCTACCTTAATGTGGACATTGGATTTGTGTCATTCTGAGCTCTAAATCAAAAGTTACGGACCATTTAGTGTGGACATGTCAAGTTGAGTGGAAAGTTAAAGTGATCATTCTAAATAGATCATTGGTGCTCAATAAATAAACACTTATAAATGAAGTATAAAGCATGGCATCAAGTAGTTTGGATAGATTGGATTATTTGGACGCTTTGTTGTATCTATTTCTGTCTCAAATTTTGTCACACTATAGAAAATTGAAATAGCTTAATGTGGGCATTGTATTCGTGTCATTCTGAGCTCTAAATCAAAAGTTAGAGACGATTTAATGCAGAAATATCAAGCGGATCGGCCAGTTAATGTGATCATTCTAAACTGATTATTGCTGCTCATTGAGTAAAGGCTTATAAATGAAGCATAATGCATCACATCACTCAGTTCGCGATAGAGTGGATTACTTGGGCGCCTTGTCATATCTTGTTCTGTCTCAAATTTAGTCACAATATAGAAAATTGAACTAGATTAATGTGGGAAATTGATTCATGTCATTCTGACCTATAAATCAAAAGTTATGGACGATGTAGTGCATACATGTAAAGTTGATCGGAAAGTTAAAATGATCATTCTAAATGGATCGTTGGTGCTCATTGAATAAAAGCTTATAAATGAAAAATAATGCACGGCATCACGCAGTTTGGGATGGACTAGATTACTTGTCCGCATGGTCGTATCTATTTCAGTCTCAAATTTTGTTGCAATATAGAAAATTGAAGTAGCTTAATGTGGGCAATTTATTCGTGTCATTCTGACCTATAAATCAAAAGTTATGGACGATATAGTGCAAAAATGTTAAGTTGATCGGCAAGTTAAAATGATCATTCTACTCTGATCATTGGTGCTCATGGAGTAAAAGCTTTTAAATGAAGCATAATGCACGACATCACGCAGTTTGGGATGGACTGGATTACTTGGTGCTTTCTCATATCTATTTCTATCTCAATTTTTGTCACTATATAGAAAATTGAGCTAGCTCAAAGTGGGCATTGGATTCGTTTCATTCTAAGCTCTAAATCAAAAGTTACGAATGATTTAGTGCGTACCTGTCAAGTTGATCGGCTGGTTAAAGTGATCATTCAAAACTGATCATTGGTGCTCATTGAGTGAAGGCTTATAAATGAAGCATAATGAATGGCATCACACAATTATGGATAGATTGGATTACTTGGACGCTTTGTCATATCTATTTATGTATCAAATTTTGTTACACTATAGAAAATAGAGCTAGATTAACGTGGGTATTGGTTTCATATTTTCTGAGCTCTCAATCAAAAGTTACGGATGATTTAGTGCGGGCTGTCAAGTTGATCGGCGAGTTAAAATGATCATTATAAACTGATCATTGGTTCTCATTAAGTAAAGGCTTATAAATGAGGCATAAAGCATGGAATTACGTAGTTTGTGATTGATTGGATTATTTGGATGCATTGTCGTATCTAGTTCAATCTCAGATTTTGTCACAATATAGAAAATTAAACTAGATTAATGTGGCCAATTTATTCGTGTCATTCTGACATAAAAATCAAAAGTTATGGACGATATAGTGCATACATGTCAAGTTGATTGGGATGTTAAAATGATCATTCTAAACTGATCGTTAGAGCTCATTGAGTAAAAGCTTATCAATGAAGAATAATGCACGGCATCACGCAGTTTGAGATGGATTGGATTACCTGGATGCTTTTTCATATCTATTTCAGTGTCAAATTTTGTCACAATATCGAAAATTGAGCTAGCTTAAAGTGGGCATTGGATTCTTGTCATTCTGACTCTAAATCAAAAGTTACGGACGATTTAGTGCGTACATGTCAAGTTGATCGGGTCTTTAATGTGATCATTAAAAACTGATCATTGCTGCTCATTGAATAAAGGCTTATAAATGGAGCATAATGCATGTCATCATGCAGTTATGGATAGATTGGATAACTTGACTGCTTTGTCATATCTATTTCTGCCTCAGATTTTGTTATATTAAAGAAAATTGAGCTAGCTTCACGTGGGTATGGATTCGTATTTTCTGGGCTCTAAATCGAAAGTTACGGACGATTTACTGTGGGCATGTCAAGTTGATCGGCGAGTTAAAATGATCATTCTAAACTGATCATTGCGACTCATTAAGTAAAGGCTTATAAATAAGGCATAAAGCATGGCATCACGCAATCTGGGATAGATTGGATTACTTGGACGCATTGTCGTATCTAGTTCTATTTCAAATTTTGACAAAATATAGAAAATTGAACTAGGTTAATGTGGCATTGGATTCGTGTCATTCTAAGCTACAAATCAAAAATTATGGACAATTTACTACAAACATGTCAAGTTGATCTGCCACTTAAAATGATCATTATAAACTGATCATTGGTGCTCATTGAGTAAAGGCTTATAAATGAAGCATAAAGCATGGCATACAGTAGTTTGGATAGATTGGATTACTTGGACGCTTTGTCGTCTCTTATTTTGTAACAAATTTTTTCAAAACATAGAAAATAGAGCTAGCTTAACGTGAGCGTTGGATTTATGTCATTCTGAGCTCTAAATCAAAAGTTACAGACATGTCAAGTTGATCGACTAGTTAAAATAATCATTCTAAACTGATCATTGGTGTTCATTGAGTAAAGGCTTATCAATGAAATGCATGGCATCACACATTTTGGGATGGAGTGGATTACTTGGATGGTTTATTGTATCTATTTATGTCTCAAATTTTGTCATAATATAGAAAATTGAGCTAGCTTTACGTGGGCATTGGATTCTTGTCATTCCGAGATCTAAATCAAAAGTTACAAACGATTAAATGCGGATATGTCAAGTTCATCGGGCAGCTAAAGTGATCAATCAAAACTGATCATTGGTGCTCATTGAGTAAAGGCTTATAAACAACATATAATTCATGGCATCATGTAGTTCGGGATAGATTGGATTACTTGGATGCTTTGTAGTATCTAGTTCTGTTTCAAATTTTGTCACAATATATAAAATTGAACTAGATTGACGTGAGCATTGGATTTTTGTCATTTTAGAGTTCTAAATTAAAACTTACGGACGATTTAGTGCGGACATGTCAAGTTGATCGGCTAGTTAAAGTGATCTATCTAAACTGATCATTGGTGGTCATTGAGTAAAAGATTGTAAATGGAAAATAATGCATGGCATCACGCAGGTTGGGATAGATGGGATTACTTGGACGTTTTGTCGTACCTTATCCAGTCTCAAAAATTGTCACAATATAGAAAATTTAACTAGCATAATGTGGGCAATTGATTCATGTCATTCTGAGCTATAAATCAAAAATTATGGACGATACTACAGACATGTCAAATTGATCAACTAGTTAAAATGATCATTCTAAACTGATCGCTTGTGCTTATTGTGTAAAAGCTTATAAATGAAGGATAATGCATGGCATCACGCGGTTTGGGATGGGATGGATTACTTGGATGCTTTGTCGTATCTATTTCTGTCTCAAATTTTGTCACAATATAAAAAATTGAGCTAGATTAAATTGGGCATTGGATTCGTGGCATTTGAGCTCTAAATTAAAAGTTACGGACGATTTAGTGCCGACATGTCAAGTTGATCGGTCAGTTAAAGTGATCATTCTAAACTGATTATTGGTGCTCATTGAGTAAATGCTTACAAATGAAGCATAATGCATTGCATCACACAGTTTGGGTTATATATGATTATTTGACGCTTTGTTGTATCTAGTTCTGTTTCAAATTTTGTCACAATATAGCAAATTGAACTTGCTTAATGTGGGCATTGGATTCATGTCATTCTCAGCTATAAATCAAAAGTGATGGACGATTTAGTGTAGACATGTCAAGTTGATCGATCAGTTAAAATGATCATTCTAAACTGATCGTTCGTGCTCGTTGAGTAAAACCTTATAAATGAAGAATAATGCATGGCATCACGCAGCTTGGGATGCACTGGATTACTTGGACGCTTTGTCGTATCAATTTATGTCTCAATTTTCTAAGAATACAGAATATTGAGCTAGTTTAACGTGGGCATTGGATTCGTGTTATTCTGAGCTCTAAACCAAAAATTATGGACGATTTAGTGCGGACATGTTTAGTCTATCCGCCATTTAAAGTGATCATTTGAAACTGGTCATTCGTGCTCATTAAATAAAGGCTTATAAATGAAGCATAAATCATGGCATCACACAGTTTGGGATAGGTTGGATTACTTGAACGCTTTGTCATATCTAGTTGTGTCTCAAATTTTATAATAATATAGAAAATTGAACTAGCTTAATGTGGGCATTATATTCATGTCATTACGAGCTATAAATCAAAAGTTATGGACAACTTAGTGCACACATGTCAAGTTGATCGGCCAGTTAAAATGATCATTCTATACTGATCATTGGTGCTCATTGAGTAAAAGCTTCTAAATGAAAAATTATGCATGACATCACACAATTAGGGATGGATTGGATTACATGGACGCTTTGTCAAATGTATTTCTAATTCAAATTTTTTCAAAATATAGAAATATGAACTAGCTTGACGTGAGCATTGGATTTGTGTCATTCTGAGCTTTAAATCAAAAGTTATGGACGATTTAGTGCAGACATGTCAAGTTTATCAGCTAGTTAAAGCGATCATTCTACAGACATGTCAAGTTTATCGGCTAGTTAAAGTTATCATTCTAAACTGATCATTGGTGCTCATTGAGTAAATGCTTTTAACTGAACCACAATGCATGGCATCACGCAGTTTGGGATAGATTGGATTACTTGGACACTTTCTCGTATCTTGTTCTGTCTCATAGTTTATCACAATATAGAAAATTGAACTACCATAATGTGGGCAATTGATTCGTGTCATTCTGAGCTATAAATCAAAAGTTATGGACGATATAATGCAGACATGTCAAGTTGATAGGCCAGTTAAAATGATCATTCTAAACTAATCGTTGGTGCTTATTTAGAAAAAATTTATAAATAAATAATAATGCATGGCATCACTCAGTTTGGGATGGATTGAATTACTTGGATGCTTTGGCATACCTATTTCTATCTCAAATTTTTTCACAATATAGAAAATTGAGCTAGCTTAAAATGGGAATTGGATTCGTGTCATTCTAAGCTATAAATCAAAAGTTACGAACGATTTACTGCGGACATGTCAAGTTGATCGGGTGGTTAAGATCATCATTCTAAAATGATCATTGGTGCTCATTGAGTAAAGGCTAATAAATGAAGCATAATGCATAGTATCGCATAGTTTTCGATAGATTGGATTACTTGGATGCGTTGTCGTATCTAGTTTTGTTTCAAGTTTTGTCACAATGTAGAAAATTGAATTTTCTTAATGTGGGCATTGGATTCGTGTAATTCTCAGCAATAAATGAAAAAGTTATGGACGATTTAGTGCAAAAAAATGTCAAGTTGATCGATCTGTTAAAATGATCATTCTTAACTGATCGTTGGTTCTCATTGTGTAAATACTTATAAATGAACCATAATGAATGGCATCACACATTTTTGGATAGATTAGATTACTTGCAGGCTTTGTTGTATCTATTTATGTATCAAATTTTGTTACAATATAGAAAATTTAGGTAGCTTAAGGTGGGCATTGGATTCGTGTCATTCTAAGCTTTAAATCAAAAGTTACACACAATTTAGTTTGGACATTTCAAATTGAGTGGCCAGTTAAAGTGATCATTCTAAACAAATCATTGGTGCTCATTAAGTAAATGCTTATAAATGAAACATAAAGCATGGCATCAAGTAGTTTGAATTGATTGGATTACTTGGATGCTTTTCTATCTCTATTTTGTCTTCAATTTTGTCAAAATATAGAAAATGGAGCTAGCTTAATGTGGGCATTGGATTCATTTCATTCAGAGCTCTAAATCAAAAGTTACGAATGATGTAGTGTGGACATGTCAAGTTGAGTGGCTTGTTAAAGTGATTATTCTAAACAGGTAATTGGTCCTCATTAAGTAAATGCTTATAAATAGCATAAAGCATGGCATCAAGTAGTTGGGATAGATTGGATTACTTGGACTCTTTGTCATCTCTACTTCTGTCTCAAGTTTTGTCAAAATATAGAAAAATCGAGCTAGTTTAACATGGGCATTTGATTCGTGTCAATCATAAATTACGGACTATTTTGTGTGGACATGTTAAATTGATCGGTCAGTTAATATGATTAATCTAAACTGATCATTGGTGTTCATTGAGTAAAGGTTTATAAATGAAACATAATGCATGGAATCACGCAGTTTAGGATAGATTGGATTACTTGAACGTTTGTCATATCTAGTTCTGTCTCAGATTTTTTCAAAATATAAAAAATTGAGCTAGCCTAACGTAGGCATTGGATTCGTGTCATTCTGAACTCTAAGTCAAAAGTTACGGATGATTTAGAGTGGATAGTTCAAGTTTAGTAAATACTTATAAGTGAACCATAATGAATGGCATCACACATTTTTGGATAGATTGGATTACTTGAACGCTTTGTCGTATCTATTTATGCCTCAAATTTTGTTATAATATAGAAAATTGAGATAGCTTAACGTAAGAATTGGACTCATGTCATTCTGAGCTTTAAATCAAAAGTTACACATGATTTAGTTTGGACATGTCAAATTGAGTTGCCAGTTAAAGTGATCAATCTAAACAGATCATTGGTGCTCATTAAGTAAAGGCTTATAAATGAAGCATAAAGCATGGCATCAAGTAGTTTGGATAGATTGGATTACTTGGACACTTTGTCATCTCTATTTTTTATTCAATTTTTTCACAATATAAAAAACTGAACTAGCTTAATGTGGGCATTGGATTCGTGTCATTCTGAGCTCTAAATTATAAGTTACGTACGATTTAGTGCGTACATGTCAAGTTGAGTGGCAATTTAAAGTGATCATTCTAAACAGATCATTGGTGCTCATTAAGTAAACACTTATAATAAAGCATAATTCATGGCGTATAGATTTGATTACTTGGACACTTTGTCGTCTCTATTTATGTCTCAGATTTTGTCAAAATATTGAAAATTGAGCTAGCTTAACGTGTGCATTGGATTCATGTCATTCTGATCTCTAAGTCAAAAGTTACGGAAGATTTAGAGTAGATAGTTCAAGTTTAGTAAATACTTATAAATGAACCATAATGAATGGCATCACATATTTTTGTATAGATTGGATTACTTGAACGCTTTGTCGTATCTATTTATGTTTCAAATTTAGTTATAATATAGAAAATTGAGATAGCTTAACGTGGGCATTGGAATCATGTCATTCTGAGTTTTAAATCAAAAGTTACACATGATTTAGTTTGGACATGTCAAATTGAGTTTCCAGTTAAAGTGATCATTCTAAACAGATCATTGGTGCTCATTAAGTAAAGGCTTATAAATGAAGCATAAAGCATGGCATCAAGTAGTTTGGATAGATTAGATTACTTGGACGCTTTGTCAACTCTATTTTTTCTTCAATTTTGTCACAGTATAAAAAACTGAACTAGCTTAATGTGGGCATTGGATTCGTGTCATTCTGAGCTCTAAATTATAAGTTACGTACGATTTAGTGCATACATGTCAAGTTGAGTGGCCATTTAAAGTGACCATTCTAAACAGATTATCGGTGCTCATTAAGTAAACGCTTATAATAAAGCATAATTCATGGCATATAGATTGGATTACTTGGACTCTTTGTTGTCTCTATTTATGTCTCAGATTTTGTGAAAATATTGAAAATTGAGCTAGCTTAACGTGTGCATTGCATTCATGTCATTCTGATCTCTAAGTCAAAAGTTACATACAATTTAGAGTGGAAAGTTCAACTTGATCGGTTAGTTAATATGATTATTCTAAACTGATCATTACTGCTCATTGACTAAGGGCTTCTAATTGAAGCATAATGAATGGCATCACGCAGTTTGGGATCGATTGGATTACTGGGACGTTTTATCGAGCTAGTTTTGTCTCAAATTTTGTAATAATATAGAAAATTTAACTAGCTTCATGAGGTTATTGGATTCGTGTCATTATGAGCTCTAAATCAAAAGTTACGGACAATTTCGTGCGGACATGTCAAGTTGATCGACCATTTCAAATGATCATTCTAAACTGATCGTTAGTGATCGTTGAGTAAAAGCATATAAATGAAGAATAATGCATGGCATCATGCCGTTCGGGATGGACTAGATTACTTGGATGCTTTGTCGAATCTATTTGTTTCTCAAGTTTCCCCCAATATAGAAAATTGAGGTAGCATAACGTGGTCATTGGATTCGTGTCATTCTAAGCTCTAAATCAAAAGTTACGAACGATTTAGTTCGGACATGTCAAGTTGATCGGCCATTTGAATTGATCATTCTATACTGATCATTGGTGTTCATTGAGTAAAGGCTTATTAATGAAGAATAATACATGGCATCACGCAGTTTTGGATGGACTCGATCACTTGGATAGTTTGTTATATCTAATTATATCTCAAATTTTGTCATAATATAGAAAATTGAGCTAGCTTGACGTGGGCATTGGATTCTTGTCATTCCGATATCTAAATCAAAAGTTAGAAATGATTTAATGCGTATATGTCAATTTGATCGGCCAGCAAAAGTGATCAATCAAAATAGATCATTGGTGCTCATTGAGTAAAGGCTAATGAATAACGTATAATGCATGGCATCACATAGTTTGGGATTGATTGGATTACTTGGATGCTTTGTAGTATCTAATTCAGTTTCAAATTTTGTCACAATATATAAAATTGAACTAGATTGACATGAGCATTGGATTTTTGTCATTTTGAGTTCTAAATCAAAACTTACGGACGATTTAGTGTGGAGATGTCAAGTTGATCGGCTAGTTAAAGCGATATGTCTAAACTGATCATTGGTGCGCATTGAGTAAGGGATTATAAATGGAGAATAATGCATGGCATCACGCAATTTGGGATAGATTGGATTACTTGGACGTTTTTTCATATCTTGACCTGTCTCAAATATTTTCACAATATGGAAAATTGAACTAGCATAATGTGGGCAATTGATTCGTGTCATTCTGAGATATAAATCAAAAGTTATGGACGATATTCTGCAGATATGTCAAATTAGTTGAACAGTTAAAATGATCATTCTAAACTGATCGCATGTGCTTATTGAGTAAAAGATTATAAATGAAAAATAATGCATGGCATCACGCTTTGTCGTATCTATTTCTGTCACAAAATTTGTCACAATATAGAAAATTGAGCTAGATAAAAGTGGGCATTGGATTCGTGCCATTTTAAGCTGTAAATCAAAAGTTATGGACGATTTAGTACAGAAATTTTAAGTTGATCGGCTAGTTAAAGTGATCATTCTAAACTGATTATTGGTGCTCATTGAGTAAATTCTTATAAATGAAGCATAATTTATGGCATCACATAGTTTGGGATATATTGCATTAATTGGACACTTTGCGATATCTAGTTCTGCTTAAAATTTTGTCACAATTTATAAAGTTGAACTAGATTAATTTGGCATTGGATTCGTATCATTTTGAGCTATAAATCAAAAGTTATGGACGATTTAGTGCAGACATGACAAGTTGACCGGCCAGTTAAAATGATCATTCTAAACTGATCATTGGTGCTCACTGAGCAAAAAAATATAAATGAAAAATAATGCATGGTAACACCCAGTTGGGATGGATTGCATTACTTGGACATTTTGTCGTGTCTATTTTGGTCTCAAGTTTTGTCCCAATATAGAAAATTAAACTAGCTGAACGTGGTCATTGGATTCGTGTCATTCTGAGCTCTAAATCAATAGTTACGAACGATTTAATGCGGACATGTCAAGTTGATCGGCCATTTAAAGGGATCATTCTACACTGGTCATTGGTACCCATTAAGTAAAGGCTTATAAATGAAGCATAAAGAATGGCATCACGCAGTTTGGGATAGAATGGATTACTTGGATGCTTTATCGTCTCTACTTCTGTCACAAATTTTGTCCAAATATAGAAAATTCATCTATCTTAACGTGGGCACTGGGTTCGTGCCATTCTCAGCACAAAATCAAAAGTTACGGACGATTTAGTGCGGACATGTCAAGTTGTTCGGCCAATTAATATGATTATTCTAATCTAGTCATTGATTCTCATTGAGTAAAGGCTTATAAAAGAATCATAATCCATGGCATCACACAGTTTTGGATATGTTGGATTACTAGGAAATTTTGTCATATCTATTTCGGTCAAAATTTTGTTACAATATAGAAAATTGAGCTAGCTTAACATGGGCATTGGATTCATCTCATTCTGAGATCAAAATCAAATGTTAATGACGAAGTGCGGACATGTCAAGTTGATCTGCAAGTTAAACTGATCATTCTAAACTGATCATTGGTGCTCATTGAATAAATGCTTTCAAATGAAGTATAATGCATGCCATCCCACAGTTTGTGTTATATTGGATTACTTGGATGCTTTGTCATTTCTAGTTTTGTTTCAAATTTATTACAATATAGAAAATTGAACAAGCTTAATGTGGTCATTGGATACGTATCATTGTGAGCTCTAAATCAAAAGTTACAAACAATTTAGTGCGGACATGTCAAGTGATCGGTCAGTTAAGTGATTATTCTAAACTGATCATTGGTGCTCATTAAGTAAAGCCTTATAAATGAAGCATAATGCATGATATCACGCAGTTTGTGTTATATTGGATTATTTGGGAGCTTTGTCATATCTAGTTTTTTTTTAAATTTTGTCACAACATAGAAAATTGAACTAGCTTAATGTGGGCATTGGATTCGTGTCATTATGAGTTATAAATCAAAAGTTATGGACAATTTAGTGCATACATGTCATGTTGATCGGCCAGTTAAAATGATCATTTTAAACTGATCATTGGTGCTCATTGATAAAAAGCTTATAAATGAAGAATAATGCATGCCATCACGCAGTTTGGATGGACTGGATTACTTGGACGCTTTATTGTATCTATTTTTGTCTCAAATTTTGTCACAATATAGAAAATTAAGCTAGCTTAACTTGGGCATTGGAGTCGTTTCATTCAGAGCTCTAAATCAAAAGTCACGGACGATTTAGTGCAAACATGTCAAGTGGATCGGCTAGTTAAAGTGATCATTCTAAACTTATCATTGGTGATCATTGAGTAAATGCTTATAAATGAAGCATAATGTATGGCATCATGCAGTTTGGGTTATATTGGATTACTTGGGAGTTTGTCGTATCTAGTTTTGTTCCAAATTTTGTCACAATATAGAAAATTGAACTAGCTTAATGTGGGCATTGAATTTGTGTCATTCAGAGCTATAAATCAAAAGTTATGGACGATTTAGTGCATACATGTCAAGTTGAACGGTCCTTTAAAATGATCATTCTAAACTGATTATTGGTGCTGATTGAATAAAATCTTATAAATGAAGAATTATGCATGGCATCATGTAGTTTGGGATATATTACATTACTTGGACGCTTTGCCGTATTTAGTTTTGTTTAAAATTTTGTCACAATATAGAAAATTGAACTAGATGAATGCAGGCATTGGATTCGTATCATTTTGAGCTATACATCAAAAGTTATGGACGATTTAGTGCAGACATGACAAGTTGATCGGCTAGTTAAAATGAGCATTCTAAACTGATCATTGGTGCTCACTGAGTAAAAGCTTATAAATGAAAAATAATGCATGACAACACCCAGTTCGGATGGATTGGATTACTTGGACGCTTTGTTGTGTCTATTTCTGTCTCATATTTTTGTCACCATATAGAAAATTGAGCTAGCTTAACGTGTGCATTGAATTCGTGTCATTCTAAGCTCTGAATCAAAATTTACAAATGATTTAGTGCGGACATGTCAAGTTTATTGGCCAGTTAAAGTGCTCATTCAAAATTGATCATTGGTGCTCATTGAGTAAAAAAATATAAATAAACCATAATGCATGACATCACACAGTTTGGGATAGATTTGATTACTTGGACGCTTTGTCATATCTAGTTCGGTCTCAAACTTGTCGCAATATATAAAATTTAATTAGATTAATGTGGGCATTGGATTTGTGTCATTCTGAACTATACATCAAAAGTTATGTACAATTTAATGCAGACATGTCAAGTTGGTCGGCCAGTTAAAATGATCATTCTAAACTGATCATTGGTGCCCATTGAGTAAATGCTTATAAATAAAAAAATGCATGGCATCACGCAGTTTGGGATGGATTCGATTACTTGGACGTTTTGTCGTATCTATTTCTGTCTCAGATTTTGTCACAATATAGAAAATTGAGCAAGATTAATGTGGGCTTTGGATTGTGTCCTTCTGAGCTCTAAATCAAAAGTTACGGACGATTTAGTGCGGACATGTCAAGTTGATCGGCCAGTTAAAGTGATCATTCTAAATTGGTCAGAGGTGCTCATTTAGTAAAGGCTTATAAATGAAGCATAATGCATGGCATCACACAGTTTAGGATATATTGGATTACTTGGATGCTTTGTCGTATCTAATTCTGTTTCAAATTTTGTCACAATATAGAAAATTGACCTATCTTAATGTGGGCATTGGATTCGTGTCATTCTTAGGTATAAATAAAAAGTTATGGATGATTTAGTGAAGACATGACAAGGTTATCACCCTGTTAAAATGATTATTCTAAACTGAACATTTGTGCTCATTGAGTAAAAGCTTATAAATAAAAAATAATGCATTGGATCATTCTGTTTCAAATTTTGTCACAATAAAGAAAATTGAGCTAGCTTAACATGGGCATTGGATTCGTGTCATTCTAAGCTCTATATCAAAAGATACGTACAATTTAGTGCGGACATGTGAAGGTTATCGGCCACTTAAAGTAATCATTCTAAACTGATCATTGGTGCTAATTGAGTAAATGCTGATAAATGAAGCATAATGTATGGCATTACGCAGTTTGAGTTATATTGGATTTCCTGGACGCTTTGTCGTATCTAGTTCTGTTTTAAATTTTTTCACAATATAGAAAATTGAACTAGCTTAATGTGGGCATTGCATTTGTGTCATTCTGAGCTATAAATCAAAAGTTATATACGATTTAGTGCACACATGTCAAGTTGATCGGCCTGTTAAAATGATCATTTTAAGCTGATCATTGGTGCTCATTATGTAAAAGCTTTTAAATGAAAAATAAAGCATGGTATTACGCAGTTTGGGATAGATGAGATTACTTGGACGCTTTGTCGTCTTTATTTTTGGCTCAAATTTTGTCAAAATATAGAAAATTGAGCTAGCTAAATGTCATTATGAGCTATAAATCAAAAGTTATGGAGGATTTAATGCAGACATGACAAGTTTATCGACCAGTTAAAATGATCATTGTAAACTGATCATTGGTGCTCATCGAGTAAAGGCTTATAAATGTAGCATAATGCATGGCATCACACGGTTTTGGTTAGATTGGATTACTTGGACGCTTTGTCGTATCTATTTATGTCTCAAATTATGTTATACTATAGAAATATGAGCTAGCTTAACGTGTACATTGGATTCGTTTGTTTCGGAGCCCTAAATCAAAAGTTACGCACGATTTAGTGCGGACATGTGAAGTTGATTGGCTATTTCAAGTGATTATTCTGAACTGATCATTGGTGCTATAAAGCATGGCATCAAGCGATTGGATGCTTTGTGATACAAGCCTCGATTCAAGGCTTATATGCGCATGGGCTGTTTGGAGAAGGTTAGGTGAAAAACTCGACCTTAGACTTCTTCGATAGGGGTTTTTGGGTTGGTATTTGATGGAAGGGTGAAGTGAACCACACGAGGGGTGATGAACCTCGTGATAAATCACAAACTTAGAGCTAGGAGGGCTGCTCTCAACTAGGTTCTAAGCGCACAAGTCTCTTGAGAGAATAACTAGTTGAAAGAAAATTCGATCTTTATTAATTAGCGAAAAGGTTGTCGAACTACAATGCTGGAAAGAGTCTTATTAATGCTTGACAGCTTGACCTACTAGGGTGGACTCAAATAGGAAAAGGAAAATTCACAAAAGTGCACAAAAGGAAAAGATACAAAAGTGTATAATCGAAAAGGACCTATTCCTAAAATGTCTTTGACTCAATAAATGTAAATATTCTAAATATTGACTCAATAAATGACTCAATAAAATGTCTCGGAACAAGAATCCCTCATGGATGTAAAACTTGCCATGACTCCCTATGCCACACTCCTTGTAGCTCTCAGCAAAGTCAGGATCATCCTTGTATAGGTCCTTGATGTGCTCGAATCCTAGGACCTATGCCTCTATGGTTGATATCAAGGCAAACCTCCTTGATAGTGCATCGGCTACCACATTGTCTTTGCCCTTCTTGTACTTGATGACGTACGGGAAGATCTCTATGAATTCAATCCACCTGGCATGTCTCCTTTTGAGATTGGTTTGCCCTCTGAGGTGTTTGAGAGTCTCATGATCAGTGAAGATCACAAACTCCTTGGACAGCAAGTAATGCTGCCAAGTCTCCAATGCTCGGACAAGGGCATAAAGCTCCTTGTCATAAGTGGGATAGTTCAGTGAGGCACCACCTAGCTTCTCACTGAAGTATGCTACTGGTATCCCTCCTTGGGTTAGCACTGCTCCTATGCCTATTCCAGAGGCATCACACTCCACTTCAAACGTCTTGTTGAAGTTGGGCAGGACTAGCACTGGTGCATGTGTAAGGCTGTCCTTCAAGGCCTGAAATACCTTCTCCTGAGCTTCTCCCCAGCTGAATCCCACGTTCTTCTTCACTACTGCCATCAATGGGGAGGCAATACTGCTGAAGTTGGGCACGAATCTCCTATAGAAGCTGGCCAGTCCGTGGAAGCTCCTTATTTGGCTGATGTTGCCTATTTGGCTGATGTTGCCTGGTGTTGGCCATTCTTGTATGGCTCGAATCTTCTCTTCATCAACCTGTAGGCCCTGTGAACTTACAACAAAACCTAAAAAGACAAGTTTGCATAAAGATTGGCATAAAGCTCTTCTTGTCGAAGGGTTTTAAGTACCATCTCAAGATGTGTGAGGTGTTCCCGTAGGCACTTACTATAAACTAGTATATCATCAAAGTAAACCACTACAAACTTACTGATGTACACCCTAAGAACTTGGTTCATAAGGCGCATGAAGGTGCTTGGGGCATTAGTCAAGCCAAATGGCATGACTGTCCACTCGTAGAGCCCTTGCTTTGTCTTGAAAGCAGTCTTCCATTCATCACCTTCCTTCATCCTGACCTGGTGGTATCCACTCTTGAGGTCTATCTTGGAGAAGGCCGTGGCTCCACTCAGCTCATCTAGCATGTCATCCAGCCATGGTATTGGATGCTGGTACTTGACAGTGATGTTGTTGATTGCTCGGCAGTTCACGCACATGCGCCAAGTCCCATCCTTCTTGGGCACTAGTAGCACTAGTACAACACATGGACTGAGGCTCTCTCGAACATAGCCTTTCTCCAGGAGCTCCTTGACTTGCTTCTCAAGCTCCTTGGACTCCTCTGGACTCATCCGGCAGGCTGGCCGGTTTGGGAGGGCTGCTCCGGGCACTAGATCGATCTGGTGTTCTATGCCACGTAAAGGAGGCAAGCCTGCTGGTATCTCCTCTGGAAACACATCCTGGAACTTGTTGAGGAGAGTTGCAACTTCAGGAGGTAGCTCTACCTGTTCCTGTTCTATACTCAAGATTTCTTTGAAGACCATTAGTAACATTAAATCCTTCGAGGCTAAAGCTCTCCGGACATGGCTTGGTTGAATAAGAAAATTAGACTTGATAAGTTTCTTTTCCATACTCATTTGGAGTTGTAGCTTGTGTACCTGGGCAGGTGTAAGAGGAGCCAAGCTGACCTTTCTTTTGTCATGCACAAAAGTGTAGAGATTGGTTTGGCCATCATGCCTGGTCTCTTTGTCAAACTGCCATGGTCTTCCTAGCAGAAGATGGCCAGCTCGCATGGGCACCACGTCGCACACGACTTGGTCTTGGTACTTGCCCACACTGAATGGCACAGTGACTTGCTCATGGATCTTGAGTTCCACTTTGTCATCCAGCCATCTCAGTCTATATGGTCGAGGATGCCTTGTCTTCTCTAGACCTAGCTTATAAACCATATATGCACTAGCAACATTAGTGCAAGAACCACCATCTATGATGAGGTTACATACCTTGCCCTTGATGGTGCAACGGCTATGGAAGATGTTCTCCCTTTGGATGGTCTCTGAGGGATCCACCATTGCACTGAGGATGCGTTTAGTTACCAGCACTTCCCCCACATCAGGGCACTCAATGTCACCATATTCTTTTTCTGGTTCATAGTCCTCTTCCTCTTGGGACTCATATTCTCCAGCCTCCGTAATCAGCATGACCCGGTTGTTTGTGCATTCTCTTGAGATGTGTCCACGACCCCTACACTTGAAACAAGTGATGTCACGTGATCTCTGACGGTTAGAAGACTTACCAGGCTCTCTCTGGTCACGGGTGGGTTCAGGAGGCTTGCTCTTGAAACTTGACTCGACCTCTATGCTCTTGCCTTTGTCTACGGGCTTTGGAATGTCGCTTGGTGCCCAAGGTGTCTTAGGCTTGCTGCGTATGTCTTGGCTCTTACGTTTGATGTGCTGCTCAGCCTGGACAGATAGGTGGAACAAGTCTTTGAAGTCATTGTAGATTTGCCTTTCCACCTTGCGACTGATTCTTTCTCGGAGTCTATCCAAGAATTTTGCCATCAATGCTTCTTCATCATCATTGAGCTCCAGCCTGTTCCTTAGCTTCTCGAACTCTTCATAGTACTCCTCTACTGATCGTGTACCCTGCTTAAGAGCACGAAAACAACGTTGCAAATTTCTATGAAAGTAAGGTGGAACAAACCTTTGTCGCATGAGGTCTTTCATGTCGACCCATGAGTCTATGGGCCTCACTCTTTTCCTCCTTCTGTCAGATACCTCACGATCATACCAGATGAGGGCATTGTCCGTTAGTTGTGCTACTGCCATTGAGACTCTCCTAGGTCTGGGTTGGTTGTAATGATCAAAGATATGATCCATTCTTCTCTCCCAATTTAGGTAAGCCTTGGGGTCTACTTTTCCGGCAAAACATGGAGGAGTTAGCTTAACATCAGGATGAGTTACCCGGTTGTAGGTGTGTTCATCTCCATCCTCATGATGTCTAGGAGGCATCCTTGGTCTCTGGTGAAGACCATATGGCTCGAAGCCATCATCTTCTGCTTCTGGTTGCCGTGGAGGTCCTCTCTGCCTGTGGTGATAGATATGAGGTTGTGTGTTCTCATCCCCATCTGGCTGGGGTTCCTCCTGTTCGCGCCGTGTCCTAAGGTGCTCAGGACCCTCAGGACGGTCTTGCTCAGCTCTCACGTGCCTTATGGCCTGGAATCTCACCGGTCTTTCCACGCGCTTCAACCTCTCGCCTATTGATGCAAGTTGTGTTTGGAGAGTGGTGAATATGGCCATCATGGCTTCGGTTGCTTCACTATTTTCTTCTGCCATTGCATACTACAAAGATAGAAGACAAGTTATGCTACTCCTAAATTGTTAGGAGGGTTTTGTTTTTTATAAGGGATTCGAAAAAAATGCAAAAAGGAAAATTCTAAGGAATGGAAAATTCGAATATATGGAGATTTGAATAAAAGGAAATTTTCTTGACAATTATTGCTAGCTGTCCAATTCGAAATCTTTTGGTATTTTTTCCTATTTTCGTTTATTTTCTTTTTCTTTTCTTTTAATTTAACTTAAAAATAATAGAAATATGATTCTAACAAAAAGGAAAGTCGAATATAGCAATGCAAGAATGATTCAAGAACCTAGTGATGCACGTAGGAACTAGATGCACTCGGTATGAACTTTACATGTTATTTTTTTGATTTTCTGGAATGAAACTTAAACTAATGCAAGAACAAGAAACAAGACAAGATAAAGGATAGAAACAACCTGGTTTAGGAGCTTTAAGCTCTGATACCAAAATGATACAAGCCTCGATTCAAGGCTTATATGCGCGTGGGCTGTTTGGAGAAGGTTAGGTGAGAAACTCGACCTTAGACTTCTTGGATAGGGGTTTTTGGGTTGTTATTTGATGGAAGGGTGAAGTGAACCACACGAGGGGTGATGAACCTCGTGATAAATCAAAAACTTAGAGCTAGGAGGGCTGGTCTCAACTAGGTTCTAAGCGCACAAGTCTCTTGAGAGAATAACTTGTTGAAAGAAAATTTGATCTTTATTAATTAGCAAAAAGGTTGTTGAACTACAATGCTGGAAGGAGCTTTATTAATATGCTCGACAGCTTGACCTACTAGGGTCGACTCAAATAAGAAAAGGAAAATTTACAAAAGTGCACAAAAGGAAAAGATACAAAAGTGTATAATCGAAAAAGGACCAATTCCTAAAATGTCATTGACTCAATAAATGTAAATATTCTAGATCCTACCCTGCAAAACAAAAAGAGGCAAATATTCTTATTGAAAACTTCCCTTACTTACCTCACGGCCAAGAAATGGAAGGGGGCCGTCCTTGTGGCATGCACGCGCCTTGCTCCTAGTCTTCGACTTGGAGTAGGGTTAAGAATCTTTGGGCCCTGACCTCTCTTGCCACTAAAGCCCAAGTCTCTGATGTTCCTTGTGTTGTTGAGAAGCCTTTGGACTCTTCCTTGCACTTCTGGCCCATTGTCCTTAGTCGATCTTCCTCTAGGAGATTGTCGACCCATAAGCTGAATTTGTGGAAGAGTGCCCTTGATCTGCTTCTTGTCATTGCTCCTTGAGGTACCACTGGTGTAGAGACTTCCTCTAGGTGCATGTCCTGGAGCTGGTAGCTCATCTGGTCCGAGTATTCTTGTGTAGAAGTGGAAGTGCACGTGTACTCGGCTGGATTGGCTGTACCGGCTGGATTGTGCGAGGTACTGGCCGGAATGCCTTCAGGACCGGCCAAGTTGATCCCGGAGTCGGTGGCATCACCAAGGGGACCGGCGGTGTCATACACGTCGCCAACAAGTGTGCCGGAAGCTTGGGCCTCTCCGCCGGCAATGCTGACCTGTCTGGTCCTATTGGTGGAGGGTCCGGCGGTACTGCTTGGTCTGGCAGACGTGCCAAATGTCCCGGCTGTCTCGGGCAAGCTTCCTGGTCGGCCAGTCTGGTCTCCTGGCTGGATGTACGACTCTATTTCTTACTCAAATTTTGTCAAAGAGTCCGGAGATCACTTTGTCATCTCTATTTCTTACTCAAATTTTGTCAAAATATAGAAAATTGACCTAACTTAACGTGGGCATTGGATTTGTGTAATTCCGAGCTCTAAATCAAAATTTACGGACGATTTATTGCGGATATGTCAAGTGGAACGACCAGTTAATATGATTATTCAAAACTGATCATTGTTACTCATTGAGTAAGGGCTTATAAATGAAGGATAATGCATGGCATCACGTGGTTTGGGATAGGTTGGATTACTTGGACGCTTTTCCGTATCTAGTTCTCTCTCAAATTTTTTCAATATATAGATATTTGAGCTAGATTAACGTGGCCATTGGATTCATGTCATTATGAGCTCTAAATCAAAATTTATCGACGATTTAGTGCAAACATGTTAAGTTGATCGGGCAGTTAATATGATTATTCTAAACTGATCGTTGATACGCATTTTATAAAGGGTTTTAAATAAAGCATAATGCATGGTATCATGCAGTTTGGGATAGATGGATTACTTGGACGCTTTGCCGTATCTAACTTTGTCTCAAATTTTGTCACAAATATAGAAAATTGAACTAACTTAACGTGGGCATTAGATTCGTGTCATTTTTAGCTATAAAACATAGTTATGGACGACTTAGTGCAATTATGTCATGTGGATCGGCCAGTTAAAATGATCATTCTAAACTTATCATTGGTGCTCATTGAATAAAGGCTTATAAATGATGCATAATGCATAGCATCACGCAGTTCAGGATAGATTGGATTACTTGGACGCCTTGTCGTATCTATTTTTGCCTCAAATTTTGTTACAATATTGAATATTGTTCTAGATTAATGTTAGTATTGGATTCGTGTCATTATGAGCTCTAAATAAATATTTACCGACGATTTAGTGCGGACATGTCCAGTGGACCGGCCAGTTAATATGATTAATCAAAATGGATCATTAGTACTGATTGAGTAAAGGCTTATAAATGAAGGATAATGCATGACATCACATGGTTTGATATAGGTTGGATTACTTGGATGCTTTGCCGTACCTAGTTCCGTCTCAAATTTTGTCAAAATATAGAAATTTGAGCTAGATTAACGTGGGCATTGGATTCGTATCATTCGGAGCTCTAAATAAAAATTTATAGATGATTAAGTGGGGACATGTCAAGTGGATTGGCTAGTTAAAATGATTATTCTAAACTGATCAATTGTACGCATTGTGGAAGGGCTTATAAATTAAGCATAATGCATGGCATCGCGCAGTTTGGGATAAATTGGATTACTTGGACGCTTTGTCGTAAATTGTGTCTTTAATTTTGTTACAATGTAGAAAATTGAGCTAGCTTAACATGCGCATTGGATTCCTGTGTTTCGGAGCTCTACATCAAAAGTTATGGACAATTTAGTGTGTACATGTCAATTTGATCGGACAGTTAAAGTGATCATTCTAAACTGATCACTCGTGCTGATTAAGTCAAGGCTTATAAATGAAGCATAGAGCAAGGGATCACCCAATTTGGGATAGATTGGATTACTTGGATGCCTTGTGGTCTCTATTTCGGTCTCAAATTTTGTCAAAATATAGAAATTTGAGCTAGTTTAATGTGGGTATTGGATTCGTGTCATTCTGAGTTCTAAATCGAAATTTACAGACGATTTAGTGCGGACATGTCAAGTGGATCAGCGAGTTAATATGATTATTCAAAACTGATCATTGGTAATCATTGAGTAAAGGCTGATAAATGAAGCATAATGCATGGCATCATGCGGTTTGGGATGGATTGGATTATTTGGACGCTTTGTCGTATCTATTTATGTCTTAAATTTTGTCAAAATATAGAAAATTGAGGTAGCTTAACGTCGGCATTTGATTCATGTCATTATGAGCTCTAAATCAAAAGTTACAGAGGATTTAGTGTGGACATGTCAAGTTGATCAGCCAGTTAAGTGATCATTCTAAACTAATCATTGGTGCTCATTAAGTAAAGGCTTATAAATGAAGCATAAAGCATGGTATCAAGTAGTTTGGATAGATTCGATTACTTGGACGCTTTGTCGTCTCTATTTCTGTCTCAAATTTTTGTCAAAATATAGAAAATTGAGCTAGGTTAACATGGGCATTGGATTCGTGTCATTCTAAGTTCTAAATCAAAATTTACGAACGATTTAGTGTGGTCATGTCAAGTGGATCGGTGAGTTAATATGATTATTCACAACTGATCATTGGTACTCATTGAGTAAAGGCTTATAAATGAAGCATAATGCATGGCATCAAGCCGTTTGGGATAGATTGGATTACTTGGACGCTTTGTCGTATCTAGTTCTGTCTCATATTTTATCAAAATATAGAAAATTGTGGCAGCTTAACGTGGGCATCGGATTCGTTTAATTTTGAGCTATAAATCAAAATTTACAAATCATTTAGTGCGGACATGTCAAGTGGATCGCCAGTTAAAATGATTATACTAAACTGATTATGGGTACTCATTGAGTAAAGGCTTATAAATGAAGCATAATGCATGGCATCATGCGGTTTGAGATAGATTGGATTACTTGGATGCTTTATCATATCTAGTTCTATCTCATATTTTGTCACAATATAGAAAAAATAACTAGCTTAACGATGACATTGGATTCATGTCATTCTGAGATATAAATCAAAATTTACTTATAATTTAGTGCACCCATGTGAAGTTGATCGGCCAATTTAAATGATCATTCTAAACTGATCATTGGTGCTCATTCAGTAAAAGCTTATCAATGAAGAATAATGCAATGCATCACGCAGTTTGGCATATATTGGATTACTTGGACGCTTTGTCGTATCTATTTCTGTCTCAAATTTTGTCCCAATATAGAATATTGACATAGCTTAATGTGGGCATTGGATTTGTATCATCCTGAGCTCTAAATCAAAAGTTAAGGACGATTTAGTGAAAACTATCAAGTTGAACTGCCAGTTAATATGATCATTCTAAACTGATCATTGGTGCTCATTGAGTAAATGCTTATAACTGAAGCATAATGATGACATCACGCATTTTTGGATAGCTTGGATAACTTGGATGATTTGTCATATCTCTATCTGTCCGAATTTTGTCTCAATATAGAAAATTGAACTAGCTAAACGTGGGCATTGGATTTGTGTCATTTTGAGTTATAAATCAAAATTTACAGACAATTTAGTGCAGAAATGTCAAATTTTTCAGCTAGTTAAAATTATCATACATAACTAATCATTGGGGCTCATTGAGTAATGGCTTATAAATAAAGTATAATGCATGACATCATGCTCTTTGGGATAGATTGGATTACTTGGACACTTTGTCGTATCTATTTATGTGTCAATTTTCACTTAATATAGAAAATTGAGCTAGCTTAATGTGGGTATTGGATTCGTTTCATTTTGACATATAAATCAGAAGTTACGGATGATTTCGTGTGGACATGTCAAGTTTATCGAGCAGTTAATGTGATTATTCTAAACTGATCATTGGTGCTCATTGAGTTAAGCCTTATAAATGAAGCATAATACATGGCATCACACAGTTTGAGATATATTGGAAAACTTCGACGCTTGTTGTATCACACAGCTTAACACGGGCATTGGATTTGTGTCATTATGAGCTATAAATATAGTTACAGACGATTTAGTGCAGATATGTCAAGTTGATCGGCAAGTTAGAATGATCATTTTAAACCGATCATTGCTGCTCATTGAGTAAGCCTTATAAATGAAGCTACTGCATGACATTATATAGTTTTGGATAGATTTGATTACTTGGAAGACTTTTCAAAGCAAATTTAGTCTTAAATTTTGTGAAAATATAGAAAATTGAGCTAGCTTAACGTGGGCATTGGAATCATGTCATTCTGAGCTCTAAATCAAAATTTAGGGATGATTTAGTGCGGACAGATCAAGTGGATCGACCAATTAATATGATTATTCAAAACCGATCATATGAACTCATTGAGTAAAGACTTATAAATTAAGCATAATGCATAACATCAAACAGTTTTAGATAGATTTGATTACTTGGAGGACTTTTCGAAGAAAATTTAGTCAAAAATTTTATCAAAATATAGAAAATTGAGCTAGCTTAACGTGGGCATTGAATTCGTGTCATTTGAAGCTCTAAACCAAAATTTACAAACGATTTAGTGCGGACATATCAAGTGGATCGACAAGTTAATATGATCATTCAAAACTGATCATTCAAAACTGATCATTGGTACTCATTGACTAAAGGCTTATAAATGAAGGATAATCTATAGCATCACACTGTTTGGGATAGATTGGATTATTTGAACGCTTTGTTGTATCTAGTTTTGTCTCAAATTTTGTCACAATATAGAAAATTGAAATAGTTTAACGTTGGCATTGGATTCGTGTCATTCAGTGCTCTAAATCAAAAGTTAGGGACCCTTTAGTGATCATTTTAACTAGCCAGTTAAAATGATCATTGGTGCTCATTTTAAACTAGCCAGTTAAAATGATCATTGGTGCTCACAAGTTGATCGGCCAGTTAAAGTGATCATTTTAAACTGATCATTTGTGCTCATTGAGTAAAGGCTTATAAATAAAGCAGAATGCATGGCATCACTCAGTTTGGGATAGATTGAATTACTTAGACACATTGTCGTATCTCGTTTTGTCTTAAATTTTGTCACAATATAAAAAATTGAACTAGCTTAACATGGGCATTGGATTGGTGTCGTTCTAAGCTATAAATCAAAAGTTATGGACGATTTAGTGGAGACATATCAAGTTGATAGGAAAGTTAAAGTGATCATTCTAAACTAATCGTTGGTGCTCATTAAGTAAAGGCTTATATATAAATGAAGCATAATGGATGGCATCACGCAGTTTGGGATATATTGGATTACATGGACGCTTTGTCGTGTCTATTTTTCGCTCAAATTTAGTTACAATATAGAAAATTGAACTAGCTTAACGTGGGCATTGGATTCGTGTCATTCGGAGCTATAAATCAAAAGTGCTGGATGATTTAGTGCAGGCATGTCAAGTTGATTGGCCAGTTAAAATGATCATTCTAAACTTATCCTTGGTGCTCATTGATTAAAGCTTTATCAATGAAGCATAATGCATGGTATCACGCAGTTTGGGATAGATTGGATTCCTTGGACACTTTTTCATATCGATTTCCATCTCAAAATTTTCTCAGAATTGAAAATTGAGCTAACTTATCGTGGGTATTGGATTCATGTCATTTTGAGATATAAATCAAAAGTTACGGATGATTTAGTGCAGACATGTCAAGTTGATCCGCCAGTTGACATGATTATTCTAAATTGATCATTGGTGCTCATTGAGTAAAGGATAATAAATGAAGCATAATGCATGGCATCACGCAGTTTGAGATAGATTGGAATTCTTGGACGCTTTGTCGAACCAAGTTTTGTCTCAAATTTTGTTATAAAATTAAAAATTTGACTAGTTTAACATGGGCATTGGATTTGTGTCATTCTACGCCATACATCAAAAGTTACAAACGATCTAGTGCAATGTTAAGTTGATCGGCCAGTTAAAATGATTACTCTAAACTGATCGTTCTTGCTCATTGTGTAAATGTTCATAAATGAAACATAATTAATGGCATGTCGCAGTTTTGGATAGATTGGACCACTTGAACGCTTTTTCATATCTAATTCGGTCTCAAATTTTGTCAAAATATTGAAAATTGAGCTAAAACGTGGGCATTGGATTCGTGTCATTCGGAGTTCTAAATCAAAATTTACAGATGATTTAGTACGTACATGTCCAGTGGATCGACCAGTTAATATTACTATTCTAAACTGATAATTGGTACTCATTTAGTAAACGCTTATAAATGAAGCATAATCTATGTCATCACACGGCTTAGGATAGATTGGATTACTTCGACGTCTTTTCATACTAGGTCTGTCCTAAATTTTGTCAAAGCATAGAAAATTGAACTAGCTTAACATGAGCATTGGATTCGTGACATTCTGAGCTATAAATCAAAATGTACACATGATTTAGTGTAGCCTTGTCAAGTTGATAGGCGTGTTAAAATGATCATTCTAAACTGCTCATTGGTGGTCATTGATAAAGGTTTATCAATGAATCATAATGCATGGCATCACACAGTTTGAGATAGATTGGATTATTTGGACGCTTTGTCAAATATATTCGGTCTCAATTTTTAAACAATACAGAAAATTGAACTAGCTTAACGTGGGCACTGTATTCGTGTCATTTTGAGCTATAAATCAAAAGTTACGGACGATTTATTTCGGACATTTCAAGTTGATCGGCCAGTTAATATGATTATTCTAAACTGATCATTGGTGTTGATTGGGTGAAGGCTTAATAATGAAGCAGAATGCATTGCATCACGCAGTTTGGGATAGATTATAATAATTGAACGCTTTGTCGTATCTAGTTTTGTCTCAAATTTTGTCACAATATAGAAAATTGAACTAGTTTAACATGTGCATTGGACTCATGTCATTCTAAGCTATAAATCAAAAGTTACGGACAATTTAGTGCATACATGACAAGTTGATCGGCCAGTTAAAATGATCACTCTAAACTTATCATTGGTGCTTATTGAGTAAAGGAATGCATGGCATCTCGCAGTTTGGGATAGATTGGATTACTAGAATGCTTTTTCGTATCTATGTCTGTCTTAAATTTTGTCACAATATAGAAAACTGAGCTAGCTTAACGTGGGCATTGTATTTGTGTAATTATGAGCTATTAATCAAAAGTTATGGATGATTTAGTTCTGATATGTCAAGTTGATTGACTAGTTAAAATGATCATTTTAAACTGATCATTGGTGCTCATTCAGTAAATGCTTATTAATGAAGGATAATGCATGGCATCACATAATTTTGGATAGATTTGATTACCTGAAGGACTTTTCGAAGCAAATTTAGTCTTAACCTTTGTCAAAATATAGAAAATTGAGCTAGCTTAACGTTGGGCATAAGATTCATGTCATTCTGAGCTCTAAATCAAAATTTACAAACAATTTAATGCGGACATGTCAAGTGGATCAACTAGTTAATATGATTATTCAAAACTGATCATTGGTACTCATTGAGTAAAGGCTTATAAATAAAGCATAATGCATGACATCACACAGTTTTGGATAGAATTGATTACTTAATGGACTTTTCGAAGCAAATTTAGTCTTAAATATTGTAAAAATATTGAAAATTGAGCTAGTTTAACGTTGTCATTGGATGACATCAATCAGTTCTTGATAGCTTGGATAACTTGGACGCATTGTCGTATCTAGTTTTGTCTAAAATGTTTCCCCAATATTGAAAATTTAACTAGCTTAATGTGGGCATTGGATTCGTGTCATTCTAAGCTATAAATCAAAAGTTTTGGAAAATTTAGTGCAGACATGTCAAGATGATCATCCAGTTAAAATGATCATTCTAAACTGATCATTGCTACTCATTTAGTAAAGGCTTATAAATGAAGTATAATCTATGGCATCACGCTGTTTGGGATAGATTGGATTATTTGGACGTAGTCATATCTAGGTCTGTTTCAGATTTTGTCACAATATATAAAATTCAACTAGCTTAACGTGGGCATTGGATTCGTGTCATTCGGAGCTTCAAATCAAAAGTTACGGATGATTTAGTGTGGACACATCAAGTTTATCGACCTGTTAAAGTAATCATTTTAAACTGATCATTGGTGCTCATTTAGTAAAGGCTTAGAAATAAAGCATAATGCATGACATTACATAGTTATGGAAAGATTGGATTACTTGGACGCTTTGTCATATATATTTCTGTCTCAAATTTTGTTACACTATAGAAAATTTAGCTAGGTTGACGTGGGCATTGGATTCGTGTGTTTCGAAGTTCTAAATCAAAAGTTGCGAACAATTTAGTGCAACCATGTCAAGTTTATCGGCCAGTTAAAATGATTGTTCTAAACATATCATTGCTACTCATCGAATAAAAGCTTATAAATGAAGAATAATGCATGGCTTGACACTGTTTGGGATAGATTGGATTACTTGAACACTTTGTCGAATCTATTTATTTCTCAAATTTGATCAAAATATAGAAAATTGAGCTAGCTAAACGTGGGCACTAGATTCGTGTCATTATGAGCTCCAAATCAAAAGTTACGGACGATTTAGCGCAAACATGTCAAGTTGATTGGCCAGTTGATATGATCATTATAAACTGATCATTGGTGCTCATTGAGTAAATGCTTATAAATGAAGCATAATGCATGACATCACACATTTTTGAATAGCTTGGATAATTTGGATGCATTGTCGTATCTAGTGTTGTCTCAAATTTTGCCTTAATATAGAAAATTTAACTAGCTTAATGTGGGCATTAGATTCATGTCATTCTAATCTATAAATCAAAAGTTATGGATGGTTTAGTGCAGACATGTCAAGATGATCATCCACTTAAAATGATCATTATAAATATAATGCCCAAGGAATGCATGACATCTCGTAGTTTGGGATAGATTGGATTATTTGGACGCTTTGTCGTATCTATTTCTGTCTTAAATATTGTCACAATATAGAAAATTGAGCTTGCGTAAAGTGGGAATTGAATTTGTGTCGTTATGAGCTATAATTCAAAAGATAAGGACGATTTAGTGTAGATACGTCAAGTTGATCGGCCAGTTCGCCTGATCATTTTAAACTGATCATTGGTGCTCAATGAGTAGAGGTTTATAAATGAAGTATAATGCATGACATCACATAGTTTTGGATAGATTTGATTACTTGGAGGACTTTTCGAAGCAAATTTAGTCTAAAATTTTGTCAAAATATAGAAAATTAATCTAGCTTAACGTGGGCATTAGATTTGTCTCATTCTGAGCTCTAAATCAAAATTTACGGACCATTTAGTGCAAACATGTCAAGTGGATCGACTAGTTAATATGATTATTCAAAACTGATCATTGGAACTCATTAAGTAAAGGCTTGTAAATGAAGCATAATCTATGGAATCACGCTGCTTGGGATAGATTGGATTATTTGGACGCTTTTTCGTATCTAGTTATGTATCAAATTTGGTCACAATATAGAAAATTGAGCTAGGTTAACATGGGCGTTGGATTCGTGTCATTATGAGCTATAAATCAAAAGTTACTGACGATTTAGTGCAAATATGTCAAGTTGATCGGCGAGTTAAAATTTTCATTCTAAAGTAATCATTGGTTCTCATTGAGTAAAGGCTTATAAATGAAGCATAATGCATGACATCACGTAGTTTTGGATAGATTTGATTACGTGGAAGACTTTTCCAATTTTAGTCTAAAATTTTACAACAATATAGAAAATTGAGCTAGCTTAATGTGGGTATTGGATTCGTGTCATTCTGAGGTATAAATCAAAAGTTACTTACGATTTAGTGCGGACATGTCAAGTTGATTGGCTTGTTAAAATTACCGTTCAAAACTGATCATTGGTGCTTATTGAGTAAAAACTTTTAAATGAAGCATAATGCATGACATCACGCAGTTTCAGATAGATTGGATTACTTGGACGATTTGTCGTATCTATTTTTGTCTGAAATTTTGTCACAATATAATAAACTGAGCTAGCTTAACGTGGTCATTGATTCGTGTTATTCTGAGCCCTAAATTAGAAGTTACAAACGATTTAGTGGGGACATACCAAGTTGATCAGCCGTTAATATGATCATGCTAAACTGATCATCGGTGTTCATTGAGTAAAAGATTATAAAAGAAGCATAATGCATTATATCACACAGTTATGGATATATTGGATTATTTGGATGCTTTGTCGTATCTATTTCTGTCTCAAATTTTGTCTCCATATAGAAATTTGAACTATCTTAATATGGGCATTGGATTCGTAATATTCCGAACTATAAATGAAAAGTTACTTACATTTTAGTGCGGACATTTCAAGTTGATTGGCCAATTAAAATTATCATTCAAAACTGATCATTGGTGCTTATTGAGTAAAAGCTTATAAATGAAGCATAATGCATGGCATAACGCAGTTTGGGATAGATTAGATTATTTAGACGCTTTGTCATCTCCATTTTTGTCTATAATTTTGTCACAATATAATAAACTTAGCTAGCTTAACATGAGCATTGGATTCATAATACTTAGAGCTCTAAATTAGAAGTTACAGACGATTTAGTAGGGACATGTCAAGTTGAGCAGCCGTTAATATGATCATTCTAAACTGATAATTAGTGCTCATTGAGTAAAATATTATAAAAGAAGCATAATGCATCACATAACGCATCACATAACGCAGTTTTTGATAGATTGGATTACTTGGACGATTTGTCGTATCGATTACTGTCTCAAATTTTGTCTCATTATAGAAATTTAAAATAGCTTAACGTGGGCATTGGATTCGTGTCATTCTGAGCTATAAATCAAAACTTACGGACAATTTAGTGTAGACATCACACATTTTTGGATAGATACTTATACTTATAAATGAACAATAATTAATGGCATCACACATTTTTGGATAGATTGGATTACTTGAACGCTTTGTCGTATCTATTTATGACTCAAATTTAGTTATAATATAGAAAATTGAGATAGCTTAACGTGGGCATTTGATTCATGTCATTCTGAGCTTTAAATCAAAAGTTACACACGATTTAGTTTGGACATGTCAAATTGAGTTGCCAGTTAAAGTGATCATTCTAAACAGATCATTGGTGCTCATTAAGTAAAGACTTATAAATGAAGCATAAAGCATGGCATCAAGTAGTTTGGATAGATTGGATTACTTGGACGCTCTGTCATCTCTATTTTTTCTTCAATTTTGTCACAATATAAAAAACTGAACTAGCTTAATGTGGGCATTGGATTCGTGTCATTCTGAGCGCTAAATTATAAGTTACGTATGATTTAGTGCGTACATGTCAAGTTGAGTGGCCATTTAAAGTGATCATTCTAAACAGATCATTGGTGCTCATTAAGTAAACGCTTATAATAAAGCATAATTCATGGCATATAGATTGGATTACTTGGACACTTTGTCGTCTATAGTTATGTCTCAGATTTTGTCAAAATATTGAAAACTGAGCTAGCTTAACGTGTGCATTGGATTCATGTCATTCTGTTCTCTAAGTCAAAAGTTACATACGATTTAGAGTGGAAAGTTCAACTTGATCGGTCAGTTAATATGATTATTCTAAACTGTTCATTAGTGCTCATTAACTAAAGGCTTCTAATTGAAGCATAATGAATGGCATCACGCAGTTTGGGATCGATTGGATTACTGGGACGTTATATCGAGCTAGTTTTGTCTCAAATTTTGTAACAATATAGAAAGTTGAACTAGCTTCATGTGGTTATTGGATTCGTGTCATTCTGAGCTAAATCAAAAGTTATGGACGATTTCGTGCGGACATGTCAAGTTGATCGGCCATTTAAAATGATCATTCTAAACTGATCGTTAGTGATCATTGAGTAAAAGCATATAAATGAAGAATAATGCATGGCTTCATGCCGTTTGGGTTGGACTAGATTACTTGGATGCTTTGTCGAATCTATTTGTGTCTCAAGTTTTTCCCCAATATAGAAAATTGAGGTAGTATAACGTGGTCATTGTATTCGTGTCATTCTGAGCTCTAAATAAAAAATTATGAACGATTTAGTTCGGACATGTCAAGTTGATCGGCCATTTAAACTGATCATTCTATACTGATCATTGGTGTTCATTGAGTAAAGGCTTATAAATGAAGAATAATACATGGCATCACGCAGTTTGGGATGGACTGGATTACTTGGACGGTTTGTTGTATCTAATTATACCTCAAATTTTGTCACAATCTAGAAAATTGAGCTAGCTTGACGTGGGCATTGCATTCTTGTCATTCCGAGATCTAAATCAAAAGTTATAAATGATTTAATGCGTATATGTCAAGTTGATCGGCCAGCAAAAGTGATCAATCAAAACTGATCATTGGTGCTCATTGAGTAAAGGTTTATGAATAACGTATAATGCATGGCATCACATAGTTTGGGATTGATTGGATTACTTCGATGCTTTGTAGTATCTAATTCAGTTTCAAATTTTGTCACAATATATAAAATTGAACTAGATTGACGTGAGCATTGGGGATTTTTGTCATTTTGAGTTCAAAATCAAAACTTACGGACGATTTAGTGCGGAGATTTCAAGTTGATCGGCTAGTTAAAGTGATATGTCTAAACTTATCATTGGTGCTCATTGAGTAAAGGATTATAAATGGAGAATAATGCATGGCATCACGCAGTTTGGGATAGATTGGATTACTTGGACGTTTTGTCATATCTTGACCAATCTCAAATATTTTCACAATATGTAAAATTGAACTAGCATAATGTGGGCAATTGATTCGTGTCATTCTTAGATATAAATCAAAAGTTATGGAAGATATTCTACAGATATGTCAAATTGATCGAATAGTTAAAATGATCATTCTAAACTGATCGCTTGTGCTTATTGAGTAAAACCTTATAAATGAAGAATAATGCATGGCATCACGCGGTTTGGGGTGGACTGGATTACTTGGACGCTTTGTCGTATCTATTTCTGTCTCAAAATATGTCACAATATAGAAAATTGAGCTAGATAAAAGTGGGCAATGGATTCGTGTCATTTTAAGCTGTAAATAAAAAGTTATGGACGATTTAGTACGGAAATGTCAAGTTGATTGGCCAGTTAAAGTGATCATTCTAAACTGATTATTGATGCTCATTGAGTAAATTCTTATAAATGAAACATAATTTATGGCATCACATAGTTTGGGATATATTGCTTTAATTGGACACTTTGCAATATCTAGTTCTGTTTAAAATTTTGTCACAATATATAAAGTTGAACTAGATTAATGCGGGCATTGGATTCATATCATTTTGAGCTATAAATCAAAAGTTATGGATGATTTAGTGTAGACATGACAAGTTGATCGGCCAGTTAAAATGATCATTCTAAACTAATCATTGGTGCTCACTGAGCAAAAAAATATAAATGAAAAATAATGCATGGCAACACTGAGTTGGGATGGATTGCATTACTTGGACATTTTGTTGTGTGTATTTCGGTCTCAATTTTTGTACCAATATAGAAAATTGAGCTAGCTTAACGTGGTCATTGGATTCGTCAAGTTGATCGGCCAGTTAAAGTGATCATTCTAAACTGATCATTGGTGCTCATTGAATAAAGGCTTTCAAATGAAGCATAATGCATGGCATCCCACAATTTGGGTTATATTGAATTACTTGGAGGCTTTGTCGTATCTAGTTTTGTTTCAAATTTATTACAATATAGAAAATTGAACTAGCTTAATGTGGTCATTGGATACGTGTCATCGTGAGCTCTAAATCAAAAGTTACATATGATTTAGTGCGGACATGTCAAGTGATTGGCCAGTTAAGTGATTATTCTAAACTGATCATTGGTGCTCATTAAGTAAAGGCTTATAAATGAAGCATAATGCATGACATCACGCAGTTTGGGTTATATTTGATTACTTGGGAGCTTTGTCGTATCTAGTTTTGTCTCAAATTTTGTCACAACATAGACAATTGAACTAGCTTAATGTGGGCATTGGATTCGTGTCATTATGCGCTATAAATCAAAAGTTATGGAAAATTTAGTGCATACATGTCATGTTGATCGACCAGTCAAAATGATCATTTTAAACATATCATTGGTGCTCATTGATAAAAAGCTTATAAATGAAGAATAATGCATGGGATCACGCAGTTTGGATGGACTGGACGCTTTATTGTATCTATCTTTGTCTCAAATTTTATCACAATATAGAAAATTGAGCAAGCTTAACTTGGGCACAGGATTCGTGTCATTCAGAGCTCTAAATCAAAAGTCACTGACGATTTAGTGCAAACATGTCAAGTGGATCGGCTAGTTAAAGCGATCATTCTAAACTTATCATTGGTGCTCACTGAGTAAAGGCTTATAAATGAAGCATAATGCATGGCATCATGCAGTTTTGGTTATATTGGATTACTTGGGAGATTGTCATATCTAGTTTTGTTTCAAATTTTGTCACAATATAGAAAATTGAACTAGCTTAATGTGGGCATTGAATTTGTGTCATTCTGAGCTATAAATCAAAAGTTATGGACGATTTAGTGCATACATGTCAAGTTGATCGGTCACTTAAAATGATCATTCTAAACTGATTATTGGTGCACATTGAGTAAAAGCTTATAAATGAATAATTATGCATGGCATCACGTAGTTTGGGATATATTGCATTACTTGGACGCTTTGCCGTATCTAGTTCTGTTTAAAATTTTGTCACAATATAGAAAATTGAACTAGATTAATGCGGTCATAGGATTCGTATAATTTTGAGCTATAAATTAAAAGTTATGGACGATTTAGTGCAAACATGACAAGTTGATCGGCCAGTTAAAATGAGAATTCTAAACTGATCATTGGTGCTCACTGAGTAAAAGCATATAAATGAAAAATAATGCATGGCAACACCCAGTTCGGATGGATTGGATTACTTGGACGCTTTGTCGTGTCTATTTCTGTCTCATATTTTGCCACCATATAGAAAATTGAGCTAGCTTAACGTGGGCATTGAATTCGTGTCATTCTAAGCTCTGAATCAAAATTTACAAATGATTTAGTGCGGACATGTCAAGTTGATTTGCCAGTTAAAGTGCTCATTCAAAACTGATCATTGGTGCCCATTGAGTAAAGTCTTATAAATGAACCATAATGCATGACATCACACAGTTTGGGATAGATTTGATTACTTGGATGTTTTGTCATATCTAGTTTGGTCTCAAACTTTGTCGCAATATAGAAAATTTAATTTGATTAATGTGGGCATTGGATTTGTGTCATTCTGAACTATACATCAAAAGTTATGTACAATTTAGTGCATACATGTCAAGTTGGTCGGCCAGTTAAAATGATCATTTTAAACGGATCATTGGTGCCCATTGAGTAAAAGCTTATAAATAAAAAAATACATGGCATCACGCAGTTTGGGAAGGATTCGATTACTTGGACGTTTTGTCGTATCTATTTCTGTCTCAGATTTTGTCACAATATAGAAAATTGAGCTAGATTAACGTGGGCATTGGATTGTGTCCTTCTGAGCTCTAAATCAAAAGTTACGGATGATTTAGTGCAGACATGTCATGTTGATCGGCCAGTTAAAGTGATCATTCTAAATTGGTCATAGGTGCTCATTTAGTAAAGGCTTATAACTGAAGCATAATGCATGGCATCAAACAGTTTAGGATATATTGGATTACTTGGATGCTTTGTCATATCTAATTCTGTTTCAAATTTTGTCACAATATAAAAATTGACCTATCTTAAAGTGGGCATTGGATTCGTGTCATTCTGAGCTATAAATAAAAAGATATGGATGATTTAGTGAAGATATGGATGATTTAGTGAAGACATGGCAAGGTTATCACCCTTTTAAAATGGTCATTTGAAACTGATCATTGGTGCTCATTGAGTAAAAAGTTATAAATGAAAAATAATGCATGGAATCATTTTGTTTCAAATTTTGTCACAATATAGAAAATTGAACTAGATTAATGGGGGCATTGGATTCATGTCATTCTGATCTCTAAATCAAAAGTTACGGACGATTTAGTGTGCACATGCAAAGTTGAGTGGCCAGTTAAAGTGATCATTCTAAACAGATCATTGGCATTCATTAAGTAAGGCCTTATAAATGAAGCATAGAGTATGGCAGCAAATAGTTTGGATAAATTGGATTACTTGCATGCTTTATCTTCTTTATTTCTAACTCAAATTTTGTTACAATATAGAAAATTGAGCTAGCTTAACATGGGCATTGGATTCGTGTCATTCTAAGCTCTATATTTAAAGATACGTACAATTTAGTGCGGACATATGAAGGTTATCGACCAGTTAAAGTAATCATTCTAAACTGATCATTGGTGCTAATTGAGTAAATGCTGATATATGAAGCATAATGCATGGCATTACGCAGTTTGAGTTATATTGGATTTCCTGGATGCTTTGTCACATCTAGTTCTGTTTCAAATTTTGTTACAATATAGAAAATTGAACTAGCTTAATGTGGGCATTGCATTTTTGTCATTCTGAGCTATAAATCAAAAGTTATGTACGATTTGGTGCACACATGTCAAGTTGATCGGCCCGTTAAAATGATCATTTTAAGCTGATCATTGGTGCTCATTAAGTAAAAGCTTTTAAATGAAAAATAAAGCATGGTATTACGCAGTTTGGGATAGATGGTATTACTTGGATGCTTTGTCGTCTTTATTTATGTCTCAATTTTTTTTAAACTATAGAAAATTGAGCTAGCTAAATGTGGGCATTGAATTCCTGTCATTCTGAGCTATAAATCAAAAGGTATGGATGAGTTAAAATGATCACTCTAAATTGATCATTGGTGCTTATTGGGTAAAGGTTTATAAATGAAAAACAATGCATGGCATATCACAGTTTTGGACAGATTGGATTAATTGGACGGTTTGTCAGATCTAGTTATGTCTTAAATTTTGTCAAAGTATTGAAAATTTAGCTAAAACGTGGGCATTGGATTCATGTAATTTTGAGCTCTAAATTAAAATTTACGGATGATTTAGTGCGTACATGTCAAGTGGATCGACAAGTTAATATTACTGTTCTAAACTGATCATTGGTACTCATTTAGTAAACGCTTATATATAAATCATAATCTATGGCATCACGCAGTTTGGGATATATTGGATTACTTGGACGCTTTTTGTATCTAATTCTGTCTCAAATTTTGACACAATATAGAAAATTGAACTAGCTTAACATGGGCATGGGATTTAGTCATTCTGAGATATAAATCAAAAGTTACGGACGATTTAGTGTAGCCATGTCAAGTTGATCGGCCAGTTGAAATGATCATTCTAAACTGATCATTGGTGCTCATTGAGAAAAGATTTATCAATGAAGCATAATGTATGGCATCACGCAGTTTAGGATAGATTGGATTATTTGGACACTTTCTCTTGTCTATTTCTGTCTCAATTTTTTTCTCAATTTAGAAAATTGAAGTAGCTTAATGTGTGCATTAGATTTGTGTCATTTTGAGCTATAAATCAAAAGTTACAGATGATTTAGTCTGGATAGATCAAGTTGATCGGCCAGTTAATATGATTATTATAAACTGAACATTGGTTCTCATTGAGTGAAGGCTTAGAAATGAAGTATAATGCATGGCATCACACAGTTTGGGATAAATTGTAATACTTGTACGCTTTGTCTTATCTAGTTTTATCTCAAATTTTGTCACAATATAGAAAATTGAACTAGTTTAACGTGGGCATTGGGTTCGTGTCATTCTAAGCTATAAATCAAAAGTTACGGACGATTTAGTTTAGAAATATCAAGTTGATCGGCCAATTAAAATGATCATTGTAAACTGATCATTAGTGCTTATTGAGTAAAGGAATGCATGGCATTTCGCAGTTCGGGATAGATTGGATTACTTGGATGCTTTGTCGTATCTACTTATGTCTTAAATTTTGTCACATATAGAAAATTGAGCTAGCTTAACATGGGCATTGGATTTGTCTCATTATGAGCTATAAATATAGTTATGGACGATTTAGTGCAGATATGTCAAGTTGATCGGCAAGTTAGAATGATCATTTTAAACCGATCATTGCTGCTCATTGAGTAAGCCTTATAAATGAAACAAACTGCATGACGTTATACAGTTTTGGATAGATTTGATTACTTGGAAGACTTTTCGAAGCAAATTTAGTCTTAAATTTTGTCAAAATATAGAAAATTGAGCTAGCTTAACGTGGTTATTGGAATCGTGTCATTCCGAGCTCTAAATCAAAACTAAGGGACGATTTAGAGCGGACATGTCAAGTGGATCGACCAATTAATATGATTATTCAAAACCGATCATTGGAACTTATTGAGTAAAGACTTATAAATTAAGCATAATGCATAACATCAAACAGTTTTAGATAGATTTGATTACTTGGAGGACTTTTCGAAGAAAATTTAGTCTAAAATTTTATCAAAATATAGAAAATTGAGCTAGCTTAACTTGGGCATTGAATTCGTGTCATTCGGAGCTCTAAACCAAAATTTACAAACAATTTAGTGTGGACATGTCAAGTGGATCGACAAGTTAATATGATCATTCAAATCTGATCATTCAAAACTGATCATTGGTACTCATTGAGTAAAGGCTTATAAATGAAGGATAATCTATAGCATCACACTGTTTGGGATATATTGGATTATTTGAATGCTTTCTCGTATCTAGTTTTGTGTCAAATTTTGTCACAATATAGAAAATTTAAATAGTTTAACATCGACATTGGATTCGTGTCATTCAGTGCTCTAAATCAAAAGTTACGGACCCTTTAGTGATCATTTTAACTAGCCAGTTAAAATGATCATTGGTGCTCATTTTAAACTAGCCAGTTAAAATGATCATTGGTGCTCACAAGTTGATCGGCCAGTTAAAGTGATCATTTTAAACTGATCATTGGTGCTCATTCAGTAAAGGCTTATAAATAAAGCAGAATGCATGGCATCACTCAGTTTGGGATAGATTGAATTACTTAGAGGCATTGTCGTATCTAGTTCTATCTTAAATTTTGTCACAATATAAAAAAATTGAACTAGCTTAACATGGGCATTGGATTGGTGTCGTTTTAAGCTATAAATCAAAAGTTATGGACGATTTAGTGGAGACATATCAAGCTGATCGGCTAGTTAAAGTGATCATTCTAAACTAATCATCGGTGCTCATTAAGTAAAGGCTTATATATAAATGAAGCATAATGCACGGCATCACGTAGTTTGGGATATATTGGATGACTTGGACGCTTTGTTGTGTCTATTTCTCTCTCAAATTTAGTTACAATATAGAAAATTGAACTCCCTTAACGTGGGCATTTGATTTGTGTCATTCGGAGCTACAAATCAAAAGTTATGGATGATTTAGTGTAGGCATGTCAAGTTGATTGGCCAGTTAAAATGATCATTCTAAACTGATTATTGGTGCTCATTGAGTAAATTCTTATAAATGAAACATAATTTATGGCATCACATAGTTTGGGATATATTGCATTAATTGGACGCTTTGCGATATCTAGTTCTGTTTAAAATTTTGTCACAATATATAAAGTTGAACTAGATTAATGCGGGCATTGGATTCATATCATTTTGAGCTATAAATCAAAAGTTATGGATGATTTAGTGCAGACATGACAAGTTGATCGGCCAGTTAAAATGATCATTCTAAACTAATCATTGGTGCTCACTGAGCAAAAAAATATAAATGAAAAATAATGCATGGCAACACCGAGTTGGGATGGATTGCATTACTTGGACATTTTGTCGTGTCTATTTCGGTCTCAATTTTTGTACCAATATAGAAAATTGAGCTAGCTTAACGTGGTCATTGGATTCGTCAAGTTGATCGGCCAGTTAAAGTGATCATTCTAAACTGATCATTGGTGCTCATTGAATAAAGGCTTTCAAATGAAGCATAATGCATAGCATCCCACAATTTGGGTTATATTGGATTACTTGGAAGCTTTTTCATATCTAGTTTTGTTTCAAATTTTTTACAATATAGAAGATTGAACTAGCTTAATGTGGTCATTGGATACGTGTCATCGTGAGCTCTAAATCAAAAGTTACATATGATTTAGTGCGGACATGTCAAGTGATCGGCCAGATAATTGATTATTCTAAACTGATCATTGGTGCTCATTAAGTAAAGGCTTATAAATGAAGCATAATGCATGACATCACGCAGTTTGGGTTATATTTGATTACTTGGGAGCTTTGTCGTATCTAGTTTTGTCTCAAATTTTGTCACAGCATAGAAAATTGAACTAGCTTAGTGTGGGCATTGGATTCGTGTCATTATGAGCTATAAATCAAAAGTTATGGAAAATTTAGTGCATACATGTCATGTTGATCGACCAGTCAAAATGATCATTTTAAACAGATCATTGGTGCTCATTGATAAAAAGCTTATAAATGAAGAATAATGCATGGCATCACGCAGTTTGGATGGACTGGATTACTTGGACGCTTTATTCTATCTATTTTTGTCTCAAATTTTGTCACAATATAGAAAATTGAGCTAGCTTAACTTGGGCATTGGATTCGTGTCATTCAGAGCTCTAAATAAAAAGTCACTGACGATTTAGTGCAAACATGTCAAGTGGATCGGCTAGTTAAAGTGATCATTCTAAACTTATCATTGGTGCTCACTGAGTAAAGACTTATAAATGAAGCATAATGCATGGCATCATGCAGTTTTGGTTATATTGGATTACTTGGGAGATTGTCGTATCTAGTTTTGTTTCAAATTTTGTCACAATATAGAAAATTGAACTAGCTTAATGTGGGCATTGAATTTGTGTCATTCTGAGCTATAAATCAAAAGTTATGGACGATTTAGTGCATACATGTCAAGTTGATCGGTCACTTAAAATGATCATTCTAAACTGATTATTGGTGCACATTGAGTAAAAGCTTATAAATGAAGAATTATGCATGGCATCACGTAGTTTGGGATATATTGCATTACTTGGACGCTTTGCCGTATCTAGTTCTGTTCAAAATTTTGTCACAATATAGAAAATTGAACTAGATTAATGCGGGCATAGGATTCGTATAATTTTAAGCTATAAATCAAAAGTTATGGACGATTTAGTGCAGACATGACAAGTTGATCGGCCAGTTGAAATGAGCATTCTAAACTGATCATTGGTGCTCACTGAGTAAAAGCATATAAATGAAAATAATGCATGGCAACACCCAGTTCGGATGGATTGGATTACTTGGACGCTTTGTCGTGTCTATTTCTGTCTCATATTTTGCCACCATATAGAAAATTGAGCTAGCTTAACGTGGGCATTGAATTCGTGTCATTCTAAGCTGTGAATCAAAATTTACAAATGATTTAGTGCGGACATGTCAAGTTGATTGGCCAGTTAAAGTGCTCATTCAAAACTGATCATTGGTGCTCATTGAGTAAAGTCTTATAAATGAACCATAATGCATGACATCACACAGTTTGGGATAGATTTGATTACTTGGACATTTTGTCATATCTAGTTTGGTCTCAAACTTTGTCGTAGTATAGAAAATTTAATTTGATTAATGTAGGCATTGGATTTGTGTCATTCTGAACTATACATCAAAAGTTATGTACAATTTGGTGCAGACATGTCAAGTTGGTCGGCCAGTTAAAATGATCATTCTAAACGGATCATTGGTGCCCATTGAGTAAAAGCTTATAAATAAAAAAATACATGGCATCACGCAGTTGGGGAAGGATTCGATTACTTGGACGTTTTGTCGTATCTATTTCTGTCTCAGATTTTGTCACAATATAGAAAATTGAGCTAGATTAACGTGGGCATTGGATTGTGTTCTTCTGAGCTCTAAATCAAAAGTTACGGATGATTTAGTGCGGACATGTCAAGTTGATCGGCCAGTTAAAGTGATCATTCTAAATTGGTCATAGGTGCTCATTTAGTAAAGGCTTATAAATGAAGCATAATGCATGGCATCAAACAGTTTAGGATATATTGGATTACTTGGATGCTTTGTCATATCTAATTCTGTTTCAAATTTTGTCACAATATAAAAATTGACCTATCTTAAAGTGGGCATTGGATTCGTGTCATTCTGAGCTATAAATAAAAAGATATGGATGATTTAGTGAAGACATGGCAAGGTTATCACCCTGTTAAAATGATCATTCTAAACTGATCATTGGTGTCATTGAGTAAAAAGTTATAAATGAAAAATAATGCATGTAATCATTTTGTTTCAAATTTTGTCACAATATAGAAAATTGAACTAGATTAATGGGGGCATTGGATTCGTGTCATTCTGATCTCTAAATCAAAAGTTACGGACGATTTAGTGTGCACATGCAAAGTTGAGTGGCCAGTTAAAGTGATCATTCTAAACAGATCATTGGTACTCATTAAGTAAGGCCTTATAAATGAAGCATAGAGCATGGCAGCAAGTAGTTTGGATAAATTGGATTACTTGCATGCTTTATCTTCTTTATTTCTAACTCAAATTTTGTCACAATATAGAAAATTGAGCTAGCTTAACATGGGCATCGGATTCGTGTCATTCTAAGCTCTATATCAAAAGATACGTACAATTTAGTGTGGACATGTGAAGGTTATCAGCCAGTTAAAGTAATCATTCTAAACTGATCATTGGTGCTAATTGACTAAATGCTGATATATGAAGCATAATGCATGGCATTACGCAGTTTGAGTTATATTGGATTTCCTTGACGCTTTGTCGTATCTAGTTCTGTTTCAAATTTTTTTACAATATAGAAAATTGAACTAGCTTAATGTGGGCATTTCATTTCTGTCATTCTCAGCTATAAACAAAAGTTATGTACGATTTGGTGCACACATGTCAAGTTGATCGGCCCGTTAAAATGATCATTTTAAGCTGATCATTGGTGCTCATTAAGTAAAAGCTTTTAAATGAAAAATAAAGCATGGTATTACGCAGTTTGGGATAGATGGTATTACTTGGATTCTTTGTCGTCTTTATTTATGTCTCAATTTTTTTTAAACTATAGAAAATTGAGCTAGCTAAATGTGGGTATTGGATTCCTGTCATTCTGAGCTAGCTAAATGTGGGTATTGGATTCCTGTCATTCTGAGCTATAAATCAAAAGTTATGGATGAGTTAAAATGATCACTCTAAATGGATCATTGGTGCTTATTGTGTAAAGGTTTATAAATGAAAAACAATGCATGGCATATCACAGTTTTGGACAGATTGGATTAATTGGACGGTTTGTCAGATCTAGTTATGTCTTAAATTTTGTCAAAGTATTGAAAATTTAGCTAAAACATGGGCATTGGATTCGTGTAATTCTGAGCTCTAAATTAAAATTTACGGATGATTTAGTGCGTACATGTCAAGTTGATCGACAAGTTAATATTACTGTTCTAAACTGATCATTGGTACTCATTTAGTAAACGCTTATATATGAATCATAATCTATGGCATCACGCGGTTTGGGATATATTGGATTACTTGGACGCTTTTTGTATCTAATTCTGTCTCAAATTTTGACACAATATAGAAAATTGAACTAGCTTAACATGGGCATGGGATTTAGTCATTCTGAGATATAAATCAAAAGTTATGGACGATTTAGTGTAGCCATGTCAAGTTGATCGGCCAGTTGAAATGATCATTCTAAACTGATCATTGGTGCTCATTGAGAAAAGATTTATCAATGAAGCATAATGTATGGCATCATGCAGTTTAGGATAGATTGGATTATTTGGACGCTTTCTCTTATCTATTTCTGCCTCAATTTTTTTTCTCAATTTAGAAAATTGAAGTAGCTTAATGTGTGCATTAGATTCGTGTCATTTTGAGCTATAAATCAAAAGTTACAGATTATTTAGTCTGGATAGATCAAGTTGATCGGCCAGTTAATATGATTATTATAAACTGATCATTGGTTCTCATTGAGTGAAGGCTTATAAATGAAGTATAATGCATGGCATCACACAGTTTGGGATAAATTGTAATACTTGTACGCTTTGTTGTATCTAGTTTTATCTCAAATTTTGTCAAAATATAGAAAATTGAACTAATTTAACGTGGGCATTGGGTTCGTGTCATTCTAAGCTATAAATCAAAAGTTACGGACGATTTAGTGTAGAAATATCAAGTTGATCGGCCACTTAAAATGATCATTGTAAACTGATCATTAGTGCTTATTGAGTAAAGGAATGCATGGCATTTCACAGTTTGGGATAGATTGGATTACTTGGATGCTTTGTCGTATCTACTTATGTCTTAAATTTTGTCACATATAGAAAATTGAGCTAGCTTAACATGGGCATTGGATTTGTCTCATTATGTGCTATAAATATAGTTACGGACGATTTAATGCAGATATGTCAAGTTGATCGGCAAGTTAGAATGATCATTTTAAACCGATCATTGCTGCTCATTGAGTAAGCCTTATAATTGAAGCATACTGCATGACGTTATACAGTTTTGGATAGATTTGATTACTTGGAAGACTTTTCGAAGCAAATTTAGTCTTAAATTTTGTCAAAATATAGAAAATTGAGCTAGCTTAACGTGGTCATTGGAATCATGTCATTCTGAGCTCTAAATCAAAATTAAGGGACGATTTAGGGTGGACATGTCAAGTGGATCGACCAATTAATATGATTATTCAAAACCGATCATTGGAACTTATTGAGTAAAGACTTATAAATTAAGCATAATGCATAACATCAAACAGTTTTAGATAGATTTGATTACTTGGAGGACTTTTCAAAGAAAATTTAGTCTAAAATTTTATCAAAATATAGAAAATTTAACTAGCTTAACTTGGGCATTGAATTCGTGTCATTTGGAGCTCTAAACCAAAATTTACGAACAATTTAGTGTGGACATGTCAAGTGGATCGACAAGTTAATATGATCATTCAAAACTGATCATTCAAAATTGATCATTCAAAACTGATCATTGGTACTCATTGAGTAAAGGCTTAAAAATGAAGGATAATCTATAGCATCACACTGTTCGGGATATATTGGATTATTTGAATGCTTTGTCGTATCTAGTTTTGTCTCAAATTTTGTCACAATATAGAAAATTGAAATACTTTAACGTCGACATTGGATTCGTGTCATTCAGTGCTCTAAATCAAAAGTTACGGACCCTTTAGTGATCATTTTAACTAGCCAGTTAAAATGATCATTGGTGCTCATTTTAAACTAGCCAGTTAAAATGATCATTGGTGCTCACAAGTTGATCGGCCAGTGAAAGTGATCATTTTAAACTGATCATTGGTGCTCATTGAGTAAAGGCTTATAAATAAAGCAGAATGCATGGCATCACTCAGTTTGGGATAGATTGAATTACTTAGTGGCATTGTCCTATCTAGTTTTATCTTAAATTTTGTCACAATATAAAAAATTGAACTAGCTTAACATGGGCATTGGATTGGTGTCGTTCTAAGCTATAAATCAAAAGTTATGGACGATTTAGTGGAGACATATCAAGTTGATCGGCTAGTTAAAGTGATCATTCTAAACTAATCGTCGGTGCTCATTAAGTAAAGGCTTATATATAAATGAAGCATAATGCATGGCATCACGCAGTTTGGGATATATTGGATTACTTGGACGCTTTGTTGTGTCTATTTCTCTCTCAAATTTAGTTACAATATACAAAATTGAACTCCCTTAACGTGGGCATTGGATTCGTGTCATTCGGAGCTACAAATCAAAAGTTATGGATGATTTAGTGTAGGCATGTCAAGTTGATTGGCCAGTTAAAATGATCATTCTAAACTGATCCTTGGTGCTCATTGATTAAAGCTTCATCAATGAAGCATAATGAATGGTATCACGCAGTTTGGGATAGATTGGATTCCTTGGACGCTTTTTCATATCGATTTCCATCTCAAAATTTTCTCAGAATAGAAAATTGAGCTAACTTAACATGGGCATTGGATTCGGGTCATTTTGAGATATAAATCAAAAGTAACAGACGATTTAGTGCAGACATGTCAAGTTGATCCGCCAGTTGACATGATTATTATAAACTGATCATTGGTGCTCATTGAGAAAGGATTATAAATGAAGCATAATGAATGGCATCACGCAGTTTGAGATAGATTGGAATTCTTGGACGCTTTGTCGAACCTAGTTTTGTCTCAAATTTTGTTATAAAATAAAAAATTTGACTAGTTTAACGTGGGTATTGGATTCGTGTCATTCAATGCCATAAATCAAAAGTTACGGATGATCCAGTGCAATGTTAAGTTGACCGGCCAGTTAAAATGATTACTCTAAACTGATCGTTGGTGCTCATTGTGTAAATGTTCATAAATGAAACATAATTCATGGCATGTCGCAGTTTTGGATAGATTGGATTACTTGAACCCTTTGTCATATCTAATTTGGTCTCAAATTTTGTCAAAATATTGAAAATTGAGCTAAAACGTGGGCATTGTATTCGTGTCATTCGGAGTTCTAAATCAAAATTTATAAAAGATTTAGTACGTACATGTCAAGTGGATCGACCAGTTAATATTACTATTCTAAACTGATAATTGGTACTCATTTAGTAAATGCTTATAAATGAAGCATAATCTATGTCATCACACGGCTTAAGATAGATTGGATTACTTCGATGTCTTTTCATATCTAGGTATGTCTTAAATTTTGTCAAAGCATAGAAAATTGAACTAGCTTAACATGAGCATTGGATTCGTGACATTCTGGCTATAAATCAAAATGTACAAACAAATTAGTGTAGCCATGTCAAGTTGATAGGCGTGTTAAAATGATCATTCTAAACTGTTCATTGGTGCTCATTGATAAAGGTTTATCAATGAATCATAATGCATGGTATCACACAGTTTGAGATAGATTGGATTATTTGGATGCTTTGTCGAATCTATTCGGACTCAATTTTTAAACAATACAGAAAATTGAACAAGCTTAACGTGGGCACTGTATTCATGTCATTTTGAGCTATTAATTAAAAATTATGGACGATTTAGTTCGGACAGTTCAAGTTGATTGGCCAGTTAATATGATTATTCTAAACTGATCATTGGTGTTGATTGGGTGAAGGCTTAATAATGAAGCTGAATGCATTGCATCACGCAGTTTGGGATAGATTGTAATAATTGAATGCTTTGTCGTATCTAGTTTTGTCTAAAATTTTGTCACAATATAGAATATTGAACTAGTTTAACGTGTGCATTGGACTCATGTCATTCTAAGCTATAAATCAAAAGTTACAGACGATTTAGTGCATACATGACAAGTTGATCGGCCAGTTAAAATGATCACTCTAAACTTATCATTGGTGCTTATTGAGTAAAGGAATGCATGGCATCTCGCAGTTTGGGATAGATTGGATTACTAGAATGCTTTTTCGTATCTATGTCTGTCTTAAATTTTGTCACAATATAGAAAACTGAGCTAGCTTAATGTGGGCATTGTATTTGTGTCATTATGAGCTATTAATCAAAAGTTATGGACGATTTAGTGCTGATATGTCAAGTTGATCGACTAGTTAAAATGATCATTTTAAACTGATCATTAATGCTCATTGAGTAAATGCTTATTAATGATGGATAATGCATGACATCACAGATTTTTGGATAGATTTGATTACTTGGAGGACTTTTCGAAGCAAATCTAGTCTTAACCTTTGTCAAAATATAGAAAATTGAGCTAGCTTAACGGTTGGCATAGGATTCATGTCATTCTGAGCTCTAAATCAAAATTAATGAACAATTTAATGCAGACATGTCAAGTGGATCAACTAGTTAATATGATTATTCAAAACTGATCATTGGTACTCAATGAGTAAAGGCTTATAAATAAAGCATAATGCATGACATCACGCAGTTTTGGATAGAATTGATTACTTAATGGACTTTTTGAAGCAAATTTAGTCTTAAATATTGTAAAAATATTGAAAATTGAGCTAGTTTAACGTTGTCATTGGATTCATGTCATTCTGAGCTCTAAATCAAAATTTATGGCCGATTTAGTGCGGACATGTGAAGTGGAACGACCAGTTAATATGATTTTTCAAAACTGATCATTGGTACTCATTGAGTATAATCTATGACATCACTCTGTTTGGGATAGACTGGATTATTTGGATGCTTTGTCGTATCTATTTCTGTGTCAATTTTTTCACAATATAGAATATTGAACTAGCTTAACGTAGGCATTTGATACGTGTCATTCTGAGATCAAAATCAAAAGTTACAGATGATTTAGTGCGGACATGTCAAGTTGATCGGCATGTTAAAGTGATCATTTTAAACTAATCATTGGTGCTCATTTTGTAAAGGCTTAGAAATGAAGCATAATGCATGACATTACATATTTATGGATAGATTGGATTATTTGGACGCTTTTTCATATCTATTTCTGTCTCAAATTTTGTTACACTATAGAAAACTTAGCTAGGTTAACGTGGGCATTGGATTCATAAGTTTTGGATCTATAAATCAAAAGTTGCGAACGATTTAGTGCAGCCATGTCAAGTTTATCGGCCGATTAAAATGATCATTCTAAACTTATCACTGGTGCTCATGGAGTAAAAGCTTATATGAATGATGAATAATGCATGCCTTCACAGAGTTTGGGATAGATTGGATTATTTGGACGCTTTGTCGTATCTATTTATTTTTCAAATTTTGTCATAATATGGAAAATTGATCTAGCTAAACGTGGGCACTAGATTCGTAACATTCTGAGCTCTAAATCAAAAGTTACGGACGATTTAGTGCAAACATGTCAAGTTAATTGGCCTGTTGATATGATCATTGTAAACTGATGATTGGTGCTCATTGAGTAAATGCTTATAAATGAAGCATAATGCATGACATCACGCAGTTTTGGATAGCTTGGATAACTTGGACGCATTGTCTTATCTAGTTTTCTCTCAAATTTTGCTTCAACATAGAAAATTTATCTAGCTTAACGTGGGAATTGGATTTGTGTCATTCTAGGCTATAAATCAAAAGTTATGAACGATTTAGTGCAGACATGTCAAGATGATCATCCAGTTAAAATGATTATTTTAAACTGATCATTGGTACTCATTGAGTAAAGGCTTATAAATGAAGCATAATCTATGGCATCACGCTATTTGGGATAGATTGGATTATTTGGATGTTTTATCGTATCTAGATCTGTCTCTGATTTTTTCACAATATATAAAATTGAACTAGTTTAAAGTGGAAATTGGATTCGTTTCATTCTGAGCTCCAAATCAAAAGTGGCAGATGATTTAGTGCGGACATGTCAAGTTTATCGGCCTGTTAAAGTGATCATTTTAAACTGATCATTGGTGCTCATTTAATAAAGGCTTAGAAATAAAGCATAATGCATGACATTACATAGTTATGGAAAGATTGGATTACTTGGACGCTTTGTTATATATATATTTCTGTTTCAAATTTTGTTACACTATAGAAAATTTAGCTAGGTTAACGTGGGCATTGGATTCGTGTGTTTCGAAGTTCTAAATCAAAAGTTGCGAACAATTTATGCAGCCATGTCAAGTTTATCGGCCAGTTAAAATGATTGTTCTAAAGTTATCATTGGTGCTCATCGACTAAAAGCTTATAAATGAAGAATAATGCATGGCTTGACGCAGTTTGGGATAGATTGGATTACTTGAACACTTTGTCGAATCTATTTATTTCTCAAATTTGATCCCAATATAGAAAATTGAGCTAGCTAAACGTGGGCATTGGATTCGTGTCATTATGAGCTCCAAATCAAAAGTTACGGACGATTTAGTGCAAACATGTCAAGTTGATTGGCCAGTTGATATGATAATTGTAAACTGATCATTGGTGCTCATTGAGTAAATGCTTATAAATGAAGCATAATGCATGACATCACACATTTTTGGATAGCTTGGATAATTTGGACGCATTGTCGTATCTAGTTTTGTCTCAAATTTTGCCTCAGTATAGAAAATTTAACTAGCTTAACGTGGGCATTAGATTCATGTCATTCTAATCTATAAATCAAAATTTATGGATGGTTTAGTGCAGACATGTCAAGATGATCATCCACATAAAATGATCATTCTAAATCTAATGCCCAAGGAATCCATGACATCTCGTAGTTTGGGATAGATTGGATTATTTGGACGCTTTGTCGTATCTATTTTAGTCTTAAATATTATCATAATATAGAAAATTGAGCTTGTGTAACGTGGGAATTGGATTTGTGTCGTTATGAGCTATAATTCAAAAGATAAGGACGATTTAGTGTAGATACGTCAAGTTGATCGGCCAGTTAGACTGATCATTTTAAACTGATCATTGGTGCTCATTAAGTAGAGGATAATGAATGAAGTATAATGCATGACATCACATAGTTTTGGATAGATTTGATTACTTGGAGGACTTTTCGAAGCAAATTTAGTCTAAAATTTTGTCAAAATTTAGCTAGCTTAACGTGGTCATTAGATTTGTCTCATTCTTAGCTCTAAATCAAAACTTACGGACCATTTAGTGCAAACATGTCAAGTGGATCGACTAGTTAATATGATTATTCAAAACTGATCATTGGAACTCATTAAGTAAAGGCATGTAAATGAAGCATAATCTATGGAATCACGCTGTTTGGGATAGATTGGATTATTTGGATGCTTTGTCCTACCTAATAATGTATCAAATTTGGTCACAATATAGAAAATTGAGCTAGGTTAACGTGGGCGTTGGATTCGTATCATTATGAGCTATAAATCAAAAGTTACAGACGATTTAGTGCAAATATGTCAAGTTGATCGGCGAGTTAAAATTATCATTCTAAACTGATCATTGGTTCTCATTGAGTAAAGGCTTATAAATGAAGCATAATGCATGACATCACGTAGTTTTGGATAGATTTCATTACTTGGAAGACTATTCCAATTTTAGTCTAAAATTTTACAACAATATAGAAAATTGAGCTAGCTTAATGTGGGTATTGGATTCGTGTCATTCTGAGGTATAAATCAAAAGTTACTTACAATTTAGTGCGGACATGTCAAGTTGATTGGCTAGTTAAATTTATCATTCAAAACTGATCATTGGTGCTTATTGAGTAAAAACTTATAAATTAAGCATAATGCATGACAACACGCAGTTTGGGATAGATTGGATTACTTGGATGATTTGTCGTATCTATTTCTGTCTGGAATTTGTCACAATATAATAAATTGAGCTAACTTAACGTGGTCATTGATTCGTGTTATTCTGAGCCCTAAATTAGAAGTTACAGACGATTTAGTGGGGACATATCGAGTTGATCAGCCGTTAATATGATCATTCTAAACTGATCATCGGTGTTCATTGAGTAAAAGATTATAAAAGAAGCATAATGCATGATATCACACAGTTTTGGATATATTGGAGTATTTGGATGCTTTGTCGTATCTATTTCTGTCTCAAATTTTGTCTCAATATAGAAATTTGAACTATCTTAATTTGGGCATTGGATTCGTACTATCCGAGCTATAAATGTAAAGTTACGTACATTTTAGTGCGGACATTTCAAGTTGATTGGCCAATTAAAATTATCATTCAAAACTGATCATTGGTGCTTATTGAGTAAAAGCTTATAAATAAAGCATAATGCATGACATAACGCAGTTTGGGATAGATATGATTATTTAGACACTTTGTCGTCTCCATTTTTGTAAGAATATAATAAACTGAGCTAGCTTAACATGAGCATTGGATTCATATTACTTAGAGCTCTAAATTAGAAGTTACAGACGATTTAGTAGGGACATGTCAAGTTGAGCAGCCGTTAGTATGATCATACTAAACTGATAATTGGTGCTCATTGAGTAAAATATTATAAAAGAAGCATAATGCATCACATAACGCATCACATAACGCAGTTTTGGATAGATTGGATTACTTGGACAATTTTTCGTATCTATTATTGTCTCAAGTTTTGTCTCATTATAGAAATTTGAACTAGCTTAACGTGGGCATTGGATTCGTGTCATTTTGAGCTATAAATCAAAAGTTACAGACAATATAGTGTAGACATGTCAAGTGGATCGGCGAGTTAAAATGATCATTCTAAACTGATCATTGGTACTCATTGAGTAAATGCTTATAAATGAAGCATAAGGCATTACATCACGCAGTTTTTGATAGATTGGATTACATGTCCGCTTTGTCATATCTATTACTGTCTCAAATTGTCTCTCAATATAGAAATTTTAACAAGCTTAATGTGGAGATTGGATTCGTGTCATTATGAGCTATAAATCAAAAGTTATAGACGATTTAGTGCAGACATGTCAAGTGGATCGACGAGTTAAAATAATCATTCTAAACTGATCATTGGTACTCATTGAGTAAATGCTTATAAATGAAACATAATGCATGACATCACATTGTTTTGGATAGATTTGATTACTTGGAGGACTTGGCAAAGCAAATTTAGTCTTAAATTTTATCACAATATAGAAAATTGAGCTAGCTTAACGTAGGCAATGGATTCGTTTCATTGTGAGCTCCAAATCAAAAGTTATGGACGATCATTGGTGCTTATTGAGTAAAAGCTTATAAATGAAGCATAATTCATGGCATCACGCAGTTTGGGATAGATTGGATTACTTGGACGCTTTGTCATCTCCATTTCTGTCTCAAATTTTGTCAAAATATAATAAACTGGGCTAGCTTAATGTAAGCATTGAATTCTTGTTATTCTCAGCTCTAAACTAGAAGTTGCGGACGATTTAGTGGGGACATATCAAGTTGATCAGCCGTTAACATGATCATTCTGAACTAATCATTGGTGCTCATTGAAGAAAAGATTATAAATGAAGCATAATGCATGACATTATGTAGTATTGGATAGATTGGATTACTTGGACCCTTTGTCATATCTATTTCTATGTCAATATAGAAAATTGAACTAGCTTAACGTGGGCATTGGATTCGTGTTATTATGAGCTATAAATCAAAAGTTATGGACGATTTAGTGCAGACATGTCAAGTGGATCGGCCAGTTAAAATGATCATTCTAAACTGATCATTGGTGCTCATTAAGTCAAGGCCTATAAATGAGGCATAATGCATGATATCACGTAGTTTTGGATAGATTTGATTTCTTGGAAGACTTGTCGAAGCAATTTTAGTCTTAAATTTTATCACAATACATAAAATTGAGCTAGTTTAACGTGGACATTGGATTCGTGTCATTCTGAGCTCTAAGTCAAAAGTTACAGACGATTTAGTGCGAACATGTATAGTTGATTGGGCAGTTAATATTATTCATTGGTGATTATTGAGTAAAAGTTTATAAATGAAGCATAATGCATGACATCAAGCATTTTGGATAGATTAGATTACTTAGACGCTTTGTCGTCTCCATTTTTGTCTCAAATTTTGTCACAATATAATAAACTGAGCTAGCATAACATGAGCATGAGATTCGTGTTATTCTGAGCTCTACATTAAAAGTTACGGACGAAATGGTACGGAAATTTCATGTTTATCAGCCAGTTAATATCATCATTCTAAGCTAATCATTGGTACTCATTGAGTAAAAGCTTATAAATGAAGCATAATGCATGACATCACGTAGTTTTAGATATTTTGGATTACTTGGACGCTTTGTCGTATCTATTTCTATCTCAAATTTCATCTCATTATAGAAATTTGAACTAGCTTAACGTAGGCGTTGGATTTGTCTCATTCAGAGCTCTAAATCAAAATTTACGAACGATTTAGGGCGGACATGTCGAGTTGATCGGCCAGTTGATATGATTATTCTAAACTCATCATTGGTGCTCATTGAGTAAAGGCTTATAAATGAAGCATAATGCATGGCATCACACAATTTTGGATAGATTGGATTAGTTGGATGCTTTGTCGTATCTAGTTCTATCTCAAATTTTGTAAAAATATAGAAAATTGAACTAGCTTAACATGGGCATTGGATTCGTGTCATTTTGAGCTATAAATAAAAATTTATGGAAGATTTAGTGGAGACATGTAAAGTTGATTATCAAGTTAATATGATCATTCTAAACTGATCATTGATGCTCATTAAGTAAAAGCTTATAAATGAAGAATAACGCATGGCATCAAGCAGTTTGGATAGACTGGATTACTTAGATGCTTTGTCATCTCTATGTCTATATCAAATTTGGTCAATGTATAGAAGATTGAGCTAGCTTAACGTGGGCATTGGATTCGTGTCCTACTAAGCTCTAAATCAAAATTTATGGAGGATTTTGTGCGGACATGTCAAGTTGATTGGCCAGTTAATATGATTATTTTAACTGATCATTGCTGCTCATTCAATAAGGCTTATAAATGAATCATAATGCGTGGTATCACACAGCTTGGGATAGATTGGATTACTTGTATGCTTTTTCTTATCGAGTTATGTCTCAAATTATGTCACAATATAGAACATTGAGCTAGCTTAACGTAGGTATTGAATTCGTGTCATTCTTAGCACATCAAAAATTACAGACGATTTAGTGCGGACATGTCAAGTTGATCGGTAGTTAAAGTGATCATTCTAAACTGATTATTGGTGCTCAATAAGTAAAGTCTTATAAATAAATCATAGTGCATGGCATCAAGAAGTTAGATTAGATTGGCTTACTTGGACAAATTTGCATCTCTATTTCTGTCTCAAATTTAGTCAAAGCATTGAAAATTAAGCTAACTTAACTTGGGCATTGGATTCATGTCATTCTAAGCTGTAAATCAAAATTTATGGACGATTTAGTGCGGACATGTCAAGTTGATCGGTCAGTTAAAGTGACAATTCTCAACTGATGATTGGTGCTCATTAAGTAAAGACTTATTAATAAAGCATAATTCTTGACATCACACAGTTTTGGATGGATTTGATTACTTGGAAGACTTTTCAAAGCAGATTTAGTCTTAAATTTTGTCAAAATATAGAAAAATGAGTTTGCTTAACGTGGGCATTGGATTCGTATCATTCTGAGCTTTAAATCAAAATTTACGGATGATTTAGTGCGGACATGTCAAGTGGATTGACTAGTTATTACGATTATTCAAAAATGATCATTGGTAGTCATTGAGTAAAGGCTTATAAATGAATCATAATCTATGGCATCATGAGGTTTGGGATATATTGGATAACATGGACGCTTTATCGTATCTAGTTTGGTCTCAAATTTTGTCACAATATAGAAAATTGAACTAGCTTAACGTGGGCATTGGATTCGTGTCATTCTGAGCTCCAAATCAAAAGTTACGGACGATTTCGTGTGGAAATGTCAAGTTGATCAGCTAGTTAAAGTGATTATTCTAAACTGATCATTGGTGCTCATTGAGTAAAGGCTTAGAAATGAAACATAATGCATGGCATTACATAGTTATGGATAGAAAGGATTACTTGGACGCTTTGTCGTATCTAGTTATGTCTTAAAATGCAGACATGTCAAGTTGATCGGCCAGTTAAAATGATAATTCTAAACTGATCATTGGTGCTCATTGAGTAAAGGATTATAAATGAGCATAATGCATGGCATCACGCAGTTTGGGATAGATTGGATTATTTGGGCGCTTTGTCGTATCTGTTTATGTCTTAACTTTTGTCACAATATAAAAAATTGATCAAGCTTAACATGGGCATTGGATTCGTGTCATTCGAAACATTAAATCAAGAGTTACAGGCGATTTTGTGCAAACAAGTCAATTGGATATGCGAGTTAAAATGATCATTCTAAACTGATCATTGTTGCTCATTGACTAAAGGATTATAAATGAGCATAACGCAGTTTTGGATAGATTTGATTACTTGGAGGACTTGTCGAAGCAATTTTAGTCTTAAATTTTATAACAGTATAGAAAATTGAGCTAGCTTAACATGGGCATTGGATTCGTGTCATTCGGAGCTCCAAATCAAAAGTTACGGAGGATTTAGTGTGGAAATTTCAAGTTGATTGGCCTGTTAAAATTATACTTCAAAACTGATCATTGGTGCTTATTGAGTAAAAGCTTATAAATGAAGCATTATGCATGGCATCACGTTGTTTGGGATAGATTGGATTACTTGCACGTTTTGTGATCTCCATTTGTGTCTCAAATTTTGTCACAATATAATAAAACGAGCTAGCTTAACGTAAGCACTGGATTCGTGTTATTTTGATCTCTAAATTAAAAGTTACACGCTTTGTCATCTCCATTTCTTTCTCTAGATTACTTGCACGCTCTGTCATCTCTAGATTACTTGCACGCTTTGTCATCTCCATTTCTGTCTCAAATTTTCTCACAATATAAAAAGCTTAGCTAGCTTAACGTAAGCATTGAATTCATATTATTCTGATCTCTAAATTAAAAGTTACGAACAATTTAGTGCGGACATTTCAAGTTGATCGGCCAGTTAATATGATCATTCTAAGCTGATCATTGGTGCTCATTGATTAAAGGCTTATCAATGAATCATAATGCATGGCATCACGCAGTTTGGGATATATTGGATTACTTGTACGGTTTTTCTTATCTATTTCTATCTTAATGTTTGTGATAATATAGAACATTAAGCTAGCTAGCATAACGTAGCCACTGAATTCGTGTCATTTTGAGCGCTAAATCAAAAGTGACGGTCGATTTAGTGTAGACATGTCAAGTTGATCGGCCAGTTAAAGTGATCATTCTAAACTAATGATTGGTGCTCATTAAGTGAATGCTGATAAATGAATCATAAAGCATGAGATCAAGTAGTTTAGATAGATTGGATTTCTTCGACGCATTGTCATCTCTATTTCTGTCTCAAATTTTCACTAAATATAGAAAATTGAGTTAGCTTAACGTGGGCATTGCATTCGTATCATTCTGAGCTCTAAATCAAGTTTATGTACCAGTTAATATGATTATTCTAAACTAATCATTGGTGCTCATTGAGAAAATGATTATAAATGAAGCAAATGCATGTCATCACGCATTTTGGGATAGAATGGATTAGTTGAACGCTTTGTCGTATCTAGTTCTGTCTCAAATTTTGTCACAATATAGAAAATTTAACTAGCTTAACGTGGGCATTGGATTCGTGTCATTTTGAGCTATAAATAAATAGTTATAGATGATTTAGTGCAGACATGTCAAGTTAATCGGCAAGTTAAAATGATCATTCTAAACTGATCACTGGTGCTCATTGAGTAAAAGCTTATAAATGAAGAATAATGCATGGCATCACGCAATTTGGGATAGATTGTATTACTTGGATGCTTTTTCGTATCTATTTCTGTCTCAGAATTTGCTACAATATCAAACATTAAGCAAGTTTAACGTGGGCATTGCATTCATGTAATGATGAGCACTAAATCAAAAGTTATGCACGATTCAGTGCGAACATGTCAATTTAATCGGCCAGTTAAAATGATCATTCTAAAATTATCATTGGTGCTCAATGAGTAAATGCTTATAAATGAAGCATAACGCATGACATCACGTATTTTTGGAAAGATTAGATTACTTGGATGATTTGTCATATCTACTTCTGTCTCAAATTTGGTCAAAATATAGAAAATTGAGCAAGATTAACGTGGGAATTGGATTCTTGTCATTTTGAGCTCTAAATCAAAAATTACGGATGATTTGGTGCGGACATGTCACGTTGATCGGCCAATTAATATGATTGAGTAAAGTCTTATAAATGAAGCATAATACATGGATTCACGCAGTTTGGGATAGATTGGATTACTTGAACGCTTTGTAATATATATGTAACACCTGTCTCAAAAATACATGACACGTGTCTTCGACCCGTACTGAATTTATAATTCATTTATTCAACGATACTCTAGATTCAAAATAAAATGATTAAATAATGTTTAAAAATTCCCAAAATATAGCACCATCCCGAGTCAGTGCATCACTACTGATCGAACTCACCTGCATCCAAAAGGAGGCCTCAGTGTATATTAATTACTCGGTGAAACGATCACGCCTACCTACATATTTCCATTATACAAGTATGTATCTAATCTTGATAATTACTTTATTTAGGAATGAAAACAAACACGATTGATCCCACAAAAAGTCGACAAAAATACTACAAATATATATGTATTTAAACCGTGTTTGTCTAAATCACAACCACTCCTCCTAATCCTTAACCACGTCAGTTTAAGGATTCGAAACCCCCCCCCCCTCCTCCAAGCAACGTCACCTTTCCACCACGACCATGTCGGCCTATTTGATCACATCGAGCTCCCATCACATCGATGGTTGTTTCTGGCCTGTCAGCCATTAATGAACTATGACTCAACACCGCTATTGTCGTAGCCTAACACCCATCAACGTAGTTGAACCAACTAACGTTGTTCAAATCCACCATACCCGCGTTACGTGAATATCATGTTCACCATGAAATTTATTCTCACATTAATAAATCAAATATTATACTTGCTTAGACTAAATGTTTAATATTTATCTAATAATCATATTAATTTATTTCAATTAATTAATTGATTATGGTTTATTTTACTATACCATACCCAACCATAATTAATTTAGTATTCTTAACCAATGAATCAACACATAACAATTTATCTTACTTAATAATTAAGTCATATAATAATCTCCATTAAAATAATAATTTAACCTAATATTTCTACTCTTTTTCCCTACCACACTCGTCCACCACCACATTCCTATTCATCACTTTAATATTTATTTATTTATTATCTAATAAATTTCTAATAGGTTTAACTCTTTTTTCCTGATAAAAACACCATCATTTTTGCAATAATTAACTAAAACCCTAACATCACACATGATTCAACCTCTAATTTTCTCCCTAAACGAAGCACTCATCAAAATACATATACATAAGTATATAATGAAAATCGTAGATCCCGTCTCACCTCACGGTGAAGCTTGGGTTAATTTCTTTTCCTTCGGCGATGGTACACACGAGTATCTGGACTCTCCAATGCTAAACTTTCTATCCCTCTGCTTTGTCGAAATCTCTCCCTCTCTTCTTGTTTTTGTTTCTGATGAACGGCGGCCTCTAATCCCTTTGGCGACGTCTTATATAGTCATTAGGGTTAGTTAGGGTTTTAGAAGAATTGTCCGTTATACCCTCACTTCTAGTTCTGTGGGCTTTATGGTATAAATTTAGGCCCGGGATGTTACAATTCTTTCTCACAACAAAAGAATTCGTCCCCGAATTCGATGCTTCAACCTCACTCTCATCGTGATCCTTAAAAAGACCAGGAATATTGATTCTCATATGATGTTCCAACTCCCACATCTCTTCTTCAATTCCATCTCTTTCCCAATGAACACGCACTGATTTAACATGATTCCCTTCCATATCAACTCTTCGTTGTTCAGTGATTTTTACTGGTTTACTAAGAATTGTCAAGTTTTCTTCCAAATCCGCTGGTGGTTGTTGCATAATTAGTTGGGGTTATTTGTCAACTTTTCATAGGACTGATACATGGAAAATCATGAAACGCTGCTAACTCTTTTGGTAATACTAATCTATATGCAACTGTACCAATCATTTCGGTAATTTGATAAGGTCCCATAAAACTGGTTTGAGTTTTTCCAACTTCTTATTCTTATCTGCTCCTCTGAATACTCTCATTTTCAAATATACCTCGTCTCCCACTCTAAATACCAATCCTCTTCTCCCTTTATCAGCGTAACTCTTCTGATGCTTTTGAGCCTCTTTTAATCTAGCACGAAAAGTTTCCCCTTGATCCACTTTCTCTTGAACCAACTCAGGTTCCAATTCTCTACGCTCTCCCACTTTTGTCCACCAAAGTGTTGTCCGACAAGATCGTCCATATAAAGCCTCATATGGAGACATTTTTATGGTAGTATAATAATTGTTGTTATATATAAACTCTGCTAGCGGTAAATATTTCTCCCAACGACTTCTTCAATCCAACATACAGACTTGTAACATATCCTCGAGGGTTTAAATTGTTCTCTTCGACTGACCATCCGTTTGCAGATGGATACGCTGTACTGAGATGCAATTTCGTCCCAAGTGCCTTTTGGAACGTCTGTAAAAATATTGAATAATTTTTGGATCTCAGTCCGAAACAATGCTCACTGCAACCCCATATCGCCTAACAATAACTTCCAAGTATATTTTTGCTAATTGGTCACCATTGTCTGTCTTTTTAGTCACAAAGAGATGAGATTACTTCGTACGTCAATCAACAATTATCCAAAATGTATCTAACTTATTAACTGTCCTTGGGAATCTTGTCACAAAATCAATAGTGATCATATCTTATTTCTACACACGCAACGCTAACTTCGAAATAACCCACTGCGTATTCTATGTTCTGCCTTTATTAATTGGGACGTAGAACACTTCGCTACCCATTCTGAAATCCTATTTTATGTTGTTCTAATGGTAATAACATTTTAGATCTTGCTACAACTTTGTCGCCCCTGGATGGATTGCGAAACGTGACTGCTGTGCGAGCTAAGATCTCATCCTTTTGTTCTTTAACATTGGAAACACATACCCAATTCCTATACAAGTAGATCACATTGTCTGTGGTATGGTATCCTTTCACATTATTATCCAAAACCTTTCTTAGTGCATCATCTACCCTTTGAACCTCAAATATTTTCCAAAGTAAGTCTACCCGATTTATGGCTTCTAATCCTATGCCATCTTTGTAAACAATAGCAATACACAAGCTTAATTTTTCCAAGAAAACTACTTGCTCCTCCGCTTCTCGTTCCCTTGATATGTCATTTTTTCTTCTACTTATTGCATTTGCTACCATGTTAGCCTTACCGGAATGGTATTCGATTTCCAAATCATAATCTGATATTAGTTCCATCCATCTCATTTGTCTCAGATTAAGGTATGGTTGCATAAATATACATTTTTTTAAAAAATCTTGTGGTCAATAAAAATTTGGACTTTTTCCCCGTACAAATACGCATGACAAATCCTTGAAACAAAAACCACTACTGCTAATTCCAAACCATGGGTTGAATAGTTTATCTCATGTTTTCTCAACTGGCTAGAAGCATATGCAATTATTCGTTATTCCTGCATTAGCCCACAATCCAATTCTAACCTTGATACGTTGTGTATACTAAATATGGTAGCTTTGTCCTTAGCAAGGTCAATATTGAAGTCTCAATCAAATGCTCTTTCAACTTCTAAAAGCTTTTTTCACACTCTTTTGCATTTAAAGTACACATCCTTTTCTATGAATTGAGTCATAGACTTGGCAATACTCGCAAATCGCTCAACAATTTTTCAGTAATAACCTCTAGGTCAGGAAAACTATAGATATCTGTTGCATTTCTGGCGCCGGTCATCCCATTATCCATGTTATTCCGCATCCACTGATACTCTCCAACTCCAGACACAATGTGACCTAAAAAACAAATATTCCTCTCCCAAAAACTATATTTTCTCAACTTAGCATATAACTTGTATTCGCAATCTTGCGAGTACTAACCTTAAATGGTCCACTTGAACAATGCAACTGGGTGTGTCCATTCTGACCACACTTGAAACAAGTGAACACTCTTCTAACATGTACAAGCCCATACTCCAACTATCCGTGGTATGTCGCTATAGCTCAACCAATTTCTCTACCCTTGCTTGGGCCACTTTTTCTTGTTTAGTTTCCGTCTCAATGCCTTGTTCCACAAAGGACGCTGTTTCCACTAAATTGACCATGCTATTGTACTTTTCCATTATGCACGATTTTGCACCTCTAGCCTTAAACATCTTTGAAACTTGAGGATCATGTCATATTCGTTTGTTCCTCTCCATGTGAAGCTCATAAATAGAAAAAATTCTAGATCATACTCCCGTACTGACTTAGACCCATGTCGAAGATCAACAAACAACCTGACCATTTGGTCTTTAACCTCTTGGGGAAAGAACCCCTGTGCAAATTCCTCCTTAGAGTCATGCCGACTAAGCATATGGTTTGCATGAGTACAAATGACCATACTATCCCACCAACTTGTGCTTCGTCCCTTAAGTATTGAATTGTCAATTGCTTCCAAAACTCAATCGGACACATGATGGTCTCGTAGTTCCTATCTAACATATTCACCCAGTTGTGTGCTGTAATCGGATCGATCCCTCCACTAAACATATTCAAATTCCGTAGTTTCTATCTAACATATTCACCCAGTTGTGTGTTGTAATCGGATCGATCCCTCCACTAAACATATTCAAATTCCCTAACATCTTCAAAATCCCAATATGTGGGCAATGACCCCATACTAGCATCCTTGGCACTAGAGGAGATGGTGGTGAGTATTGAGATGCCCCAAACTCTTGAACAAGAGGCTCAAGTGCAGCAAACTCCGGAGCTGCATGCTCAGGCACTACAACTCCTGGTATTCGGTTTGCTATAGGAACTTGCTGCAACAAGGGCGCTAACGCCTCACGCATACCTTGCATCACAGCTGCACTTAGCATTACATAATCCACCATGAGAGCAACAAAAACTGGTTGTTGAGTTAGAGCAACCCCCTCCTGCTCAAGCGGCTGATCATTATGGTCTCGCTGATGATCTGCACTATGCAAACAAGTCCTACGATTAACTCTCCCCGACGGCATATTGTCCACATAAACACCCGATTTAGACATTACTCTCCACTAGTATTATAAATCAATAAAATTTAAATGACCTCATGCAAGTTACTCTTAGTGGTGCTTCCCCATTGAAAATACATTTTTTAATTACTAAAACTCTAAAACAAAGCTCTCCGGATCAGAACCAGAGTAGCAATCTCGCTCTGATACCAAAATTGTAACACCCGTCTCCAAAATACATGACACGTGTCTTCGCCTCGTACTTAACTTATAATTTATTTATTCAACGATACTCAAGATTCAAAATAAAATAAATAAATAATGTTTAAAAATTCCCAAAATATAGCACCATCCCGAGTCACTGCATCACTATTGCTCAAACTCACCTGCATCCAAAAGGAGGCATTAGTAAAATAAATACTCTGTGAAACGATCACGCCTACCCACATATTCCTATTATACAAGTATGTATCTAATCTTGATAATTACTTTATTTAGGAATGAAAACTAACACGATTGATTCCACAAAAAGTCGACAACAATACTACCAATATATATGTATTTAAACCATGTTTGTTTAAGTCACAACCACTCCTCCTCATCCTTAACCACGTTGATTTAAGGATTTCGGAACTCCACAAGCCACGACGGCTTCCACATGACCAAGTTGGCCAATTTGCTCACATCGAGCTTCTGTCATGTCGACGGTTTCCTAACCACATCGGTTTAAGGATTCGAAACCCCCCAAGCCACATCGGCTTTCCACCACGGCGACATCGGCCTATTTGCTCACATCAAGCTCCCATCACGTTGACGGTTGTTTCTGGCCTACCAGCCGTTATTGAACTACGACTCAATACCGCTATTGTCGTAGCCCAACACCCATCAACGTAGTTGAACTAGCTAACGTTGTTCAAATCCACCATACCCGCGTTACGTGAATATCATGTTCACCAAAAATTTAGTCTCACATTAATAAATCAAACATTATACTTGCTTAGACTAAATGTTTAATATTTATCTAATAATAATATTAATTTATTTCAATTAATTTGTTGATTATGGTTTATTTTACTATACCATACCCAACCATAATTAATTTAGTATTCTTAACCAATAAACCAACACATAACCATATCTTCCTTAATAATTAAGTCACTTAATAATCTACCTTAAAATAATAATTTAACCTAATATTTCTACTCCTTTCCCCCACCACACACGTACACCACCACAATCCTATTCATCATTTTAATATTTATTTATTTATTATATAATAAATTTCTAATAGGTTTAACTCCTTTTTCCTGATAAAAACACCATCATTTTTGCAAGAATTAACTAAAACCCTAACACCACACATGATTCAACCTCTAATTTTCTCCCTAAACGAAGCACACATCAAAATACATATACATAAGTGTATAATGAAAATCGTTGATCCCGTCTCACCTCACAGTGAAGCTTGCGTTAATTTCTTTTCCTTCGACGATGGTACACACGAGCATCTGGACTCTCCATCGCTGAACTTTCTATCCCTCTGCTTTGTCGAAATCTCTACCTCTCTTCTTGTTTTTGTTTCTGATGAACGACTGCCTTGAATCCCTTTGGCGACGTCTTATATAGTTATTAGGGTTATTTAGGGTTTTAGAAGAATTGTCCGTTATACTCTCACTTCTATTTTTGTGGGCTCTATGGTTTAAACTTAGGCCCGGGATGTTACAATCTAGTTCTATCTCAAATATTTCTAGAATATAGAAAATTGAGTTAGATTTACATGGTCATTGGCTTCGGGTCATTCTGAGCTCTAAATCAACATTTATGTAAGATTCAATGCTAACATGTTAAGGTTATCGGCCAGTTAATATGATTACTCTAAATTGATCACTAGTGCTCATTGAGTAAATGCTTATAAATGAAGCATAATGCTTGGCATCACGTTGTTTGGGATGGATTGGATTACTTGGACGCTTTGTCGTATGTAGTTTTGTATCAAATTTTGTCACAATATAGAAAATTTCACTTGCTTAACGTGGGCATTGGAATCGTATAAGTCTAAGCTATAAATCAAAAATTATTGACGATTTAGTGCATATATGTCAAGTTGATCAGCGAGTTAAAATGATCATTCTAAACTGATCATTGGGGCTCATTGAGTAAAAGTTTATAAATGATGAATACTGCATGGCATCATGCAGTTTTGGATAGATTGTACTACTCGGATGCTTTGCCGAATCTAGTTTTGTCTAAACTTTTATCACAATGTTGAAAATTAAACTAGCTTAACGTGGGCATTTGATTTGTGCAATTCTGAGCTCTAAATCAAAAGTTACGGACTATTTAGAGCATATATGTCAAGTTGATAGGGCAGTTATTATGATTGTTCTAAACTAGTCATTGGTGTGCATTGAGTATAGGCTTATAAATCAAGCATAATGCATGGATTCACGCAGTTTGGGATAGGGTTGATTACTTGGATGCTTTGTCGTATATATTTCTGTCTCAAATTTTGTCACAACATAGAAAATTGAGCTAGCTGAACGTGGGCATTGGATTCGTGTCATTCTGAGCTCTAAATCAGAATATACGGACGATTTGCTGTGAACATGTCAAGTTGATCGGCCAGTTAAAATGATAATCCTAAACTGATCATTGGTGCTTATTGAGTAAAACCTTATAAATGAAGAATAATGCATGGAATCATGCAATTTCGGATAGATGGGATTACTTGGATGCTTTGGCGTATCTATTTCAGTCTCAAATTTTGTCACAATTTTGAAAATTGGAATGGCTTAACGTGGGCATTGGATTCATGTCATTCTAAGCTATAACTCAAAAGTTACGAATGATTTACAGCAGACATGTCAAGTTGATTGGCCAGTTAATATTATTATTCTAAACTAATCATTAGTTCTAATTGAGTAAAATCTTATAAATGAAGAAAAATCCATGAATTCATGCACTTTGGGATAGATTGTGTAACTTGGATGCTTTGTCGTGTTTAGTTCTATCCCAAATTTTATCACCATATAGAAAATTGAACAAGGTTAACGTGGGCATTGGATTCGTGTCATTTTGATCTATACATTCAAAGTTACATACGATATGTGAAAGAATATTGAGATTATAGAGGAGAAATGTGAAGAATTGAATCTGAAAACTCAAAGAGAAGTATGAGAAAATGAGAAATGACTTAGACTTATGGAGAAGAATCTCCTAAGAGTATATTATACATTGAGTCTTTACAGCCCTTTTATAGAGGATTTACATTGTGAACACAAAAGAAAAACGAATTCAAACTTGTGGATGAGTTTGAATAGAGGAGGAGCCTGTCAACAACCAATGAGAAGAGAGGAGACAGCATGGGCATGACTGTTTGGTGTGGTTGCCAAGACTGTGTGCAGCATGGGCATGACTGTTTGGTGTGGTTGCCAAGACTGTGTGCAGCATGGGCATGACGTTTTCACCTTGATACTTCTCCCAAGGTAGCTATTTAACCATTTCAACCATGTGGTTAATAATAACCCATCCTTTTTCATTTCCCTTGTTATTCAAACTGAATTTTCGTGCTCACACTTGCCTTGTAGGTCAAGATAGGTCTTATTTGATTTTCCTATGTCAATACTCCCCCTCAAGCTAAAGACTTTGGAATCACCCTAAAGTCTTAAGCTTGGGAACCCAAGGCAACACCTCATTAAAAACCTTATTAAGGAAAACCACTTGGGACAAAACCTTAATAAGGGAAAAAGAGTGTGTTGCTCTTGGATTAGGAGACCTTTGATCATGGGTGTGATAAATCAACAAGCCCAAGTTTGCTAAAGATGTTCTTGCAAACTTTGAGACTTGCTGCCTTTGTGAAGATGTCAGCTAGTTGGTCTTCACTCCTTGTATAACATGGCAGAATGGTTCCATCTTGAACTTTCTCCCTAACCTTATGGCAGTCGATCTCTATGTGCTTGGTCCTCTCGTGAAACACTGAGTTTGAAGCTATGTGAATGGCTGCCTGATTATCACAATGGAAGGTAATTGGCCCTGGTTGTGCAATACCGAAATCTTTCAAGAGTGCTTTGAGCCAAGTTACTTCATTTGTCAGCTTCCTCATAGCCCTATATTCTGCTTCAGCACTAGAACATGATACCACCTTCTGCTTCTTAGTCTTCCAAGTGACTAAGTTCCCACCAATGAAGGTGCAATACCCAGTGGTTGATTTCCTATCCACCCTATCACCAGCCCAATCCGCATCACAATACCCGACAATCTCAGTGTTCCCATTCTTGCCCATCCATATACCTTGACCAGGAGATCCTTTGATGTATCTAAGGATCCTTTCTACCATGCTCCAATGATATACAGTAGGCTTTTGCATATGTTGACTTACTTGATTCACAGCAAAACACAAGTCTGGTCGTGTGAGGGTGAGGTAGATCAGCTTCCCAACTAGTCTCCTATACTGAGAAACATCCTTAAATAACTCATCAGCTTTCTCCCCCTTTCCATTGACCTTGTAGCCATCTTCAAGAGGAGTTTTGGCCGGTTTAGCCCCAAGCTTTCCCGTGTCTGTCAACAGATCAAGAGCATACTTTCTTTGGGATAGAAAGAGCCCTTCTTGAGACCGACACACTTCAATACCCAAGAAGTACTTCAACTCTCCAAGATCCTTGATGTCAAATGATCTGTTTAAGAAGGCCTTTGTGGACTGAATTCCTTCCTTATCATCTCCTGTGATGATAAGGTCATCCACATAAACCAAGACCGCCACGATTCCTTTGGAGTTTTGAGGAGTGAACAAAGTATGATCTGAATGGGATTTCCTAAACCCATTATCAGTAAGTGTGGAGCTTAATTTGTGATACCAGGCCCTTGGTGACTGCTTCAACCCATATATTGCCTTCCTAAGTCTTAGAACCTGTCCCTCTTTGCAAAAATCTTCAAGGCCTGGTGGTGGAGTCATATACACTTCCTCTTCAATTTCTCCTTGAAGGAATGCGTTCTTGACATCCATTTGCCATAAGTCCCAAGTCAGATTCGTAGCTAGTGAAAGAACAACCCTTACAGTGTGTAGCTTAGCCACCGGTGCAAATGTATCAGTATAGTCCTCTCCATATGTCTGAGTGAAACCTCTTGCAACTAGACGTGCCTTGTACCTTTCTATGTCCCCATTGCTCTTATACTTGATGGTGAACACCCACTTGGAACTCACAGCCTTCTTGCCTTTGGGAAGTTCTTGTATATCCCATGTATGATTCCTTTCCATAGCTCCCTTCTCATCTCTTACTGCATCTAACCATTCTTTCTTGCTCTCTGCTTCTTCATAAGTCCTTGGAATCTGACTTTGTTCAATCTTTCCAAGGAATGCTTGATGACTAGATGGCAAGAGGTCAAGGGAACAAACAGCTTGTATGGGATGAGCCACGGCCTGGTTGTTGTAGAATACCCTAGTGTTCCTAAGTCTAGTACTCCTCCTTAAATGCTGAACAGGTGGTGCAGCCTCCTCTACAACCGTTTCCTCTTCCATTTGGTGAATAGGTTCCTCTATACCCACTTCCAAGTCGTCTTGTTCTTGATTTTGGGCCATAGCTTCTTCTTGGATTGGAGTTGGTTCTTGAGTTACCACCCTTGTTCATTCTCTTGGGTATCTTGTGAACTACTTAAGGTTCTTGTTTCTTCGTGTCTTGAATCCTTTGGCAGATCATTTCCCAAATGATTCAAGAGAAACCTCAAACTCGTAGCCAAATCAGAAGGTGACCTTGAGAGATCCTTCAATCCTTCCCAATCTTTCTGATCATAATAGCTTTGTTCTTCTATGAACTTGACATCTCTAGACACATATGTCCTGTTGTTGCTTGGATCATAGCACTTATAACCCTTTTGTGTTGTCGAATATCCAAGGAACATACACTTGATGCTCTTTGCCTCCAACTTGTTTCTTAGATCACCTGGAACATACACAAAGCACACACACCCAAATACACGTAAATGATCAATGGAAGGTTTAGTTTTATTGAGTACCTCAAATGGGGATATATCTTGCAAGACTTTGGTTGGAATCCGATTGATGAGGTAGCAAGCAACCAAGACTGCATCTCCCCAAAAACTTTTAGGAACATTGGTATGAAACATCATGGATCTTGCTACTTCCATTAAGTGTCGGTTCTTCCTTTCAGCAACTCCATTTTGTTGTGGTGTGTGTGGACAGCTAGTTTGATGTAGTATTCCATGTTTGTTTAGATGAGCTTTGAATCTTTGACTTGTGTATTCCCTCCATTATCTGATCTTAACACTTTGATCTTGGCATTGAATTGATTAGTAACATAATTATGAAAGTTTATAAATGCCTCATAAACCCTATCTTTAGATGGAAGTAATGTAACCCATGTATATTTCGATTTCTCATCTATAAAGGTCACAAAGTATTTATTCCTATCTCTAGACATGTAAGGTGAGGTCCAAACATCGGAATGTACTAAATCAAAGCAATGCTCATAAATTGTAGACGATTTAGGGAAAACAACACGACAATGTTTGCCAAGGATACAAGCCTCACAAACTGAGTGATCATAAGCGACATTAGGAATTATTAAGCTTAAAGCACGAGCATGAGGATGTCCTAATCTAGCATGCCATAAGACATCTTTATTAGCAAAAACACAGGATTTGAAAGCTAAGGAATCCAAATTGCTTGGAGGGTCTTCAAGAACATAGAGCTCATCTTGAGTTACACCACCTCCAAGTATCTTACCACTCTTAATATCCTGAAAGTAAACATTGTTAGGCCCAAATGTAACATTGCAATTGAGGTCTTTAGTAGCCTTTTGACAGAAACTAGATTAGACTTAAATTTAGGTACAAAGAATGCATTAGTTTCTTTGTCAAATAGTCTTAATTTTCCGGTTCCTTCAATTGGAATACCCTTACCATCAGCTATAGTTACTTGTCCTAGACATGGTTCAATGTTCTTTAACAACCTAGCATTGCTAATCATATGGTGAGAAGCACCTGAATCCACTACCAACTTATGATCTGGTTTATCAAGCGATTTATGGGAGTAGAGTGTGATACCGGAGAGTTTTGAGGCATAGGCCTTGATGAGATCCTCCAAGTCACTCTTCTTAACATACTCCATGGATACATTCATAGCTAGCTCCCCTCCTTGGTTGGATGAACTTGCGGGTTCAGTCGCAACCATTTGAGAGATGTTAGCCTTTGAATCCTTGAACCGGTTTGGCTTGAGATGAGGATGAAGTATCCAGCACTTGTCCTTGATGTGGCCATTCCTCTTACAATGCTCACACATCACACTCTTCCTATCCTCTTGCTTAAACACGCTTTTGTTGGCCATGACTAGTTCTCCTTTACCACCAAACAAACCAATGTTGCCTTGCTCCTTTTGAATCCGTGAGCACACCTCTTTGAAATCAGGGAGTTTTGGCTCTCTCAGGATGGACTTAATCACATCCTTAAAGGCTGGATTTAGGTTGAGAAGGAGCCCAAATATCTTGTCTTGTTCCTTCCTTTCATTAAGCACCTTTGGATCCATAGAACTTGGTCTCAACATGTCAAGCTCGGACCATGTTGACTGGAACTTCCCCAGGAATTTTGTGAACTCCATATCCTCTTGGTGTAGATCATTGAGAGCCTTCTTAACCTCATACACACGGCTGAGGTTTGAAACATCCCCATACACCCTCTTGAGAGTGTCCCAAAGAGACTTGGCAGTTTCACAATGTGAATAAGCTTCTAGAATGGATGGGTCCAATGAATTTTGGAGGAATCCAAGGACTGATTGATCTTCTTGGAACCACCTAGCTTCTTCTTTTCTTGTTGCCTCATCCTTCTTCTCCTTTGGATCATCTATAGATGGAGTATTATCCTCCAAGATGTGATTCCAAAGTCCTTTACCACAAATGGCTGTCTTGATGGTTCTTGACCATAATGTGTAGTTCAAGCCTTTGAGAACTACTGCTATCACCGTAGGTTTCAGGCTGGAACTAATTTGAACTGTATCCTCCATTGTTAGGCTTTGAAGAGCTCAAAGGAAGCAGCTTTTATGGTTGAATGAAACCGTGAGTTTTTAGTCTAAAGACTGAGAGATTTTTGACAGAATTTTAGATTAGAAACTGAGAGATTTGAGTAGAAAAGATAAGAGAATGATCTTATTCTCTGATACCATGAAAGAATATTGAGATTATAGAGGAGAAATGTGAAGAATTGAATCTGAAAACTCAAAGAGAAGTATGAGAAAATGAGAAATGACTTAGACTTATGGAGAAGAATCTCCTAAGAGTATATTATACATTGAGTCTTTACAGCCCTTTTATAGAGGATTTACAATGTGAACACAAAAGAAAACGAATTCAAACTTGTGGATGAGTTTGAATAGAGGAGGAGCCTCTCAACAACCAATGAGAAGAGAGGAGACAGCATGGGCATGACTGTTTGGTGTGGTTGCCAAGACTGTGTGCAGCATGGGCATGACTGTTTGGTGTGGTTGCCAAGACTGTGTGCAGCATGGGCATGACTTTTTCACCTTGATACTTCTCCCAAGGTAGCTATTTAACCATTTCAACCATGTGGTTAATAATAACCCATCCTTTTTCATTTCCCTTGTTATTCAAACTGAATTTTCGTGCTCACACTTGCCTTGTAGGTCAAGATAGGTCTTATTTGATTTTCCTATGTCAATAATATGGTGCTGATATGTCAAGTTTATCTGCCAGTTAAAATGATCATTCTAAACTGATCATTGGTGGTCATTGAATAAATGCTTATAAATGAAGAATAATACATGGAATCACGCTGTTTGTCATACATTGGATTACTTATAGGCTTTGTCGTTACTATTTCTATCTCAAATGTTGTCAAAATATAGAAAATTGAGCTAGCTTAATGTGGGCATTGGATTCGCATCATTATGAGCTCTAAATCAAAAGTTACGGACGATTTAGTGCGGACATTTCAAGTTGATCGGCCAATTATACGATTATTCTAAACTAATGATTGGTGCTACTTGAGTAAAGGCTTATAAGTGAAGCATAATGCATGGCATTATGCAGTTTGGGATATATTGGATTACTTGGACGATTTGTCGTATCTAGCTCTATCTCAAATTTTGACACAATATAGTAAACTGAACTAGTTTAACGTGGGTTATGACGATTTAGTGCAAACATATCAAGGTTATTGGACAGTTAAAATGATCATTCTAAACTGATCATTGATGATGCTTGAGTAAAAGCTTATAAATGAAGAATAGATTGGATTACTTGAACGCTTTTTCGTCTCTATTTTTGTCACAAATTTTGTTAAAATATAAAACATTGACCTAGCTTAACGTGGGCATTGGATTCGTGTCATTCTGAGCTATAAATCAAAAGTCATAAATGATTTAGTGCAGGCATGTCAAGTTGATCCGCCAGCTAATATGAATATTTTTACTCATCATTGGTGTTCATTGAGTAAAGGCTTACATAGTTAGGGGTGGATTGGATTAGTTGGATGCTTTGCCGTATCTATTTCTGTCTGGAATTTTGTTACAATATAGAAAATTGAGCTGGCTTAGCGTGGGCATTTGATTCATGTCATTTTGAGCTATAAATCAATAATTACATATGATTTAGTGGCAGACATGTCAAGTTTATCGGCGAGTTGAAATGATCATTCTAAACTGATCATTTGTGCTCATTTAGTATAAGCTTATAAATGAAAACAATGCATGGCATCACGCAATTTGGGATATATTGGATTACTTGGACGCTTTATCGTATCTATTTCTATCTCAAAAGTTGCCACAATAATGAAAATTGAGCTACTTTAACATGGGCATTGGATTCAAGTCATTATGAGCTTTAAATCAAAAGTTATGGACGATTTAGTATGTACATGTCAATTTAATCGACCAGTTAAAATGATCATTCTAAAATGATCATTGGTGCTCAATGACTAAATGCTTATAAATGAAGCATAACACATGACATCAGGTAGTTTTGGAAAGATTGGATTTACTTGGATGCTTTGTCGTATCTATTTCTGCCTCAAAATTTGTCAAAATATAGAAATAATGCTAGCTTAACGTGGGCATTGGATTTGTGTCATGTTGAGCTCTAAATCAAAATTGATGGATAATTTAGTGTGGAAATGTCACGTTGATCGTCCAATTAATATGATTATTCTAAACTGATCATAGGTGCTCATTGAGTAAAGGCTTATAAATGAAGCATAATGCATGGATTCACGCAGTTTGGGATAAATTGTATTACATGGATGCTTTGTCGTGTCTACTTTTGTTTCAAATTTTTTTATAATGTAGAAAAATGAGCGAGCTTAACATGGGCATTGGATTCGTATCATTCTAAGCTCTAAATCAAACTTTACGGACAATTTAGTGCGGACATGTCAAGTTGATCGGCCAGTCAATATGATTATTCTAAACTAATCATTGGTGCTCATTGAGTAAATGCTTATAAAAGAAGCATAATGTATGGCATCACGCAGTTTGGGATATATTGGATTACTTGAATGCTTTGTAGTATCTATTTCTGTCTCAAATTTTGTCACAACCTAGAAAATTGATCTAGCTTAACGTGGGCATTGGATTCATGTCATTCTCAGCTCTAAATCAAAATTTATGGATGATTTACTGTGGACATGTGAAGTTGATTGGCCAGTTAAAATGATAATTCTAAACTGATCATTGGTGCTCATTGAGTATAAGCTTATAAATGAAGAATAACGCATGGAATCACGTAGTTTGTGATAGATTGGATTAGGTGGAAGTTTTTCGTACCTATTTCTGCCTCAAATGTTGTCAAAAGATAAAAAATTGAGCTAGTTTAATGTGGGCATTGGATTCGTATCATTATGAGGTCTAAATCAAAAGTTACGGATGATTGAGTGCGGACATGTCAAGTTGATCGGCCAATTCTATGATTATTCTAAGCTGATGATTGGTGGTAATTGAGTAATGGCATATAAATGAAGTATAATGCATGGCATTACGCAGTTTGGGATATATTGGATTTCTTCTACGCTTTTTCGTATCTAGTTCTATCTCAAATTTTGTTACAATATAGTAAATTCAACTAGTTTAACGTGGGCATTGGATTCGTGTCATCTCGAACTATAAATCAATAGTTATGACGATTTAGTGCAAACATATCAAGTTGATCGGCCAGTTAAAATGATCATGCTTAACTGATCATTGATGTTGATTGAGTAAAAGCTTAGAAATGAAAAATAATGCATGACATCAAAAATTTAGATAGATTGGATTAGTTGGACGCATTGGCATCGCTATTTTTGTCTCAAATTTTGTAAAATTATAGAAAATTGAGCTAGCTTAACGTGGGGATTGGATTCATGTCATTCTGACCTATAAATCAAAAGTCCGAGAAGATTCACTGTAGTCATGTCAAGTTGATCGGCCAACTAATATGATTATTTTTACTGATCATTGGTGTCATTGAGAAAAGGCTTATAAATGAAACATAATGCATGACATCACATAGTTAGGGATAGATTGGATTAGTTGAACGCTTTGTCATATCTATTTCTGTCTCGAATTTTGTTATAGTATAGAAAATTGAGCTGGCTTAGCTTATACATTAGATTCGTGTCATTTTGAATAATAAATCAATAATTACATATGATTTAGTGCAGACATGTCAAGTTGATCGGCAAGTTAAAATGATAATTCTAAACTGATCATTGGTGCTCATTGAGAAAAGCTAATAAATGAACAAAAATGCATGGCATCACGCAATTTGGGATAGATTGGATTACTTGGACGCTTTGTCATATCTATTTTTGTCTCCAAAGTTGGCACAATATTGAAAAGTGAGCTAGTTTAACGTGGGTATTGGATTCATGTCATTCTGAGCTCTAAATAAAATATTATGGACGATTTTGTGCAGACATGTCAATTTAATCGACCAGTTAAAATGATCATTCTAACATGATCATTGGTGCTCAATGAGTAAATGCTTATAAATGAAGCATAACACATGACATCAGGTAGTTTTGGAAAGATTGGATTTACTTGGATGCTTTGTCGTATCTATTTCTGCCTCAAATTTTGTCAAAATATAGAAATAATGCTAGCTTAACGTGGGCATTGGATTTGTGTCATGTTGAGCTCTAAATCAAAATTTACGGATAATTTAGTGTGGAAATGTCACGTTGATCGTCCAATTAATATGATTATTCTAAACTGATCATTGGTGCTCATTGAGTAAAGGCTTATAAATGAAGCATAATGCATGGATTCACGCAGTTTGGGATAAATTGTATTACATGGATGCTTTGTCGTGTCTACTTTTGTTTCAAATTTTTTCACAATGTAGAAAAATGAGCGAGCTTAACATGGGCATTGGATTCGTATCATTCTAATCTCTAAATCAAACTTTACGGACGATTTAGTGCGGACATGTCAAGTTGATCGGCCAGTCAATATGATTATTCTAAACTAATCATTGGTGCCCATTGAGTAAATTCTTATAAAAGAAGCATAATGTATGGCATCACGCAGTTTGGGATATATTGGATTACATGAATGCTTTGTAGTATCTATTTCTGTCTCAAATTTTGTCACAACACAGAAAATTGATCTAGCTTAACGTGGGCATTGGATTCATGTCATTCTCAGCTCTAAATCAAAATTTATGGATGATTTACTGTGGACATGTGAAGTTGATTGGCCAGTTAAAATGATAATTCCAAACTGATCATTGGTGCTCATTGAGTATAAGCTTATAAATGAAGAATAACGCATGGAATCACGTAGTTTGTGATAGATTGGATTAGGTGGAAGTTTTTCGTACCTATTTCTGCCTCAAATGTTGTCAAAAGATAAAAAAAATTGAGCTAGTTTAATGTGGGCATTGGATTCGTATCATTATGAGGTCTAAATCAAAAGTTACGGATGATTTAGTGCGGACATGTCAAGTTGATCGGCCAATTCTATGATTATTCTAAGCTGATGATTGGTGGTAATTGAGTAATGGCTTATAAATGAAGCTTAATGCATGGCATTACGCAGTTTGGGATAGATTGGATTTCTTGTATGCTTTATCGTATCTAGTTTTATCTCAAATTTTGTTACAATATAGTAAATTCAACTAGTTTAACGTGGGCATTGGATTCGTGTCATATCGAACTATAAATCAATAGTTATGACGATTTAGTACAAACATATCAAGTTGATCGGCCAGTTAAAATGATCATGCTTAACTGATCATTGATATTGATTGAGTAAAAGCTTATAAGTGAAAAATAATGCATGACATCAAAAATTTAGATAGATTGGATTAGTTGGACACATTGGCATCGCTATTTTTGTCTCAAATTTTGTAAAATTATACAAAATTGAGCTAGCTTAACGTGGGGATTGGATTCATGTCATTCTGACCTATAAATCAAAAGTCCGAGAAGATTTACTGTAGTCATGTCAAGTTGATCGGCCAACTAATATGATTATTTTTACTGATCATTGGTGTCATTGAGAAATGGCTTATAAATGAAACATAATGCATGACATCACATAGTTAGGGATAGATTGGATTAGTTGAACGCTTTGTCATATATATTTCTGTCTCGAATTTTTTTATAGTATAGAAAATTGAGCTGGCTTAGCTTATACATTAGATTCGTGTCATTTTGAATAATAAATCAACAATTACATATGATTTAGTGCAGACATGTCAAGTTGATCGGCGAGTTAAAATGATAATTCTAAACTGATCATTGGTGCCCATTGAGAAAAGCTAATAAATGAACAAAAATGCATGGCATCACACAATTTGGGATAGATTGGATTACTTGGACGCTTTGTCATATCTATTTTTGTCTACAAAGTTGCCACAATATTGAAAAGTGAGCTAGTTTAACGTGGGTATTGGATTCATGTCATTCTGAGCTCTAAATAAAATATTATGGACGATTTTGTGCAGACATGTCAATTTAATCGACCAGTTAAAATGATCATTCTAACATGATCATTGGTGCTCAATGAGTAAATGCTTATAAATGAAGCATAACACATGACATCACGTAGTTTTGGAAAGATTGGATTACTTGAACGCTTTGTCGTATCTATTTCTGCCTCAAATTTTGTGAAAATATAGAAAATAATGCTAGCTTAACGTGGGCATTGGATTCTTGTCATTTTGAGCTCTACATCAAAAGTTATGGATAATTTAGTGCGGAAATGTCACGTTGATCGGCCAATTAATATGATTATTCTAAACTGATCATTGGTGCTCATTGAGTAAAGGCTTATAAATGAAGCATAATGCATGGATTCATGCAGTTCGGGATAGATTGTATTACTTCGATGCTTTGTGGTGTATATTTTTGTTTCAAATTTTCTCACAATGTAGAAAAATGAGCTAGCTTATCGTGGGCATTGGATTCGTATCATTTGGAGCTATAAATCAAAATTTACGGATGATTTAGTGCAGACATGTCAAGTTGATAGGGCAGGTATTATGATTGTTCTAAACTGACCATTGCTGCTCATTGAGTACATGCTAATAAATGAAGCATAATGCATGGATTCACGCATTTTGGGATAGGCTGGATTATTTGGATGCTTTGTCATATCTATTTCTGTTTCAAATTTTGTCACAATATTGAAAATTGAGCTAGCTTTACGTGGGCATTGGATTCGTATCACTCTGAGCTCTAATTCAAAATTTACGGATAATTTAGTGCGGAAATGTTAAGTTTATCGGACAGTTAATATGATTATTCTAAACTGATCGTTGAGACTCATTGAGTAAAGGCTTATTAAAAAAGCATAATGCATGGCATCACTTAGTTTGGGATAGATTGGATTACTTGAACGCTTTATAGTATCTATTTCTGTCTCAAATTTTTGTAGAATATAGAAAATTGAGTTAGATTAATGTGGGGACTGCATTCGTGTCATTCTAAGCTCTAAATAAATATTTATGTACGATTTAGTGCGTACATGTCAAGGTTATCGGCTAGTTAATATGATTATTCTAAATTGATCATTGGTGGTCATTGAGTAAAGGCTTATAAATGAAGTATAATGCTTGGCATCACGCAGATTAGGATAGATTAGATTACTTGGACGCTTGGTCGTATCTTGTTCTATCTCAAATTTTGTCACAATATAGAAAATTGCATTTGTTTAACGTGGGCATTGGATTCGTATCAATCTGAGCTATAAATCAAAAGTTACAAACGATTTAGTGCATATATGTCAAGTTGATCAGCGAGTTAAAATGATCATTCTAAACTGATAATTTGTGCTCATTGAGTAAAAGCTTATAAATGATGAATAATGCATGGCATGATTCAGTTTGGGATATATTGGATTACTCGGACGTGTTGTCATATTTAGTTTTGTCTAAAATTTTGTCACAATATAGAATATTAAACTAGCTTAACGTGGGAATTGGATTTGTGTAATTCTGAGCTCTAAATCAAAAGTAACGGATGATTTAGAGGAGACATGTCAAGTTGATAGGGCAATTATTATGATTGTTCTAAACTGATCATCGGTGCTCATTGAGTACAATTTTATAAATGAAGCATAATGCATGGATTCACGCAGTTTGGGATAGGCTGGATTACTTGGATGCTTTTTCGTATCTATTTCTTTCTCAAATTTTGTCACAATATAGAAAACTAAACTAGTTTGACGTGGGCATTACATTCATGTCATTTTGAGCTCTAAATCAGAATTTATGGACGATTTACTGTGGAGATGTCAAGTTGATCGGCGAGTTAAAATGATAATTCTAAACTGATCATTGGTGCTCATTGAGAAAAGCTAATAAATGAACAAAAATGCATGGCATCACGCAATTTGGGATAGATTGGATTACTTGGACGCTTTGTCATATCTAGTTTTGTCTCCAAAGTTGCCACAATATTGAAAAGTGAGCTAGTTTAACGTGGGTAATGGATTGATGTCGTTCTGAGCTCTAAATGAAAATTTATGGACGATTTAGTGTGGACATGTCAATTTAATCGATCAGTTAAAATGATCATTCTAACATGATCATTGGTGCTCAATGAGTAAATGGTTATAAATGAAGCATAACACATGACATCACGTAGTTTTGGAAAGATTGGATTACTTGAACGCTTTGTCGTATCTATTTCTGCCTCAAATTTTGTGAAAATATAGAAAATAATGCTAGCTTAACGTGGGCATTGGATTCTTGTCATTTTGAGCTCTACATCAAAAGTTATGGATGATTTAGTGCGGAAATGTCACGTTGATCGGCCAATTAATATGATTATTCTAAACTGATCATTGGTGCTCATTGAGTAAAGGCTTATAAATGAAGCATAATGCATGGATTCATGCAGTTCGGGATAGATTGTATTACTTCGATGCTTTGTGGTGTATATTTTTGTTTCAAATTTTCTCACAATGTAGAAAAATGAGCTAGCTTATCGTGGGCATTGGATTCGTATCATTTGGAGCAATAAATCAAAATTTACGGATGATTTAGTGGGGACATGTCAAGTTGATCAGCCAGTCAATATGATTATTCTAAACTAATCATTGGTGCTCATTGAGTAAAGGGTTATAAAAGAAGCATAATGCATGGCATCACGCAGTTTGGGATAAATTCGATTACTTGAACACTTTGTACTATCTTGTTCAGTCTCAAATATTTTTAGAGTATAGAAAATTGAGTTAGATTAATGTGGGCATTAGATTCGTGTCATTCTGAGCTCTAAATCAAAATTAATGTACAATTTAGTGCAGATATGTCAAGGTTATCGGCGAGTTAATATGATTATTCTAAACTGATCAATTGTGCTCGTTGAGTAAAGGCTTATAAATGAAGCATAACGCTTGACATCACGCTGTTCGGGATAGATTGGATTATTTGGACGATTTGTCGTATCTAGTTATGTCTCAAATTTTGTCACAATATAGAAAATTGCGCTTGCTTAATGTGGGCATTGGATTCATATCAGTCTGAGCTATAAATCAAAAGTTAGAGACGCTTTAGTGCATATATGTCACGAGTTAAAATGATCATTCTAAACTGATCATTGGTGCTCATTGAGTAAAAGCTTATAAATGATGAATAATGCATGGCATGATTCAGTTCGGGATAGATTGGATTACTCGGACGTGTTGTCGTATTTAGTTTTGTCTAACCTTTTGTCACAATATAAAATATTAAACTAGCTTAACGTGGGAGTTGGATTTGTGTAATTCTGAGCTCTAAATCAAAAGTTACGGATGATTTAGAGGAGACATGTCAAGTTGATAGGGCAATTATTATGATTGTTCTAAACTGATCATTGGTGGTCATTGAGTACAGTTTTATAAATGAAGCATAATGCATGGATTCATGCAGTTTGGGATAGGCAGGATTACCTGGATGCTTTATCGTATCTATTTCTTTCTCAAATTCTGTCACAATATAGAAAATTAAGCTTGTTTGACGTGGGCATTGGATTCATATCATTCTGAGCTCTAAATCAGAACTTATTAACGATTTACTGTGGACATGTCAAGTTGATCGGCAAGTTAAAATGATAATTCTAAACTGATCATTGGTGCTCATTGAGAAAAGCTAATAAATGAACAAAAATGCATGGCATCACGCAATTTGGGATAGATTGGATTACTTGGACGCTTTTTCATATCTATTTTTGTCTCCAAAGTTGCCACAATATTGAAAAGTGAGCTAGTTTAACGTGGGTATTGGATTCATGTCATTCTGAGCTCTAAATAAAAAATTATGGACGATTTTGTGCAGACATGTCAATTTAATCGACCAGTTAAAATGATCATTCTAACATGATCATTGGTGCTCAATGAGTAAATGCTTATAAATGAAGCATAACACATGACATCACGTAGTTTTCGAAAAATTGGATTACTTGAACGCTTTGTCGTATCTATTTCTGCCTCAAATTTTGTGAAAATATAGAAAATAATGCAAGCTTAACGTGGGCATTGGATTCTTGTCATTTTGAGCTCTACATCAAAAGTTATGGATGATTTAGTGCGGAAATGTCACGTTGATCGGCCAATTAATATGATTATTCTAAACTGATCATTGGTGCTCATTGAGTAAAGGCTTATAAATGAAGCATAATGCATGGATTCATGCAGTTCGGGATAGATTGTATTAATTGGATTTTTTGTGGTGTATATTTTTGTTTCAAATTTTTTCACAATGTAGAAAAATGAGCTAGCTTATCGTGGGCATTGGATTTGTATCATTTGGAGCTATAAATATAAATTTACGGATGATTTAGTGGGGACATGTCAAGTTGATCAGTCAGTCAATATGATTATTCTAAACTAATCATTGGGGCTCATTGAGTAAAGGGTTATAAAAGAAGCATAATGCATGGCATCACGCAGTTTGGAATAAATTCGATTACTTGAACACTTTGTACTATTTTGTTCAGTCTCAAATATTTTTAGAGTATAGAAAATTGAGTTAGATTAATGTGGGCATTAGATTCGTGTCATTCTGAGCTCTAAATCAAAATTAATGTACGATTTAGTGCGGATATGTCAAGATTATCGGCCAGTTAATATGATTATTCTAAACTGATCAATTGTGCTCGTTGAGTAAAGGCTTATAAATGAAGCATAACGCTTGACATCATGCTGTTCGGGATAGATTGGATTATTTGGACGATTTGTCGTATCTAGTTATGCCTCAAATTTTGTCACAATATAGAAAATTGCACTTGCTTAATGTGGGCATTGGATTCATATCAGTCTGAGCTATAAATCAAAAGTTACGCACGCTTTAGTGCATATATGTCACGAGTTAAAATGATCATTCTAAACTGATCATTGGTGCTCATTGAGTTAAAGCTTATAAATGATGAATAATGCATGGCATCATGCAGTTTGGGATAGATTGGATTAATTGGACGCTTTGTCGCATCTAGTTTTTTCTAAAATTTTGTCACAATATAGAAAATTAAACTAGATTAACGTGGGTATTGGATTTATGTAATTCTGAGCTTCAAATCAAAACTTATGAACGATTTAGTGCAGACATGTCAAGTTGATAGGGCATGTATTATGATTGATCTAAACTGACCATTGGTGCTCATTGAGTACAGGCTTATAAATGAAGAATAATGCATGGATTCACGCATTTTGGGATAGGCTGGATTATTTGAATGCTTTGTTGTATCTATTTCTGTTTCAAATTTTGTCACAATATAGAAAATTGAGCAAGCTTTACGTGGGCATTGGATTCGTATCACTCTGCGCTCTAAATCAAAATTTACGGATAATTTAGTGTGGAAATGTTAAGTTGATCGGCCAGTTAATATGATTATTCTAAACTGATCATTGAGACTCATTGAGTAAAGGCTTATAAAAAAGCATAATGCATGGCATCACGTAGTTTGGGATAGATTGGATTACTTGAACGCTTTATAGTATCTATTTCTGTCTCAAATTTTTCTAGAATATAGAAAATTGAGTTAGATTAATGTGGGGATTGCATTCGTGTCATTCTAAGCTCTAAATCAATATTTATGTACGATTTAGTGCGTACATGTCAAGGTTATCGGCTAGTTAATATCAATATTCTAAATTGATCATTTGTGGTCATTGAGTAAAGGCTTATAAATGAAGCATAATGCTTGGCATCACGCAGATTAGGATAGATTAGAGTACTTGGACGCTTGGTCGTATCTTGTTCTATCTCAAATTTTGTCACAATATAGAAACTTGCATTTCTAAACGTGGGCATTAGATTCGTATCAATCTGAGCTATAAATCAAAAAATACGAACGAATTAGTGCATATATGTCAAGTTGATCCGCGAGTTAAAATGATCATTCTAAACTGATAATTGGTGCTCATTGAGTAAAAGCTTATAAATGATGAATAATGCATGGCATGATTCAGTTTGGGATAGATTGGATTACTCGGACGTGTTGTCATATTTAGTTTTGTCTAAACTTTTGTCAGAATATAGAATATTAAACTAGCTTAACATGGGAATTGGATTTGTGTAATTCTGAGCTCTAAATCAAAAGTTACGGATGATTTAGAGGAGACATGTCAAGTTGATAGGGCAATTATTATGATTGTTCTAAACTGATCATTGGTGCTCATTGAGTACAGTTTTATAAATGAAGCATAATGCATGGATTCACGCAGTTTGGGATAGGCAGGATTACCTGGATGCTTTATCGCATCTATTTCTTTCTCAAATTCTGTCACAGTATAGAAAATTAAGCTAGTTTGACGTGGGCATTGGATTCATATCATTCTGAGCTCTAAATCGGAACTTATTAACGATTTACTGTGGACATGTCAAGTTGATCGGCAAGTTAAAATGATAATTCTAAACTGATCATTGGTGCTCATTGAGAAAAGCTAATAAATGAACAAAAATGCATGGCATCACGCAATTTGGGATAGATTGGATTACTTGAACGCTTTGTCATATCTATTTTTGTCTCCAAAGTTGCCACAATATTGAAAAGTGAGCTAGTTTAACGTGGGTATTGGATTCATGTCATTCTGAGCTCTAAATAAAAAATTATGGACGATTTTGTGCAGACATGTCAATTTAATCGACCAGTTAAAATGATCATTCTAACATGATCATTGGTGCTCAATGAGTAAATGCTTATAAATGAAGCATAACACATGACATCACGTAGTTTTCGAAAAATTGGATTACTTGAACGCTTTGTCGTATCTCTTTCTGCCTCAAATTTTGTGAAAATATAGAAAATAATGCAAGCTTAACGTGGGCATTGGATTCTTGTCATTTTGAGCTCTACATCAAAAGTTATGGATGATTTAGTGCGGAAATGTCACGTTGATCGGCCAATTAATATGATTATTCTAAACTGATCATTGGTGCTCATTGAGTAAAGGCTTATAAATGAAGCATAATGCATGGATTCATGCAGTTCGGGATAGATTGTATTACTTGGATTCTTTGTGGTGTATATTTTTGTTTCAAATTTTCTCACAATGTAGAAAAATGAGCTAGCTTATCGTGGGCATTGGATTTTTATCATTTGGAGCTATAAATCAAAATTTACGGATGATTTAGTGGGGACATGTCAAGTTGATCAGCCAGTCAATATGATTATTCTAAACTAATCATTGGGGCTCATTGAGTAAAGGGTTATAAAAGAAGCATAATGCATGGCATCACGCAGTTTGGGATAAATTCGATTACTTGAACACTTTGTACTATCTTGTTCAGTCTCAAATATTTTTAGAGTAAAGAAAATTGAGTTAGATTAATGTGGGCATTAGATTCGTGTCATTCTGAGCTCTAAATCAAAATTAATGTACGATTTAGTGCGGATATGTCAAGGTTATCGGCCAAATAATATGATTATTCTAAACTGATCAATTGTGCTCGTTGAGTAAAGGCTTAAAAATGAAGCATAACGCTTGGCATCACGCTGTTCAGGATAGATTGGATTATTTGGACGATTTGTCGTATCTAGTTCTGTCTCAAATTTTGTCACAATATAGAAAATTGCACTTGCTTAACATGGGCATTGGATTCATATCAGTCTGAGCTATAAATCAAAAGTTACGGACGATTTAGTGCATATATGTTACGAGTTAAAATGATCATTCTAACCTGATCATTGGTGCTCATTGAGTAAAAGCTTATAAATGATGAATAATGCATGGCATCATGCAGTTTGGGATAGATTGGATTAATTGGACGCTTTGTCGCATCTAGTTTTTTCTAAAATTTTGTCACAATATAGAAAATTAAACTAGATTAACGTGGGTATTGGATTTATGTAATTCTGAGCTTTAAATCAAAACTTATGAACGATTTAGTGCAGACATGTCACGTTGATAGGGCAGGTATTATGATTTTTCTAAACTGACCATTGCTGCTTATTGAGTACAGGCTTATAAATGAAACATAACGAATGGATTCACACATTTTGGGATAGGCTGGATTATTTGGATGCTTTGTCGTATCTATTTCTGTTTCAAATTTTGTCACAATATAGAAAATTGAGCTAGCTTTACGTGGCCATTGGATTCGTATCACTCTGCGCTCTAAATCGAAATTTACGGATAATTTAGTGCGGAAATGTTAAGTTGATCAGCCAGTTAATATGATTATTCTAAACTGATCATTGAGACTCATTGAGTAAAGGCTTATAAAAAAGCATAATACATGGCATCATGTAGTTTGGGATAGATTGGATAACTTAAACGCTTTATAGTATCTATTTCTGTCTCAAATTTTTGTAGCATATAGAAATTGAGTTAGATTAATGTGGGGATTGCATTCGTGTCATTCTAAGCTCTAAATCAATATTTATGTACGATTAAGTGCGTACATGTCAAGGTTATCGGCTAGATAATATGATTATTCTAAATTAATCATTGGTGGTCATTGAGTAAAGGCTTATAAATGAAGCATAATGCTTGGCATCATGCAGATTAGGATAGATTAGATTACTTGGACGCTTGGTCGTATCTTGTTCTATCTCAAATTTTGTCACAATATAGAAAATTGCATTTGTTTAACGTGGGCATTGGATTCGTATCAATCTGAGCTATAAATCAAAAGTTACGAACGAATTAGTGCATATATGTCAAGTTGACCAGCGAGTTAAAATGATCATTCTAAACTGATAATTGGTGCTCATTGAGTAAAAGATTATAAATGATGAATAATGCATGGCATGATTCAGTTTGGGATAGATTGGATTACTCGGACGTGTTGTCATATTTAGTTTTGTCTAAAATTTTGTCACAATATAGAATATTAAACTAGCTTAACGTGGGAATTGGATTTGTGTAACTCTGAGCTCTAAATCAAAAGTTACCGATGATTTAGAGGAGACATGTCATGTGGATAGGGCAATTATTATGATTGTTCTAAACTGATCATTGGTGCTCATTGAGTAAAGTTTTATAAATGAAGCGTAATGCCTGGATTCACGTAGTTTAGGATAGGCTGGATTACTTGGATGCTTTGTCGTATCTATTTCTTTCTCAAATTTTGTCACAATATAGAAAATTAAGCTAGTTTGATGAGGGCATTAGATTCATGTCATTCTGAGCTCTATATCAGAATTTATGGACGATTTACTGTGGACATGTCAAGTTGATCGGCGTATTAAAATGATAATTCTAAACTAATCATTGGTGCTCATTCAGTAAAATCTTATAAATGAAGAATAATGCATGAAATCATTGAGTTTGGGATAGATTGGATTACTTGGATACTTTGGCACTATTTCTATCTCAAATTTTGTTACAATTTAGAAAAATGAAATGGCTTAATGTTTGCATGGGATACATGTCATTCTAAGCTATAAATCAAAAGTTACGAATGATTTATTTCAAACATTTCAAGTTGATCGGCCAGCTAATATGATTAGTCCAAACTGATCATTAGTGCTCATTGAGTAGAATCTTATAAATGAAGAATAATGCATGGATTCACGCACTTTGGGATAGATTGTGTTACTTGGACGCTTTGTTGTATCTAGTTCTGTCACAAATTACGTCACAATATAAAAAATTGAACTAGCTTAACATGGGCGTTGGATTCGTGTCATTCTGAGCTATAAATCAATAGTTACGGACGATTTGGTGCTGATATGTCAAGTTTATCTACCATTTAAATGATCATTCTAAACTGATCGTTGGTGCTCAATGAGTAAAAGCTTATAAATGAAGAATTATGCACGGAATCACGCAGTTTATGATAGATTGCATTACGTGGATGCTTTGTCATATCTATTTATGTCTCAATGAGTAAAAGCTTATAAATGAAGAATAATGCACAGAATCATGCAGTTTGTGATAGATTCTATTACATGGATGCTTTGTCATATCTATTTATGTCTCAAATGTTGTCAAAATATAGAAAATTGAGCTAGCTTAACGTGGCATTGGATTCTTGTCATTATGAGCTCTAAATCAAAAGTTATAGATGATTTAGTGCGGGCATGTCAAGTTGATCTGCCAATGATATGATTATTCTAAACAGATGATTGGTGCTAATTGAGTAAAGACTTATAAATGAAGCATAATGCATGGCATTACACAGTTTGGGATAGATTGGATTACTTGGACGCTTTGTCGTATCTAGTTCTATCTCAAATTTTGTCACAATATAGTAAATTGAACTACTTTAACGTGGGCATTGGATTCGTGTCATCTCGAGCTACAAATCAATAGTGATGACGATTCAATGCAAACATATCAAGTTGCTCGGCCAGTTAAAATGATCATTTTAAACTAATCATTGATGCTGATTGAGTAAAAGATAATAAATGAAGAATAATGCATGACATTAAGAAATTTACGTATATTGGATAGGTTGGATTACTTGGACGCTTTATCGAATCTAGTTCTACCTCAAATTTTGTCACAATATAGTAAATTGAACTACTTTAACGTGGGCATTGGATTCGTGTCATCTTGAGCTATAAATCAATAGTGATGACGGTTCAATGCAAACATATCAAGTTGCTCGGCCAGTTAAAATGATCATTTTAAACTAATCATTGATGCTGATTGAGTAAAAGCTAATAAATGAAGAATAATGCATGACATCATGAAATTTACGTACATTGGATTAGTTGGACGCTTTATCAGCTCTATTTTTGTCTCAAATTTTGTAAAAATATAGAAAATTGAGCTGGCTTAACGTGGGCATTGGGCATTGGATTCGTGTCATTCTGAGTTATAAATCAAAAGTAAGAGACGATTTAGTGCAGGCATGTCAAGTTGATCGGCCATCTAATATGATTATTTTTACTGATCATTGGTGTTCATTGAGTAAAGGCTTATCAATGTAACATAATGCATGGCATCACATAGTTAGGGATAGATTGGGTTAGTTGGACGCTTTGTCATATCTATTTTTGTCTCGAATTTTGTTTAAGTATAGAAAATTGAGTTGGCTTAGCGTGGGCAATGGATTCATGTCAATTGGAGCACTAATCAAAAGTTACGGACGATTTAGTGCATATATGTCACGAGTTAAAATGATCATTCTAACCTGATCATTGATGCTCATTGAGTAAAAGCTTAGAAATGATGAATAATGCATGGCATCATGCAGTTTGGGATAGATTGGATTAATTGGACGCTTTGTCGCATCTAGTTTTTTCTAAAATTTTGTCACAATATAGAAAATTAAACTAGATTAACGTGGGTATTGGATTTATGTAATTCTGAGCTTTAAATCAAAACTTATGAATGATTTAGTGCAGACATGTCACGTTGATAGGGCAGGTATTATGATTGTTCTAAACTTACCATTGCTGCTCATTGAGTACAGGCTTATAAATGAAGCATAATGCATGGATTCACGCATTTTGGGATAGGCTGGATTATTTGGATGCTTTGTCGTATCTATTTCTGTTTCAAATTTTGTCACAATATAGAAAATTGAGCTAGCTTTACGTGGGCATTGGATTCGTATCACTCTGCGCTCTAAATCAAAATTTACGGATAACTTAGTGCGGAAATGTTAAGTTGATCAGCCAGTTAATATGATTATTCTAAACTGATCATTGAGACTCATTGAGTAAAGGCTTATAAAAAAAGCATAATACATGGCATCACGTAGTTTGGGATAGATTGGATTACTTGAACGCTTTATAGTATCTATTTCTGTCTCAAATTTTTGTAGAATATAGAAAATTGAGTTAGATTAATGTGGGGATTGCATTCGTGTCATTCTAAGCTCTAAATCAATATTTATGTACGATTTAGTGCATACATGTCAAGGTTATCGGCTAGTTAATATGATTATTCTAAATTGATCATTGGTGGTCATTGAGTAAAGGCTTATAAATGAAGCATAATGCTTGGCATCACGCAGATTAGGATAGATTAGATTACTTGGACGCTTGGTCGTATCTTGTTCTATCTCAAATTTTGTCACAATATAGAAAATTGCATTTGTTTAACGTGGGCATTTGATTCGTATCAATCTGAGCTATAAATCAAAAGTTACGAACGAATTAGGGCATATATGTCAAGTTGACCAGCGAGTTAAAATGATCAATTTAAACTGATAATTGGTGCTCATTGAGTAAAAGCTTATAAATGATGAATAATGCATGGCTTGATTCAGTTTGGGATAGATTGGATTACTAGGGCGTGTTGTCATATTTAGTTTTGTCTAAAATTTTGTCACAATATAGAATATTAAACTAGCTTAACGTGGGTATTGGATTTGTGTAATTCTGAGCTCTAAATCAAAAGTTACCGATGATTTAGAGAAGACATGTCAAGTGGATAGGGCAATTATTATGATTGTTCTAAACTGATCATTGGTGCTCATTGAGTACAGTTTTATAAATGAAGCATAATGCCTGGATTCACGCAGTTTGGGATAGGCTGGATTACTTGGATGCTTTGTCGTATCTATTTCTTTCTCAAATTTTGTCACAATATAGAAAATTAAGCTAGTTTGATGTGGGCATTAGATTCATGTCATTCTGAGCTCTAAATCAGAATTTATGGACGATTTACTGTGGACATGTCAAGTTGATCGGCGTATTAAAATGATAATTCCAAACTAATCATTGGTGCTCATTCAGTAAAATCTTATAAATGAAGAATAATGCATGAAATCATTGAGTTTGGGATAGATTGGATTACTTGGATACTTTGGCACTATTTCTATCTCAAATTTTGTTACAATTTAGAAAAATGAAATGGCTTAATGTTTGCATGGGATACGTGTCATTCTAAGCTATAAATCAAAAGTTACGAATGATTTATTGCAAACATGTCAAGTTGATCGGCCAGCTAATATGATTACTCTAAATTGATCATTAGTGCTCATTGAGTAGAATCTTATAAATGAAGAATAATGCATGGATTCACGCACTTTGGGATAGATTGTGTTACTTGGACGCTTTGTTGTATCTAGTTCTGTCACAAATTACGACACAATATAGAAAATTGAACTAGCTTAACATGGGCGTTGGATTCGTGTCATTCTGAGCTATAAATCAATAGTTACGGACGATTTGGTGCTGATATGTCAAGTTTATCTACCATTTAAATGATCATTCTAAACTGATCATTGGTGCTCAATGAGTAAAAGCTTATAAATGAAGAATTATGCACGGAATCACGCAGTTTATGATAGATTGCATTACGTGGATGCTTTGTCATATCTATTTATGTCTCAATGAGTAAAAGCTTATAAATGAAGAATAATGCACAGAATCATGCAGTTTGTGATAGATTGTATTACATGGATGCTTTGTCATATCTATTTATGTCTCAAATGTTGTCAAAATATAGAAAATTGAGCTAGCTTAACGTGGCATTGGATTCGTGTCATTATGAGCTCTAAATCAAAAGTTATAGATGATTTAGTGCGGGCATGTCAAGTTGATCTGCCAATGATATGATTATTCTAAACAGATGATTGGTGCTAATTGAGTAAAGACTTATAAATGAAGCATAATGCATGGCATTACACAGTTTGGGATAGATTGGATTACTTGGACGGTTTGTCGTATCTAGTTCTATCTCAAATTTTGTCACAATATAGTAAATTGAACTACTTTAACGTGGGCATTGGATTCGTGTCATCTCGAGCTATAAATCAATAGTGATGACGATTCAATGCAAACATATCAAGTTGCTCGGCCAGTTAAAATGATCATTTTAAACTAATCATTGATGCTGATTGAGTAAAAGATAATAAATGAAGAATAATGCATGACATTAAGAAATTTACGTATATTGGATAGGTTGGATTACTTGGACGCTTTGTCGTATCTAGTTCTACCTCAAATTTTGTCACAATATAGTAAATTGAACTACTTTAACGTGGGCATTGGATTCGTGTCATCTTGAGCTATAAATCAATAGTGATGACGGTTCAATGCAAACATATCAAGTTGCTCGGCCAGTTAAAATGATCATTTTAAACTAATCATTGATGCTGATTGAGTAAAAGCTAATAAATGAAGAATAATGCATGACATCAAGAAATTTACGTACATTGGATTAGTTGGACGCTTTCTCAGCTCTATTTTTGTCTCAAATTTTGTAAAAATATAGAAAATTGAGCTGGCTTAACGTGGGCATTGGGCATTGGATTCGTGTCATTCTGAGTTATAAATCAAAAGTAAGAGACGATTTAGTGCAGGCATGTCAAGTTGATCGGCCATCTAATATGATTATTTTTACTGATCATTGGTCTTCATTGAGTAAAGGCTTATCAATGTAACATAATGCATGGCATCACATAGTTAGGGATAGATTGGGTTAGTTGGACGCTTTGTCATATCTATTTTTGTGTCGAATTTTGTTTAAGTATAGAAAATTGAGTTGGCTTAGCGTGGGCAATGGATTCATGTCATTCGGAGCTCTAATCAAATGTTATGGACGATTTAGTGCGGACATGTCAAGTTGATCGGCCAATTAAATTGATTGTTCTATACTGATCATTGGTGGTCATTAAGTAAAGGCTTATAAATTAAGCATAAAGCATGACATCACACTGTTTGAAATAGATTGGATTGCTTGGACATTTTGGCGTCTCTAATTCTGTCTCAAATTTTGTCACAATATAGAAAATTGAGCTAGTTTAACGTGTGCATTGAATTCATGTCCTTCTCAGCACTACATCAAAAGTTACGGATGATTTAGTGCGGACATGTCAAGTTGATCGGCCAATTAATAAGATTATTCTAACTTGATCATTGGTGCTCATTGAGTAAGGGCTTATAAATGAAGCATAATGCATGGCATCACAGAGTTTGGGATATATTGGATTACTTGGATGCTTTGTCATATCTTTTTCTATCTCAAAGTTTTTCCCAGTATAGAAAATTGAGCTAGTTTAACGTGGGAATTGAATACGTGTTATTCTGAGCTATAAATCAAAATTACAGACGATTAAGTGCACACATCTCAAAAGTTATAGATGATTAATTGGATTACTTGGGCGCTTTGTCGTATCTAGTTTTTTCTAAAATTTTGTCTCAATACAGATAATTGAAGTAGCTTCACGGGGGCATTTGATTCGTGTCATTCTGAGTTACAAATCAAAAGTTCCGGACGATTTAGTGCAGACATATTAAGTTGATCGGCCTGTTAAAATGATCATTCTAAACTGATCATTGGTGCTCATTGAGTGAAAGCTTATAAATGAAGAATAATGTGTGGCATCACGCAGTTCGGGATAGATTGGATGACTTGGACGCTTTTTTGTATCTATTTCTGTCTCAAACTTTGTCACAATATAGAAAATCAGCTAGCTTAACGTGGGCATGGGATTCGTGTCATTCTTAGCTATAAATCTAAAGTTACAGACGGTTTAGTGCAGACATGTCAAGTTGATATGTTAATTAAAATGATCATTCTAAACTTATCATTGGTGCTCTTTAAGTAACGTCTTAGAAATGAATCATAAAACATGGCATCATATACTTTGGGAAAGATTTGATTACTTGGACGCTTTGTCTTCTCAATTTTTATCTCAAATTTTGTCAACAAATAGAAAATTAAGCTAGCCTAACGTGGGCACTGGATTCGTACAATTCAAGGCTCTATATCAAAAGTTACATACGATTAGTGCGGACATGTCAAGTTGATCGGCCAGTTAATATAATTATTCTAACCTGATCATTGGTGCTCATTCAGTAAAGGCTTAGAAATGAAGCATAATGCATTGCATCACGCAGTTTTGGATAGACTAGATTACCTGAATGCTTTGTCGTGCCTATTTTGGTCTCAAATTTTGTCACAATATAGAAAATTAAGCTAGCTTAACGTGGGCGTTTGATTCCTATCATTCTAAGATCCAAATCAAAAGTTATGGACGATTTTGTGCGGACATGTCAAGTTGATCGGACAGTTAAAGGGATCATTCTAAACTGATCATTGGTGATCATTAAGTAACGGCTTATAAATGAAGAATAAAGCATCGCAAAACGCAGTTTTGGATAGACTGGATTACTTGGACACTTTGTCATATCTAGTTTTGTCTAAAATTTTTTCACAATATAGAAAATTTAGCTAGCTTAACGTGGGTATTGGATTCGTATCATTCTGAGCTCTGAATCAAAAGTTATGGATAATTTACAAAGGATCTATAAAGTTGATCGGCCAGTTAGTATGATCACTCAAAGTGATCATTGGTGCCCATTGACTAAAGGCTTATAAATCAAGCCTAATGCATGACATCACACAGTTTTTCATAGATTGGGTTACTTGGATGCTTTGTCATATCTATTTCTGCCTCAAATTTTGTCACAATATAGAAAATTAAGCTAGCTTAACGTGGGCATTGGATTCGTGTCATTCTGAACTCTAAATCAAAAGTTATGGACGATTTAGAGCGGACATGTCAAGTTGATCATCCAGTTAAAGTGATCATTCTAAACTGATCATCGGTGCTCATTAAGTAAAGGCTTATAAATGAAGCATAAAGCAAGTCATCACGAAGCTTGGGATAGATTTGATTACTTGGGTGCTTTGGCGTCTCTATTTTGTCTCAAGTTTTGTTAAAATATAGAAAATTGAGGTAGCTTAACGTAGGAATTGGATTCGTATCATTCAGAGCTCCAAATCAAAACTTAGTGACGATTTAGTGAAGACATGTCAAGTTGATCGGCCAGTTAATATGATTATTCTAAACAAATTATTGGTGGTCATTAAGTAAAGGCTTATAAATGAAGCATAATGCATGGCATCATGCAGTTTTGGATAGATTTGATTACTTGGATGCTTTGTCGTCTCTATTACTATCTGAAATTTTGTCAAAATATTGAAAATTGAGCTATCTTAACGTGGGCATTGGATTCATGTCATTCCGAGATCTCAATCAAAAGTTACGGACGATTTAGTGAGGACATGTCTAGTTGATCGGCCAGTTAAAGTGATCATTCTAAACTTATCATTGGTTCCCATTGAGTAAAGGCTTTATAAATGAAGCTTAATGTCTGGCATCACAGAGTTTTAGATAGATTGGATTACTTGGATGCTTTGTTTTCTCTACTTCTATCTTAAATTTTGTCAAAATATAGAAAATTGAGCTAACTTAACGTCGGCATTGGATTTGTATCATTTTGGGCTCCACATCAAAAGTTAAGCATGATTTAGTGCAGACATGTCAAGCTGATCGGCCAGTTAATATGGTTATTCTAAAGTGATCATTGGTGCTCATTGAGTAAAGGCATATAAATGAATCATATTGAATGGCATCACATAGTTTTGGATAGATTTGATTACTTGGACACTTTGTCATATATAGTTATGTCTCATATTTTGTCAGAATACAGAAAATAAAACTCGTTTAACGTGGACATTAGATTTGTGTCATTCTGAGCTATAAATCAAAAGTTACCAATCATTTAGTGCAGAAATGTCAAGTTTGTCGGCCAGTTAAATTGATTATTGGTGCTCATTGAGTAAAAGATAATAAATGAAAAATAATGCATGACATCACATGATTTAGGATAGAATGGATTACTTGAACGCTCTGTCGTATATATTTCTTTCTCAAATTTTGTTACAATATAGAAAATTGAGCTAGCTTAACGTGGGGATTGGATTCGTATTATTTGGAGCTCTAAATCAAAAGCTATAGACAATTTAGTGCAGACATGTCAAGTTGATCGGCCAGTTAATATGATTATTCTAAATTGATCACTAGTGCTCATTGAGTAAAGGCTTATAAATGAAGCATAATGCATGGCATAATGCATGGCATCATGCAGTTTTGGATAGATTTGATTACTTGGATGATTTGTCGTCTCTATTTCTATCTCAAATTTTTTCAAAATATTGAAAATTGAGGTACCTTAACATGGACATTGGATTTGTATCATTCACACCACTAAATCGAAACATAGGGAAAATTTAGTGCGAACCTGTCAAGTTGATTGGCCAGTTAATATGATTATTCTAAGCTGATTATTGGTGCTCATTGAGTAAAGGCCTATAAATGAAGCATAATGCATGGCATCACACTATTTTAGATAGATTTGATTACTTTGACACTATTAAGTATCTAGTTATATCTGAAAGTTTCTCGCAATATAAAAAAATTGAACTAGCTTAACGTGGGCATAGGATTCGTGTCATTCTGAGCTCTAAATAAAAAGTTACATACCATTCGTGCAGGCATGTCAAATTTATCGGCCAGTTAAAGTTATCATTTTAAACTGATCATTGGTGCTGATTAAGTAAAGGCTTATAAATGAAGAATAAAGCATGGTAACACACACTTTTGGATAGATTGGATTAATTGGAAACTTTGGAGTATCTAGATCTGTCCCAAATTTTGTCACAATATAGAAAATTGAGCTAGCTTAACATGAGAATTGGATTCGTGTCATTCTGAGATCTAAATAAAAAGTTATGGACAATTTAGTGCTGGAATTTTTAGTTGATCGGGCAGTTAAAGTGATCATTCTAAACTGATCGTTGGTGCTCATTGTGTAATGGTTTATAAATGAATCATAATGTATGGCATCACACAGTTTTAGATAAATTGAATTACTTGGACGCTTTTTTGTATCTATTTTGTCTAAAATTTTGTTATAATATAGAAAATTGAGTTAGCTTAACGTGGGCATTGGATTCGTGCCATTATGAGCTCTAAATCAAAAGTTACAGACGATTTAGTGCGTACATGTCAAATTGATGAGTTAGTTAAAGGGATCATTCTAAACTGATCAGTGGTTCTCATTAAATAAAGACTTATCAATGAAGCATAAAGCATGGCATCACGTAGTCTGGGATAGATTTGATTACATGGATGAGTTGTCTTCTCTAGTTCTATCTCAAATTTTTTCAAAATATAGGAAATTGAGCTAGATTAAGGTGGGCATTGGCTTTGTATTATTCTGGGCTCTAAATCAAAAGTTACGCATGACTTAGTGCGGAAATGTCAAGTTGATCGGCATGTTAATATGATTATTCTAAACTGATCATTGGTGCTCATTGAGGAAAGCCATATAAACGAAGCATAATGCATGGCATCATGCAGTTTTGGATGATTACTTGGACGCTTTGTCATATCTAGTTCTGTCTCATATATTGTCAAAATATAGAAAATTGAACTAGGTTAACATGGGCATTGGATTCGTGTCATTCTGAGCTATAAATCAAAAGTTACGGACTATTTAGTGCAAATATGTCAAGTTGATCGACTAGTTGAAATGCTCATTCAAAATTGATCATTGGTGCTCATTTTGAGTAAAAGATAATAAATAAAGAATAATGCATGACATCACATAGTTTAGGATAAACTGGATTACTTGTACGCTTTCAAATATATTTTGTCTCCAATTTTATCACAATATATAAAATTGAGCTAGTTTAACATGAGGATTGGATTCGTGTAATTATGAGCTCTAAATCAAAAGTTACAGACGATTTAATGTGGACATGTCAAGTTAATCGGCCAGTTAAAAAGATTATTCTAAACAGATCATTGTTGTTCATTGAGTAAAACCTTATAAATGAAAAATAGTGCATGGCATCACGCAGTTTGGGATAGACAAGATTACTTGCATGCTTATCGTATCTATTTTGGTATCAAATTTTGTTACAATATAGAAAATTGAGCTATCTTAACGTGGGCATTGGATTCGTGTCATTCTACGCTCTAAATAAATACGGACGATTTAGTGTGGACATGTCAAGTTGATCGGCCAGTTAAAATGATCATTCTAAATTGATCATTGGTGCTCATTGAGTAAAAGATAATAAATGAAGAATAATGCATGATATCACGCTCTTTAGGATAGACTGGATGGATTACTTGAACGCTTTTTCGTATATATTTCTGCCTCAAATTTTTGTTATAATATAGAAAATTGAGCTAACTTAACATAGGGATTGGATTCGTGTCATTCTGATCTCTAAATCAAAAGTTATAGATGATTTAGTGCGCACATATCAAGTTGATCGGCCACTTAATATGATTATTCTAAACTAATCACCGGTGCCCATTGAGTAAAGGCTTATAAATGAAGCATAATGCATGGCATAATGCAGTTTTGGATAGATTTGATTACTTGGACGCTTTGTCATCTCTATTTATATCTCCAATTTTGTCAAAATATCAAAAATTGATGTACCTTAACGTGGGCATTGGATTTGTACCATTCAGAGCTCTAAACCAAAACTTACGACCAATTTTGTGTGAACATGTCAAGTTGATCGGTCAGTTAATATGATTACTGTAAACTCATCATTGGTGCTATTGAGTAAAGGCCTATAAATGAAGCATAATGCATGGCATCACGCAGTTTTAGATAGAATTGATTACTTGGATGCTTTGTCATATCTAGATGTGACTCTAATTTTCTCACAATATAAAAAAAATTGAACTAGCTTAACGTGGGCAATTGATTCGTGTCATTCTGAGCTCTAAATCAAAAGTTACGGACCTTTTTGTGCAAGCATGTCAAACTGATCGGCCAGTTAAATTGATCATTTGAAACTGATAATTGGTGCTCATTAAGTAAAGGCTTATGAATGAAGAATAAAGCATGGCAACACGCAGTTTTAGATAGATTGGATTACTAGGACACTTTGTCATATCAAATTCTGTACCAAATTTTCTCCCAATATAGAAAATTAAGCTGTTTTAACGTCGGAATTGGATTCGTGACGTTCTGAGATCTAAATCAAAAGTTACGGACGATTTAGTGCGGCCAGTTCTAGTTGATCGGCCTGTTAAAGTGATCATTCTAAACTGATCGGTTGTGCTCATTGTGTAAAGGTTTATAAATGAATCATAATCCATGGTATCACACAATTTTAGATATATTGGATTACTTGAACAATTTTTTATCTATTTTGGTTTAAAATTTTGTTACAATATAGAAAATTGAGCTAGTTTAACGTGGGCATTGGATTCGTGTCATTATGAGCCCTAAATTAAAAGTTACAGACGATTTAGTGCATATATTTCAAGTTGATCAGCCAGTTAATATGATTATTCTGAACTAATCACTGGTGCTCATTAGGTAAAGGCATGTAAATGAAGCATAATGATGGCATCAGGCACTTTTGTATAGATTTGATTACTAAGACGCTTTGTCATATCTAGTTTTGTCTCAAATTTTGTCACAATATAAAAAATTGAACTACCTTAACGTGGAAAATGGACTCGTATCATTCGGAGCTTTAAATCAAAAGTTACGTACGATTTAGTGCCACATGCCAAGTTGATCGCCAAGTTAAAATGATCATTCTAAACTTGTGATTGGTGCTCATTATAGAATGGCTTTCAAATGAAGCATAATGCGTGGCATCAAGGATTTGGATAGATTGGATTACTTGGAAGCTTTGTCGTCTCTATTTATGTCTCAAATTTATTCAAAATATAGAAAATTGAGCTAGCTTAATGTGTGCATTGCATTCTGAGCTCTAAATCAAAAGTAAAGACAATTTTGTGCAGACATGTCAAGTTGATCAGCCAGTTAATATGATTATTCTAAACTGATCATTGGTGCTCATTTAGTAAAGGCTTATAAATGAAGCCTAATGTATGGCATCACGAAGTTTGGGATAGATTGTAATACGGACGCTTTGTCGTCTTTACTTCAGTCTCATATTTTGTCAAAATATAGAAAATTTATCTAGCTTTAGCTTCGGCACTGGACTCGGTGTTATTCGGAGATCAAAATCAAAAGTTACGGACGATTTAGTACGGACATTCAAGTTGATCGTGCAATTAATATGATTATTCTAAACATATCATTGGTGCTCATTGAGTATAGACTTTTAAATGAAGCATAATGCATGACATCACGCATTTTGGGATAGATTGGATTACTTGGATGCTTCATCGTCTCTATTTATGTCTCAAATTTTGTTAAAATATAGAAAATTGAGCTAGCTTAACGTGGACATTGGATTTGTGTCATTCTGAGCTATAAATCAAAAGTTACGAATGATTTAGTACGAATATGTCAAGTTGAGTGGCCAGTTAAAGTGATCATTCTAAACTAATCATTGGTTGTCATTAAGTAAAGGCTTATAAAGAACCATAAAGCATGGCATCATGCATTTTGGGATAGATTGGATTACTTGGATGCTTCGTAGTCTCTATTTCGGTCTCAAATTCTATTACAATATAAAAAGTGAGCTAGATTAACGTGGGCATTGAATTCGGGTCATTCAAAAGTTACAGACGATTTAGTGCGGGCATGTCAAGTTGAGTAGCCAATTAAAATGATCATTATAAACTAATCATTGGTGTTCATTAAGTAAATGTTTATAAATGAAGCATAATGCATGGCATCAAGTAGTTTGGACAGATTGGACTACTTGGACGCTTTATCCTTTCTATTTATGTCTCAAATTTTGTCAAAATATGGAAACCAGAGCTAGCTTAACATAGCCATTGGATTCGTGTCATTCTAAGGACTAAATTAAAAGTTACGGACGATTTAATTCGAACATGTGAAGTTGATCGACCAGTTAAATTGATGATTCTAAACTGATCATTGCTGCTCATTAAGTAAAGCCTTATAAATGAAGCATAAAGAATAGCATCACGCATTTTGGGATAGATTGGATTACTTGGATGCTTTGACGTCTCTGTTTCTGTCTCAAATTTTATCACAATATAGAAAATTGAACTAGCTTAGCGTCGGCATTGGATTCGTGTCATTACGAGCTCTAAATCAAAAGCTACCGACGATTTAGTGCGGAAAAGTCAAGTTGATAGCCCAGTTAAAGTGATCAATCTAAACTGATCATTGGCGCTCATTAAGTAAAGGCTTGTAAATGAAGCATAATCCATGGCATCAAACAGTTTGGATAGATTGAATTACTTGGATGATTTGTCATCTCTATTTCTGTCTCAAATTTTTTTCAAAATATGGAAAACTGAGCGAGATTAACGTGGGCATTGGATTCGTGTCATTCTAAGCTCTAAATCAAAGGTTACAGACGATTTAGTGCGGACATATCAAGTTGATTGGCCAGTTAAATTGATCATTATAAACAGATCATTGGTGCTCATTAAGTAAAGGATTATAAATGAAGCATAAAGCGTGGCATCACAAAGTTTGGGATTGACTGGATTACTTAGATGCTTTGTCGTCTCTATTTCTGTTTCAAATTTTGTCACAATATAGATAATTGAGCTAGCTTAGCGTAGCCATTGGATTCATGTCATTCCAAGCTCTAAATCAAAAGCTACATACGATTTAGTGCGGAAAAGTCAAGTTGATCGGCCAGTTAAAGTGATCAATCTAAACGGATCATTGGTGCTCATTAAGTAAAGGCCTATAAATGAAGCATAATGCAAGGTATCAAGCAGTTTGGATAGATTGGGTTACTTGGATGCTTTTTCATATCTATTTATGTCTCAAATTTTTTTAGATAATAGAAAATTGAGCTAGTTTAACGTGGGCATTGGATTCGTGTCATTATGAGCCCTAAATCAAAAGTTACGGACGATTTAGTGCGAACATGTCAAATTGATCGGCCAGTTAATATGATTATTCTGAACTCATCATTGGTGCTCATTAGGTAAAGGCATGTACATGAAGCATAATGATTGCATCACGCACTTTTGTATAGAGTTGATTACTAAGACGCCTTGTCATATCTAGTTTTGTCTCAAATTTTGTCACAATATAAAAAATTGAACTAGCTTAACGTAGAAAATGGACTCGTATCATTCTGAGCTTTGAATAAAAAGTTACGTACGATTTATTGCGGACATGTCAAGTTGATTGCCCAGTTAAAATGATCATTCTAAACTTGTGATTGGTGCTCAATAAATAAAGGCTTTCAAATGAAGTATAATGCGTGGCATCAAGGAGTTTGGATAGATTGGATTACTTGGAAGCTTTGTCATCTATATTTATGTCTTAAATTTATTCAAAATTTAGAAAATTGAGCTAGCTTAACGTGTGCATTGCATTCGTGTTATTCTAAGGTATAAATCAAAAGTATAGACAATTTTCTGCAGACATGTCAAGTTGACCAGTCAGTTAATATGATGATTCTAAACTGATCATTGGTGCTCATTGAGCAAAGGCTTATAAATGAAGCCTAATGTATGGCATCACAAAGTTTGGGATAGATTGCAATACTTGGACGCTTTGTTGTCTCTACTTCAGTCTCAAATTTTGTCAAAATATAGAAAATTTATCTAGCTTTAACTTCACCACTGGACTCGGTGTTATTTGGAGATCAAAATCAAAAGTTACGAACGATTTAATACGGATATTTCAAGTTGATCATGCAGTTAATATGATTATTCTAAACATATCATTGGTGCTCATTGTGTAAAGACTTTTAAATGAAGCATAATGCATGGCATCACGCATTTTGGGATAGATTGGATTACTTGGATGCTTTGTCGTCTCTATTTATGTCTCATATTTTGTTACAATATAGAAAATTTAGCTCGCTTAACGTGGACATTGGATTTGTGTCATTCTGAGCTATAAATCATAAGTTACGAACGATTTAGTACGGATATGTCAAGTTGAGTGGCCAATTAAAGTGATCATTCTAAACGAATCATTGGTGCTCATAAAGTAAACGCTTATAAATGAAACATAAAGCATGGCATCACGCATTTTGGAATAGATTGGATTACTTGGATGCTTTGTAGTCTCTATTTCTTTCTCAAATTCTATTACAATATAGAAAAGTGAGCTAGATTAACGTGGGTATTGGATTCGGGTCATTCGGCGCTGTAAATCAAAAGTTACAGACGATTTAGTGCGGACATGTCAAGTTGAGTAGCCAATTAAAGTGATCATTATAAACTAATCATTGGTGCTCTAAATCACTTTGTTGTCTCAATTTTATTCTCAAATTTTGTGACAAATAAAAAAATTGAGCTAACTTAACGTGGGCATTGGATTGGAATCATTTTCAGCTATAAATAAAGAGTTACAGACTATTTAATGCAGACATGTCAAGTTGATCTCCTCGTTAAAATGATCATTCTAACCTGATCATTGGTGCTCAATAAGTGAAACATAAATGAAGCATAAAACATGACATTAAGAAGTTTGGGATAGATTGGATTACTTGGTCACTTTGTTGTCTCAATTTTAGTCTCAAATGTTGTGACAATTATGAAAATTGAGCTAGCTTAACGTGGGCATTGCATTGGAATCATTCTGAGCTATAAATAAAGAGTTACAGATGATTTAGTGCGGACACATCAAGTTGATCGGCCAGTTAATATGATTATTCTAAACTGATAATTCGTGCTCATTGAGTAAAGTCTTACAAATAAAGCATAAAGCATGACATCACATAGTTTGGAAAAGATTAGATTACTTGGATGCCTTTTCGTCTCCATTTATGTCTTAACTTTTGTCAAAACATAGAAACCTAACAAGCTTAACATGCGCATTGGATTCCTATCATTCTGAGCTCAAAATCCAAAGTTACGGACGATTTACTATGGACATGTCAAGTTGATCGGCCAGTTTATATGATTATTCTAAACTGTGTTAGAATATAGAAAATTAAGCTAGCTTAACGTGGGCATTTGATTGGTGTCATTTTGATCTCTAAATAAAGATTTATGGACGATTTAAAGTGGACATGTCAAGTTGATTGGCCAGTTAAAGTGATCATTCTAATCTGATTATCGGTGCTCATTGAGTAAAGGCTCATTGGATGCTTTTCGTATCTATCTCTGTCTCAAATTTTGTTACAATATTGAAAAATTAGCTAGCTTAGCTGGGCATTGGATTTGTGTCATTCTGAGCTATAAATCTAAAGTTACAGACAATTTATTGCGGACACGTCAAGTGATCGGTCAGTTAATATGATTATTCTAAACTGATAATTGGTTCTCATTGAGTAAAAGCATATAAATGAAGCATAATGCATGATATTTCACAGTTTTGGATAGATTGCATTACTTGGACGCTTTATCATATCTATTTCTATCTCAAATTTTGTTGCAAAATATAAAATTGAGCTAGCTTAACATGGGCATTGGATTCGTGTCATTCGGAGCTCTAAATCAAAAGTTCTCGAAGATTTAGTGCGGAGATGTCAAGTTGATCGGCAAGTTAAAGTAATCATTCTAAACTGATCAATGGTGCACTTTAAGTAAAAGCTTACAAATGAAGCATAAAGCATGTCATCACGAAGTTTGGGATATATTGGATTACTTGTATGCTTTGTCATTTCGATTTATGACTTAAAATTTGTCAAAATATAGAAAATTAAGCAAGCTTAACATGTGCATTGGATTCGTGTCATTCTGAGCTCAAAATCCAAAGTTACAGATGATTTACTATGGACATGTCAAGTTGATCGGCCAGTTAATAGGATTATTTTAAACTAAGCTAGAATATAGAAATTGAGCTAGATTAATGTGGGCATTCGATTGGTGTCGTTCTGAGCTATAAATCAAGAGTTACGGACAATTTAGGGTGGACACATCAAATGGATCGGCTAGTTAAAGTGATCATTCTAAACTGATCATCAGTGCTCATTGAGTAAAGGTTTATTGTACGCTTTGTCGTATCTACTTTTGTCTAAAATTTTGTTACAATATTGAAAATTTAGCTAGCTTAACTAGGCATTGGATTCGTGTCATTCTCAGCTCTAAATCAAAATTTATGGACGATTTAACGCAGACATGTCAAGTTGATCTGCTAGTTAAAATGATCATTCTAAACTGATCATTGGTGCTTTTTAACTGAAGCATAAATGAAGCATAAAGCATGACATCAAGAAGTTTGGGATAGATTCGATTACTTGGTCACTTTGTTGTCTCAATTTTAGTCTGAAATTTTGTGACAATTAAGACAATTGAGCTAGCTTAACGTGGGCATTGGATTGGAATCATTCTGAGCTATAAATAAAGAGTTACAGACGATTTAATGCAGACATGTCAAGTTGATCTGCTAGTTAAAATGATCATTTTAAACTGATCATTGGTGCTCTTTAAGTGTAGCATAAATCAAGCATAAAGCATGACATCGAGAAGTTTGGGATACATTTGATTACTTGGTCCCTTTGTTGTCTCAATTTTAGTCTCAAATTTTGTGACAATTAAGAAAATTGAACTAGCTAAACGTGGACATTGGATTGGAATCATTCTGAGCTATAAATAAAGAGTTACAGATGATTTAGTGCGGACATACGAAGTTGATCAGCCATTTAATACGATTATTCTAAACTGATCATTGGTGCTCATTGAGTAATGTCATATAAATGAAGCATAATGAATGGCATCACGCAGTTTGGGATAAATTGAATCATTTGGACGCTTTTTTTATCTAATTCTATCTCAAATTTGGTCACAATATAGAAAATTAAGCTAGCTTAACGTGGGCATTGGATTCGTGTCATCCTGAGCTCAAAATAAAAAGTTACGGACGATTTAGTGCGGCATGTCAAGATGAACGGCCAGTTAATATGATTATTCACAACTGATCATTGGTGCTCATTTAGTAAATGCTTATAAATGTAGCATAATGCATGGCATCCCACAGTTTTGGATAGATTGGATTACTTGGATGCGTTGTCGTCTCATTTCTATCTCAATTTTTTTTTAAAATATAGAAAATTTATCTAGCTTAACATGGGAATTGGATTCGTGTCATATTGAGCGCAAAATCAAAAGTTACTGACGATTTAGTTTTGATATATCAAGTTCACCGGCCAGTTAATATGATTATTCTAAATTGATAATTGGTGCTCATTGAGTAAAGGTTTATAAATGAAGCATAATGCATAGCATCACACAGTTTTGGATAGATTGGATTACTCGGACGCTTTGTCGTATCTAGTTTTGTCTCAAATTCAATTACAATAGAAAATTGAGCTAGTTTAACGGGGATATTGGATTCTTGTCATTCTGAATTTTAAATCAAAATTTACAGACGATTTAGTGCGGACATGTCAAGTTGATGGCCACTAAAAGTTATCATTCTAATCTGGTCATTGGTGCTCCTTAAGTAAAGGCTTATAAATAAAGAATATTGCATGACATCATGCAGTTTGGGAAAGATTGGATTACTTGGTATTGACATAGGAAAATCAAATAAGACCTATCTTGACCTACAAGGCAAGTGTGAGCACGAAAATTCAGTTTGAATAACAAGGGAAAAGAAAAAGGAGGGAATTATTATTAACCACATGGTTAAAATGGTTAAATAGCTGCCTTGGCAGAAGAATCAAGGTGAAAAGGACATGTTCATGCTGCACACAGTCTTGGTAACCACACCAAACAGTCATGCCTAGTGCACACAGCCTTGATAACCACACCAAACGTTCATGAGACAGTTTGCAGATCTTCCCCTCTCTTCTCATTGGTTGTTGACAAGCTCCTCATCTATTCAAGCTCATCCACAAGTTTGACTTCGTTTTCTTTTGTGTTCACATTGTAAATCCTCTATAAAAGGGCTGTAAAGACTCATTGTATGATAGAACTCTTAGGAGATTCTTCTCCATAAGTCTAAGACATTTCTGATGTTTTCATACTTCTCTTTGAGTTTCCAGATTCAATTCTTTACATTTCACCTCTCTAATCTCAATATTCTTTCATGGTATAAGAGAATAAGATCATTCTCCGTTTCTATTCAAATCTCTCAGTTTCTAATCTAAAATTCTGTCAAAAATCTCTTAGTATTTAAACTAAAAACTCAAAGTTTTATTCAACCATAAAAGCTGATTCCTTTGAGCTCTTCAAAGTCGAACAATGGAGGATACAGTTTAAATCAGTTCCAGCCTGAACCCTACGGTGATACCAGTAGTTCTCAAAGGCTTGAACTACACATTATGGTCAAGAACCATTAAGACAGCGATTTGTGGCAACGGACTTTGGAATCACGTCTTGGAGGATAATACTCCATCTATAGATGATCCAAAGGAGAAGAAGGATGAGGCAACAAGAAAAGAAGAAGCTAGGTGGTTCCAAGAAGATCAATCAGTCCTTGGATTCCTCCAAAATTCTTTGGACCCATCCATTCTTGAAGCTTATTCACATTGTGAAACCTCCAAGTCTCTTTGGGAGACTCTCAAGAGGGTGTATGGGGATGTTTCAAACCTCAGCCGTGTGTATGAGGTTAAGAAGACTCTCAATGATCAACACCAAGAGGATATGTAGTTCACAAAATTCCTAGGCAAGTTCCAGTCAACATGGTCCAAGCTTGACATGTTGAGACCAAGTTCTATGGATCCAAATGTGCTTAATGAAAGGAAGGAACAAGACAAGATATTTGGGCTCCTTCTCAACCTAAATCCAGCCTTTAAGGATGTGATTAAGTCCATCCTGAGAGAGCCAAAACTCCCTGATTTCGAAGAGGTGTGCTCACGGATTCAAAAAAGCAAGGCAACATTGGTTTGTTTGGTGGTAAAGGAGAACTAGTCATGGCCAAAAAAGTGTGTTTAAGCAAGAGGATAGGAATAGTATGATGTGTGAGCATTGTAAGAGGAATGGCCACATCAAGGACAACTGCTGGATACTTCATCCACACCTCAAGCCAAACCGGTTCAAGGATTTAAAGGCTAACATCTCTCAAAAGGTTGTGACTGAACCGGCAAGTTCATCCAACCAAGGAGGGGAGCTAGCTAAGAATGTATCCATGGAGTATATTAAGAAGAGCGACTTGGAGGATCTCATCAAGGCCTATGCCTCAAAACTCTCCTGTATCACACTCTACTCCCATAAATTACTTGATAAACCAGATCATATGTTGGTAGTGGATTCGGGTGCTTCTCACCATATGATTAGTAATGCTAGGTTGTTAAAGAACATTGAACCATGTCTAGGAAAAGTAACTATAGCTGATGGTAAGGGTATTCCAATTGAAGGAACTGGAAAATTAAGACTATTTGACAAAAAAACTAATGTTTTTTTTGTACCTAAGTTTAAGTCTAATCTAGTTTCGGCTAAAAGGGCTACTAAAGACCTGAATTGCAATGTTACTTTTGGGCCTAACAATGTTTACTTTCAAGATATTAAGAGTGGTAAGATACTTGGAAGTGGTGGGACTCAAGATGAGCTCTATGTTCTTGAGGACACTCCTCCAAGCAATTCGGATTCCTTAGCTTTCAAATCCTATGTTTTTGCTAATAAAGATGTCTTATGGCATGCTAGATTAGGACATCCTCATGCTCGTGCTTTAAGCTTAATAATGCCTAATGTTGCTTATGATCACTCAGTTTGTGAGGCTCGTATCCTTGGCAAACATTGTCGTGTTGTTTTTCCTAAATCATCTACAATTTATGAGCATTGCTTTGATTTAGTACATTCCGATGTTTGGACCTCACCTTGCATGTCTAGAGATAGGAATAAATATTTTGTGACCTTTATAGATGAGAAATCGAAATATACGTGGGTTACATTACTTCCATCTAAAGATAGGGTTTATGAGGCATTTATAAACTTTCATAATTATGTTACTAATCAATTCAATGTCAAGATCAAAGTGTTAAGATCAGATAATGGAGGGGAATACACAAGTCAAAGATTCAAAGCTCACTTAAACAAACATGGAATACTACATCAAACTAGCTGTGCACCACAACAAAATGGAGTTGCTGAAAGGAAGAATCGACACTTAATGGAAGTAGCAAGATCCATGATGTTTCATACCAAATTTCCTAAAAGTTTTTGGGGAGATGCAGTCTTGGTTGCTTGCTACCTCATCAATCGGATTCCAACCAAAGTCTTGGAAGACATATCCCCATTTGAGGTACTTAATAAAACTAAACCTTCCATCGATCATTTACGTATATTTGGGTGTGTGTGCTTTGTGTATGTTCCAGGTGATCTAAGAAACAAGTTGGAGGCAAAAAGCATCAAATGTATGTTCCTTGGATATTCGACTACACAAAAGGATTATAAGTGTTATGATCCGAGCAACAATAGGACATATGTGTATAGAGATGTCAAGTTCATTGAAGAACGAAGCTATTATGATCAGAAATATTGGGAAGGATTGAAGGATCTCTCAAGATCACCTTCTGATTTGGCTACGAGTTTGAGGTTTCTCTTGAATCATTTGGGAAATGATGTGCCAAAGGATTCAAGACAAGAAGAAGCAAGAACTCCAAGTAGTTCACAAGATACCCAAGACAATGAACAAGGGGCGGTAACTCAAGAACTAACTCCAATCCAAGAAGAAGCTACGGCCCAAAACCAAGAACAACACAACTTGGAAGTGGGTATAGAGGAACCTATTCACCAAATGGAAGAGGAAATGGTTGTAGAGGAGGCTGCACCTCCTGTTGAGAAACTAAGGAGGAGTACTAGACTTAGGAAAGATCCATCCAATTGGGTAAACACTAGGGTCTTCTACAACAACCAGGCTGTGGGTCATCCCATACAAGCTGTTTGTTCCCTTGACCTCTTGCCATCTAGTCATCAAGCATTCCTTGGAAAGATTGAACAAATTCAGATTCCAAGGACTTATGAAGAAGCTAAGAGCAAGAAAGAATGGTTAGATGCAGTAAAAGATGAGAAGGGAGCTATGGAAAGGAATCATACATGGGTTATACAAGAACTTCCCAAAGGCAAGAAGGCTGTGAGTTCCAAGTGGGTGTTCACCATCAAGTATAAGAGCAATGGGGACATAGAAAGGTACAAGGCACGTCTAGTTGCAAGAGGTTTCACTCACACATATGGAGAGGACTATACTGATACATTTGCACCGGTGGCTAAGCTACACACTGTAAGGGTTGTTCTTTCACTAGCTACGAATCTGACTTGGGACTTATGGCAAATGGATGTCAAGAACGCATTCCTACAAGGAGAACTTGAAGAGGAAGTGTATATGACTCCAGCACCAGGCCTTGAAGATCTTTGCAAAGAGGGACAGGTTCTAAGACTTAGGAAGGCAATATATTGGTTGAAGCAGTCACCAATGGCCTGGTATCACAAATTAAGCTCCACACTTACTGATAATGGGTTTAGGAAATCTCATTCAGATCATACTTTGATCACTTGTCAAAATGCCAAAGGAATCATGGCGGTCTTGGTTTATGTGGATGACCTTATCATCACAGGATATGATAAGGAAGGAATTCAGTCCACAAAGGCCTTCTTAAACAGATCATTTGACATCAAGGATCTTGGAGAGTTGAAGTACTTCTTGGGTATTGAAGTGTGTCGGTCTCAGGAAGGGCTCTTTCTATCCCAAAGAAAGTATGCTCTCGATCTGTTGACGGACACAGGAAAGCCTGGGGCTAAACCGGCCAAAACTCCTCTTGAAGATGGCTACAAGGTCAATGGAAAGGGGGAGAAAGCTGATGAGTTATTTAAGGATGTTTCTCAGTATAGGAGACTAGTTGGGAAGCTGATCTACCTCACCCTCACACGACCAGACTTGTGTTTTGCTGTGAATCAAGTGAGTCAACATATGCAAAAACCTACTGTATATCATTGGAGTATGGTAGAAAGGATCCTTAGATACATCAAAGGATCTCCTGGTCAAGGCGTATGGATGGGCAAGATTGGGAACACTGAGATTGTTGGGTATTGTGATGTGGATTGGGCTGGTGATAGGGTGGATAGGAAATCAACCACTGGGTATTGGACCTTCATTGGTGGGAACTTAGTCACTTGGGAGAATAAGAAGCAGAAGGTGGTATCATGTTCTAGTGCTGATGCAGAATATAGGGCTATGAGGAAGCTGACAAGTGAAGTAACTTGGATCAAAGCGCTCGTGAAAGACTTCGGTATTGAACAACCAGGGCCAATCACCTTCCATTGTGATAATCAGGCAGCGATTCACATAACTTCAAACTCAGTGTTTCAAGAGAGGACCAAGCACATAGAGATCGATTGCCATAAGGTTAGGGAGAAAGTTCAAGATGGAACCATTCTGCCATGTTATACACGGAGTGAAGACCAACTAGCTGACATCTTCACAAAGGCAGCAAGTCTCAAAGTTTGCAAGAACATATTTAGCAAACTTGGGCTTATTGATTTACCACATCCATGATCAAAGATCTCCTAATCCAAGAGCAACACACTCTTTTTCCCTTATTAAGGTTTTATCCCAAGTGGTTTTCCATAATAAGGTTTTTAATGAGGTGTTGCCTTGGGTTCCCAAGCTTAAGACTTTAGAGTGATTCCAAAGTCTTGAACTTGAGGGGGAGTATTGACATAGGAAAATCAAATAAGACCTAGCTTGACCTACAAGGCAAGTGTGAGCACGAAAATTCAGTTTGAATAACAAGGAAAAAGAAAAAGGAGGGAATTATTATTAACCACATGGTTAAAATGGTTAAATAGCTGCCTTGGGAGAAGAATCAAGGTGAAAAGGACATGTCCATGCTGCACACAGTCTTGGTAACCACACCAAACAGTCATGCCTGCTGCACACAGCCTTGATAACCACACCAAACATTCATGAGACAGTTTGCAGGTCTTCCCCTCTCTTCTCATTGGTTGTTGACAAGCTCCTCCTCTATTCAAGCTCATCCACAAGTTTGAATTCGTTTTCCTTTGTGTTCACATTGTAAATCCTCTATAAAAGGGCTGTAAAGACTCATTGTATGATAGAACTCTTAGGAGATTCTTCTCCATAAGTCTAAGACATTTCTGTTTTTCTCGTACTTCTCTTTGAGTTTCCAGATTCAATTCTTCACATTTCTCCTCTCTAATCTCAATATTCTTTCACTTGGACGCTTTGTCGTCTCTATTTCTGTCTCAAATTTTGTTAAAATATAGAAAGTTTAGCAAGTTTAACGCTGGCATTGATTCGTATCATTCTGACCTCAAAATTAAAAGTTTATGGGAAATTTAGTGCACCACGACAAGTTGATCGGCCACTTAATATGATTATTCTAAACTGATCATTGGTGCTCATTCATCGGCCAGTTAATATGATTATTCTAAATTGATAATTGGTGCCCATTGAGTAAACGCTTATAAATGAATCATAATACATGGCATCACACAGTTTTGGATAGATTGGAATACTTGGACGCTTTGTCCTATATATATTTCTATCTCAAACTTTGTTACAATATAGAAAATTGAGCTAGATTAGCGTCGGGATTGGATTTGTGTCATTCTGAGCTCTAAAACAAAAGTTACAAACGATTTACTACGGACATGTAAGTTTATCCGCCAGTTAAAGTAATCATTCTAAACTAATTATTGGAGCTCATTATGTAAAGGCTTATAAATGAAGCTTAAAGCATGGCATCACGTAGTGATAGACTGGATTACCTAAACGCTTTTTTCTATTTCTCTCTAATATTTTGCAACAATATAGAAAATTGAGCTAGCTTAACGTGGGCATTGGATTCGAGTCATTCTGAACTCTAAATCAAAAATTACGGACAATTTTGTGCACACATGTCAAGTTAATCGACCAGTTAAGATGATTACTCTAAACTTATTAATGGTGCTGATTGAGTAAAGGTTTATAAATGAAGCATAAAGCATGGCATCATGCAGTTTAAGATATATTAGATTACTTGGACGCTTTGTTCTCTCTCTTTCTGTCTCAAATTTTGCAAAATATTAAAATTTTAGCAACCTGAGCGTGGGCATTAGATTCGTGTCATTCTGATTTCTAAATTAAAAGTTACGGACGATTTAGTTCGAACATGTCAAATTGATCGTACAGTTAATATGAGTATTTTAACCTGATCATTGGTGCTCATTGAGTAAAGGCTTCTAAATGAAGTATAATACATGGCATATCACAGTATTGAATTTATTTGATTACTTGGATGCTTTGTCGACTCTATTTCTATATCAAATTTTGCAATATGTAAAAAATTTAGCTAGCTTAACGTGGGCATTGGATTCGTGTCATTTTGAGCTATAAATCAAAAGTTATGGACGATTTAGTGGGGGCATGTCAAGTTGATCGACCAGTTAGTATGATTATTATAAACTGATCATTGGTGTTCATTGAATAAAGGCTTCTACATGAAGCATAATGCATGACATCACACAGTTTTGGATTTATTGGATTACTTGCACGCTTTGTCTTATCTATATATGTCTCAAATTTTGTTACAATATAAAAAATTGAGCAAGCTTAACGTAGCATTGGATTCGTGTCATTCTAAGTTCTAAATAAAAAGTTATGGACAATTTAGTTCGGACATGTAAAGTTGATTGGTAAGTTAAAGTGATCATTCTAAACTGTTCGTTGGTACTCTTTAAGCATAGGCTTATAAATGAAGCATAAAGCATGGCATCACGCAATTTGGGATAGATTGGATTAATTGAACGCTTTGTCATCTCTATTTCTCTCTCAAATTTTGTCAAAATATAGAAATTTTAGCTAGATTAACGTGGACATTGGATTCATGTCATTCTAAGCTCAAAATCAGAAGTTACGGATGATTTAGTACGGACATGTCAAGTTGATCGGCCAGTTAGTATGATTATTCAAAACTGATGATTGGTTCTCATTGATTATAGGTTTCTAAATGAAGCATAATGCATTGCATCCCACGGTTTTGGATAGATTGGATTACTTGTATGCTTTTTTGTATCTATTTTTGTCTCAAATTTCGTTACAATATAGAAAATTGAGCTAGCTTAACGTGGGCATTAGATTCGTGTCATTATGAGCTGTAAATCAAAAATTACAAACGATTTAGTCTGGACATGTCAAGTTGATCGCCCACTTATATCATTCTAAACTGGTCATTCGTGCTCCTTAAGTAAAGGTTTATAAATGAATCATAAAGTGTGGCATCATACAGTTTGAGAAAGATTGGATTAGTTGGACGCTTTGTCGTCACTATTTCTGTCTCAAATTTTTGTCAAAATATAGAAAATTTTGCTGGTTTAATGCGGACATAGTTTCTTATCATTCTGAGCCCAAAATCAAAAGTTACGGACGATTTAGTGTGGCATGTCAACTTATCATCGGTGCTCTTTGAGTAAAGGCTTTTAAATGAAGCATAATGCATGGCATCACATAGTTTTCGATATATTGGATTACTTGGACGCTTTGTCGTCTCTATTTCTGTCTTAAATTTTGCTAAAATATAGAAAATTCATCTAGCTGAATGTGAGCATTGGATACGTGTCATTCCGAGCTCAAAATCAAAAGTTACTGACGATTTAGGGCGGACATGTCCAGTTTATCGGTCAGTTAATATGATTATTCTAAATTGGTCATTGGTTATCATTGAGTAAAGGCTTATAAATGAAGCATAATGCATGGCATCAAACAGTTTTGGATAGATTGGAATACTTGGACAATTTGTCGTATGTATATTTCTGTCTCAAATTTTGTTACAATGTAGAAAGTTGAGCTAGCTTAACGTTGGCATTGGATTTTTTTCATTCTACGGTCTAAATCAAAGTTATGGATGATTCAGTGTGGACATGCCAAGTTGATCGGCCAGTTATAGTAATCATTTTAAACTAATCATTGGAGCTCATTAAGTAAACGCTTATAAATGAAGCATAAAGCATGGCATCATGCAGTTTGGATAGATTGGATTACTTGCACGATTTGTCGTCTCTATTTCTATCTCAAATTTTGTCCAAATATAGAAAATTTAGCAAGCTTAACGTGCACATTGTATTCATGTCATTCTGCGCTAAAAATCCAGAGTTACAGACGATTTACTACGGACATGTCAGGTCTATCGGCCAGTTAATATGATTATTCTAAACTGATCATTGGTGCTTATTGAGTGAATACTTCTCAATGAAGCATAATGAATGGCATCACAAAGTTTTGGATATATATGATTACTTGGACGCTTTGTCATATCTGTTTTGTCTCAAGTTTTGTTACAATATAGAAAATTAAGCTACCTTAACGTGGGCATTGGATTAGTGTCATTCAGGATCTAAATCAAAAGTTACAAACGATTTAGTGCATACATGTCAAGTTGATCGGCAACTTAATATGATTATTCTAAACTGATCATTGGTGCTCGTTGAGTAAATGCTTATAAATGAAGCATAATACATGGCATCACATAGTTTTGGATAGATTGGATTACTTGGAGGCTTTGTTGTATCTATTTCTGTCTTAAATTTTGTCACAATATTGAAAATTGAGCTAACTTAACGTGGACATTGGATTTGTATCATTATGAGCTCTAAATCAAAAGTTACGGACGATTTAGTGTAGACATATCAAGTTGATCAGCCATTTAAAGTTATCATTTTAAACTGATCATTGGTGCTCTTTAAGTAAAGGCTCATAAATGAAGCTTACGACATTGCATCATGTAGTTGTGGATAGATTGGATTACTTGGACCCTCTTTCATCTCCAATTCTATCTCAAATTTTGTCAAAATATAGAAAATTTAGCAAGCTTAACGTGCATATTAGATTCATGTAATTTTAAGCTCAAAATCAGAAGTTACGGATGATTTACTGTGGACCTGTCAAATTGATCGGCCAGTTAATATGATTATTCTAAACTGCTCATTGGTGATCAATGAGTAAAGACTTCAAAATGAAGCATAATGCATAGCATGACACAGTTTTGGATATATTTAATTATTTGGACGGTTTGTCGTATCTATTTTTGTCTCAAATTTTGTTACAATATAGAAAATTAAGCTAGCTTAACGTTTGTATTGGATTCCTATCATTCTGAGCTCTAAATCAAAAGTTACAGACCATTTAGTGGACACATGTCAAGTTGATGGGCCAGTTAATACGATTATTCTAAACTTATCATTGGTTCTCATTGAGTAAAGGCTTATAAATGAAGCATAATGCATGGCATCACATAGTTTTGGACATATTGGATTACTTGGCCGCTTTGTCATATCTATTTGTTACAATATAAAAAATTGAGCTAGCTTAATGTGGGCTTTGTATTTATGTCATTTTTAGCCCAAAGTCAAAAGTTCCGGACGATTTACTGCGGACATGTCAAGTTGATCGGCCAGTTAAAGAGATCATTTTAAACTTATCATTGGTGCTCATTGAGTAAAACCTTATAAATGAAGACTAAAGCATGGATCACGCAGTTTGGAATAGATTGGATTACTTGGACGCTTTGTCGTCTGTATTTCTGTTTCAAATTTTTTGGAAATATAGAAAATTAAGAAAGCTTAACGTGTGCATTGGATTCGTGTCATTCGGAAATTAAAATCCAAATTTACGAAGGGTTTACACCGTACATGTCAAGTTGATCTGCCAGTTAATATGATTATTCTAAACTGATGATTGGTGCTCATTGAGTAAAGGCTTCTAAATGAAGCATAATGCATGGCATCACAGAGTTTTGGAGATTTTTGATACCTGGACTTTTGTCGTACCTATTTTTGTCTCAAAGTTTGTTACAATATAGAACATTAAGCTAGTTTAACATGGTCATTTGATTCGTGTCATTCGGAGCTTTAAATCAAAAGTTACAGACGATTTAGTGCGGATATATCAAGTTGAACGGCCAGTTGATATGAATATTCTAAACTGATCATTCGTTCTCATTGAGTAAAACCTCCTAAATGAAACATAATGCATGGCATCACATAGTTTTGGGTATATTGGATTACTTGAACGCTTTGTCGTATCTATTTTTATCTCAAAATTTGTTACAATATAGGAAATAGAGCTAGCTTAATGTGGGCTTTGTATTCGTTTCATTCGGAGCTCTAAATCAAAAGTTACGGACGATTTACTATGGACATGTCAAGTTGATCGGCTAGTTAAAGTGATCATTTTAAACTGATCATTGGTGCTCATTGAGTAAAGCCTTATAAATGAAGCATAAAGCATGGATAACGCAGTTTGGGATAGATTTGATTACTTGGACGCTTTGTGGTCTCTATTTCTGTTTCAAATTTTGTCACAATATAGAAAATCAAGAAAGGTTAACGTGGGCAGTGCATTTGTGTAATTCTGAGCTCTAAATCAAGAGTTATAGACAATTTATTGCAGACAAATCAAGTTGATCGACGAGTTATAGTGATTATTCTAAACTGGTATTAGTGCTCATTAAATATAAATTAACTATAAAGCATGGAATTGCGCAGTTTGAGATAGATTGGATTACTTGGATGCTTTTTCATCTCTATTTCTATTTTAAATTTTGCAGAATATAGAAATTTTAGCTAGTTTAATGTGGGCATTGGATTTGTATCATTCTGAGTTCTAAATCAAAAGATATGGACAATTTAGTGCGGACATGTCAAGTTGATCAGCCAGTTAATATGACTATTCTAAACTAATAAATGATGCTCATTGAGTAAAGGCTTATAAATGAAGCATAATGTATGGCATCGAGCAGTTTGGGATAGCTTGAATTATTTGTATGCTTCGTCGTACCTAGTTTTGTCTCCATTTTATCATAATATAAAAAATTGAATAGCGTAACATGGGCATTGGATTCGTATCATTCTGAGCTCAAAATCAAAAGTTACGCATGATTTAGTGTTAATATGATTATTCGAAAATGATAATTGGTGCTCATTGAGTAAAGGCTTATAAATGAATCATAATGCATGGTATCACACTGTTTTGGATAGATTGGATTACTTGTACGCTTTGTCGTATCTATTGGTGTCTCTAATTTAGTTACAATATAGAAAATTGAGCTAGCTTAACGTGGACATTGGATTTGTGTCATTCTGAGCTCTTAATCAAAACTTACGGACGATTTAGTGCCGATATATCAAGTTGATCGGCCATTTTAAGTTATAATTCTAAACTGATTATTGTTGCTATATAAGTAAAGGATTATAAATGAAGCATACAGTATAGCATCACGCAGTTTTCGATAGATTAGTTTAGTTTTACGCATTGTCGTTTCTATTTCTGTCTCAAATTTTGTCAAAATATAAAAAAATTAAACAAGCTTAACATGCGCATGTGATTTGTGTCATTCTACACTAAAAATCCAGAGTTATAGATGATTTACTGCAGACATGTCAGGTCTATCGGCCAGTTAATATGATTATTCCAAACTGATCATTGGTGCTTATTGATTGAAGCATAATGAATGGCATCACAAAGTTTTGGATATATATGATTACTTGGACGCTTTGTCGTATCTATTTTGTCTCAAGTTTTGTTACAATATAGAAAATTAAGCTACCTTAACGTGGGCATTGGATTAGTGTCATTCAGAGCTCTAAATCAAAAGTTACAAACGATTTAGTGCATACATGTCAAGTTGATCGGCAACTTAATATGATTATTCTAAACTGATCATTGGTGCTCATTGAGTAAATGCTTATAAATGAAACATAATGCATGGCATCACACAGTTTGAATAGATTGGATTACTAGGACGCTTTGTTGTATCTATTTATGTCTTAAATTTTGTCACAATATTGAAAATTGAGCTAGCTTAACGTGGACATTGGATTTGTGTCATTCTGAGCTCTAAATCAAAAGTTACGGACAATTTAGTATAGACTTATCAAGTTGATCGGCCATTTAAAGTTATCATTTTAAACTGATCATTGGTGCTCTTTAAGTAAAGGCTCATAAATGAAGCTTACGGTATTGCATCACGTAGTTGTGGATAGATTGGATTACTTGGACCCTCTTTCATCTCCAATTCTATCTCAAATTTTTTCAAAATATAAAAAATTTAGCAAGCTTAACGTGCACATTAGATTCGTGTCATTCTAATTTCAAAATCAAAAGTTACGGATGATTTACTGTGAACATCTCAAATTGATCGGCCAGTTAATATGATTATTCTAAACTGCTCATTAATGATCAATGAGTAAAGACTTCTAAATGAAGCATAATGCATAGCATGACACAGTTTTGGATATATTTTATTACTTGTACGCTTTGTCGTATCTATTTTTGTCTTAAATTTTGTTACAATATAGAAAATTAAGCTAGCTTAACGTTGGTATTGGATTCCTATCATTCTGAGCTCTAAATCAAAAGTTACTGACCATTTAGTGCAGACATGTCAAGTTGATCGGCCAGTTAATACGATTATTCTAAACTTATCATTGGTTCTCATTGAGCAAAGGCCTATAAATGAAGCATAATGCATGGCATCACATAGTTTTGGATATATTGTATTACTTGGATGCTTTGTCATATCTATTTGTTACAATATAGAAAATTGAGCTAGCTTAATGTGTGCTTTGTATTCGTGTCATTTTACCTCTAAATCAAAAGTTACGGATGATTTAATGCAGACATGTTAAGTTGATCGCCCAGTTGAAGAGGTCATTTTAAACTTATCATTGGTGCTCATTGAGTAAAGCCTTATAAATGAAGCATAAAGCATGGATCACACAGTTTGGGAAAGATTGGATTACTTAGACGCTTTGTCGTCTCTATTTCTGTTTTATATTTTGTCAAAATACAGAAAATTAAGAAAGCTTAACGTGTGCATCGGATTCGTTTCATTCGGAGCTTAAAATCCAAAGTTACGAACGATTTACTGTGGACGTGTCAAGTTGATCTGCTAGTTAATATGATTATTCTAAACTGATCATTGGTGCTCATTGAGTAATGGCTTCTAAATGAAGCATAATGCATGGCATCACATTTTGTATATATTTGATTACTTGGACTTTTGTCATATCTATTTTTGTCTCAAATTTTGTTACAATATAGAAACTAAAGCTATCTTAACGTGGGAATTGGATTTGTGTCATTCGGAGCTTTAAATCAAAAGTTATGGACGATTTAGTGCGGACATATCAAGTGTATCAGCTAGTTAATATGAATATTCTAAACTGATCATTGGTTCTCATTGAGTAAAGCCTTCTAAATGAAGCATAAGGCATGGCATCACATAGTTTTGGATATATTGGATTACTTGGACGCTTTGTCGTATCTATTTCTGTCTCAAATGTTGTCACAATATAGAAAATCAAGAAAGGTTAACGTGGACATTGCATTCGTGTCATTCTGAGAGCTAAATCAAGAGTTATAGACAATTTAGTGCAGGCAAGTCAAGTTGATCGACTAGTTAAAGCGATCATTCTACACTGATCATTGGTGCTCATTAAGTAAAAGCTTATAAATGAAGCATAATGCATGGCATCATGTAGTTTGTGATAGATTGGATTGTTTGGACGCTTTGTCGTATCTAGCTATGTCTCAAAGTTTGTAACAATATAGATAATTGAGCTAGCTTAACGTAGACAATGGATTCGTGTCATTCTGAGCTCAAAATCAAAAGTTACGGACGATTTAGTGCGGACATGTCAAGTTGATCAGCCAGTTAATATGATTATTCTAAACTGAACATTGGTGCTGATTGAGTAAAGGCTTATTAATGAAGCATAATGCATGGCATCACACAGTTTTGAATAGATTGGATTACTTGGACGGATTTTCATATCTATTTCCATCTCAAATTTTGTTATAATATAGAAAATTGAGGTAGCTTAACGTAGACATTTGATTCGTGTCATTTTGAGCTCAAAATCAAAAGTTTCAGAAGATTTAGTGTAGACATGTCATGTTGATCGGCCTGTTAAAGTGATCATTGGTGCTGTTTAAGCAAAGGTTTATAAATGAAGCATAAAGCATGGCATCACAAAGTTTGGGAAATATTGGATTACTTCCACGCTTTATCGACTCTACTTATGTCTCAAATTTTGTCAAAATATAGAAAATTTAGCAAGATTATTGTGGGCATTGGATACGTGTCATAATGAACTTTAAATCAATCTTTACAGACGATTTAGGGCAGACATGTCAAGTTGATCGGCAGTTAATATGATAATTTTAAACGGATCATTGGTGCTGACTGAGTAAAGGCTTATAAATGAAGCATAAAAGCATGGCATCACGCAGTTTGGGATATATTGGATTACTTAGACGATTTTTTGTCTCTATTTTTGTCTTAACTTTTGTTACACTATAGAAAATTGAGCTTGCTTAACGTATACATTGACATGACAATTTTATCAGCTAGTTAATATGATAATTCTAAACTGATCGTTGGTGTTCATTAAGCAAATGTTTATAAATGAAACATAAAGCATGGCATCACAAAGTTTGGGAAAGATTGGATTACTTGGACGTTTTGTTGACTCTATTTTTGTCTTAACTTTTGTTACACTATAGAAAATTGAGCTAGCTTAACGTATACATTGGATTCATGTCATTCTGAGCTTTAAATAAAAAATTAAGTACGATTTAGTTCGGATATGTCAAGTTGATCAGCCACTTACTATGTTTATTTTAAATTGATCATTGGTGCTCATTGAGTAAAGGCTTATAAATGAAGCATAATGCATGACATCATGCAGTTTGGGATAGATTGGATTATTTGGACACTTTGTTGTATCTAGTTATGTCTCAAAGTTTTCAACAATAGAGATAATTGAGCTAGCTTAACGTGGACATTGGATTCGTGTCATTCTGAGCTCAAAATCAAAAGATACGGATGATTTAGGGCGGACATGTCCAGTTGATCAGCAAGTTAATATGATTTTTCTAAACTGATCATTGGTGCTCATTGAGTAAAGGCTTATAAATCAATCATAATACATGGCGTCACATAGTTTTGGATAGATTGGATTACTTGGATGCTTTGTCGTCTCTATTTCTATATCAAACTTTGTTAAAATATAGAAAATTTGTCTAGCTTAACGTGTGCATTGAACTCGTGTTAATCTAAGCTCAGAATCAAGAGTTACCGAAGATTTAGTACAGACATGTCAAGTTGATTGGCCAGTTAATATGACTATTCGAAACTGATCTTAGGTGCTCATTGAGTAAAGGCTTATAAATGAAGCATAATGCATGGCATCACACAGTTTTGGATAGATTGGATTACTTGGACGGTTATTCGTATCTATTTCCCTCTCAACATTTGTTACACTATAGGAAATTGAGATAGCTTAACGTAGACATAGGATTCATGTCATTCGGAGCTCTAAATCAAAAGTTTCGGAAGATTTAGTGTGGACATGTCATGTTGATAGACCAGTTAAAGTGATCATTCTAAACTGATCATTGGTGCTCTTTAAGCAAAGGTTTATAAATGAAGCATGAAGCATGGCATCACAAAATTTAGGAAAGATTGGATAACTTGGATGCTTTGTCGACTTTATTTATGTCTTAAATTTTGTCAAAAGATAGAAAATTTAGAAAGATTAACATGGATATTGTATACGTTTCATTATGAGCTTTAAATCAAAATTTACAAACGATTTTGTGCCTTTATGTCAAGTTTATGGGCAACTTAATACGATTATTCTGAACTGATCATTGGTGCTCATTGAGTAAAGACTTATAAATGAAGCATAATGCATGGCATCACGCAGTTTGGGATAGATTAGATTATTTGCACGCTTTGTCGTATCTAGTTATATCTCCAATTTTCTAATAAGTTGGATTTGTATCATTCTGAGCTGAAAATCAAAAGTTACGGATGATTTAGTGCAGGCATATCAAGTTGATCGAATAGTTAATATGATTATTCTAAACCGATCGTTGGTGCTCATTGAGTAAAGGCATATAAATCAAGCATAATGCATGGCATTACACAGTTTTGAATAGATTGGATTACTTGGATGCTTTGTCGTCTCTATTTCTGTCTCAAATGTTTCTAAAAAATTAAGCTAGCTTAACGTGGGCATTGGATTTGTGTCATTCGGAGCTTTAAATCAAAAGTTACAAACGATTTATTGTGGACATGTCAAGTTGATTGCCCAGTTTATATGATTATTCTAAAATGATCACTGCTGCTCATTAAGTAAAGGCTTATAAATGAACCATAATGCATGGCATCACGCAGTTTGGGATAAATTGGATTGGTTGGATGCTTTTTCGTATCTAGTTATGTCACAAATTTTGGAACAATAGAGAAAATTCAGCTAGATTAACGTGGACATTGGATTCGTGTATTTCAGAGCTCTAAATCAAAAGTTACGAACGATTTGGTGGCGACATGTAAAGGTTATCGGCCTGTGAAAATGATTATTCTATACTGATCAATTGTGCTAAGTGAGTAAAGCCTTATAAATGAAGCATGAAGCATGGTATCACACAGATTGAGATAGATTGGAATACTTGGATCCTTTGTTGTCTCTATTTATGTCTCGAATTTTGCAAAATATAGAAAACTTAGCTCTAAATCAAAACTTACATACGATTTAATGCTGACATATCATGTTGATCGGCCCGTTCAAGTGATCATTCTAAAACGATCATTGGTGCTCATTATGTAAAGGCTTATAAATGAAACATAAAACATGGCATCACCCAGTTTGGGATAGATTGGATCACTTTGACGATTTGTCGCCTCTATTTTGGTATCAAATTTTGAAAAATATAGAAAACTTAGTGCGGATATGTCAACGTGTACATTGAATTCGTGTCATTCCAAGCTCAAAATCAAAAGTTATGGACGATTTAGGGCGGGACATATCAAGTTAAACACCCAGTTAATATGATCAATTTAAATTGATCATTGGTGCTCATTGAGTAAAGGCTTATAAATGAATCATAATGCATGGCATCACATAGTTTTGGATAGATTGGATTAATTGGATGCTTTGTCGTCTTTATTTATGTCTCAAATTTTGTTAAGATATGGAAAATATATCTAGCTTGACGTGGGCTTTGAATTCGTGTCACTATAAGCTTAAAATCAAAAGTTACTGACATGTCAAGTTCATCGGCCAGATAATATGATTATTCTAAATTTATCATTGGTGCTCATATTGAGTAAAGGATTATAAATGAAGCAAATGCATGGCATCACATAGTTTTGAATAGATTGGATTACTTTGACGCTTTGTCATCTTTATTTCTTTCTCAAATTTTGTTAAGATATGGAAAATATATCTAGCTTGACGTGGGTATTGGATTCGTGTCGTTCTAAGCACAAAATCAAAAGTTACTGACATGTCAAGTTCATCGGCCAGATAATCTGATTATTATAAATTTATCATTGGTGCTGATTGAGTAAAGGCTTATAAATGAAGCATAATGCATGGCATCATACAGTTTTGGATAGATTAGATTACTTGGATGCTTTGTCGTCACGATTATTGTTTCAAATTTTGGTAAAATATAGAAAATTTATCTAGTTTAACGTGTTCATTAGATTCGTGTCATTCTAAGCTCAAAATCAAAAGTTACGCACGCGTTAGTGTGAACATGTCAAGTTGATCAGCTAGTTAATATGATTATTCTAAACTGAACATTGGTGCTCATTGATTAAAGGCTTATAAATCAAGCATAATGCATGGCATCACATAGTTTTGGATAGATTGGATTACTCGGATGCTTTGTCGTCTCTGTTTTTGTCTCAAATTTTGTTAAAATACATAACATTTATCTAGCTTAATGTGGGCATTGAATTCATCTTATTCTGAGCTCAAAATAAAAAGTTACAGACGATTTAGTGCGAACATGTCAAGTTGATCGGCTAGTTAATATGATTATTCTAAACTGATCACTGGTGCCCATTGAGTAAAGGCTTATAAATAAAGCATAAAGCATGGCATCACACCGTTTTGGATAGATTGGATTACTTTGATGGTTTTTTCAAATCTATTTCCGTCTCAAATTTTGTTAAAATATAGAAAACTGAGCTAGCTTAACACAGACATTGGATTCGTGTCATTATGAGCTCTAAATCAACTTAATATAATTATTCTGAACTGATCATTGGTGCTCATTGAGTAAAGGCTTATAAATGAAGCATAATGCATGGCATCACGCAGTTTGGGATAGATTGGATTATTTGCACGTTTTGTCGTATCTAGTTATGTCTCCAATTTTCAACAAAGTTGGATTTGTGTCATTTTGAGCTGAAAATCAATAGTTACGGACGATTTAGGGCGGACATATCAAGTTGATCGGCAAGTTAATATGATTATTGTAAACCGATCCTTGGTGCTCATTGAGTAAAGGCCTATGAATCAAGCATAATGCATGGCATCACACAGTTTTGGATAGATTGGATTACTTTGATGCTTTGTCGTCTCTATTTCTATGTCAAATGTTTCTGGAAAATTGAGCTAGCTTAACGTGGGCATTGGTATTGTGTCCTTCTGAGCTTTAAATCAAAAGTTACAGAGGGATTAGTGTGTACATGTAAAGTTGATCGGCCAGTTAATATGATTATTCTAAACTGATCATTGGTGCTCACTGAGTAAAGGCTTATAAATGAAGCATAATGCATCGCATCACACAATTTGGGATAGATTGAATTATTTGGATGCTTTTTCGTATCTAGTTATGTCTCAAACTTTGTAACAATAGAGAAAATTGAGCTAGCTTAACGTTACATTGGATTCGTGTCATTCGGAGTTCTAAATCAAAAGTTACGCACACGTTAGTGTGAACATGTCAAGTTGATCAGCTAGTTAATATGATTATTCTAAACTCACCATTGGTGCTCAATGATTAAAGGCTTATAAATCAAGCATAATGCATGGCATCACACAGTTTTGGATAGATTGAATTACTCGGATGCTTTGTCGTCTCTGTTTTTGTCTCAAATTTTGTTAAATTACATAAAATTTATCTAGCTTAATGTGGGCATTGAATTCATCTTATTCTGAGCTCAAAATAAAAAGTTACAGACGATTTAGTGCGGACATGTCAAGTTGATCGGCTAGTTAATATGATTATTCTAAACTGATCACTCGTGCCCATTGAGTAAAGACTTATAAATAAAGCATAAAGCATGGCATCACACAGTTTTGGATAGATTGGATTACTTGGATGGTTTTTCGAATCTATTTCCGTCTCAAATTTTGCTACAATATAGAAAACTGAGCTAGCTTAACATAGACATTGGATTCGTGTCATTATGAGCTCTAAATCAACTTAATATGATTATTCTGAACTGATCATTGGTGCTCATTGAGTAAAGGCTTATAAATGAAGCATAATGCATGGCATCACGCAGTATGGGATAGATTGGATTATTTGCACGTTTTGTCGTATCTAGTTATGTCTCCAATTTTCTACCAAGTTGGATTTGTGTCATTTTGAGCTGAAAATCAATAGTTACGGACGATTTAGGGCGGACATATCAAGTTGATCGGCAAGTTAATATGATTATTGTAAACCGATCGTTGGTGCTCATTGAGTAAAGGCCTATGAATCAAGCATAATGCATGGCATCACACAGTTTTGGATAGATTGGATTACTTGGATGCTTTGTCGTCTCTATTTCGGTGTCAAATGTTTCTGGAAAATTGAACTAGCTTAACGTGGGCATTGGTATTGTGTCCTTCTGAGCTTTAACTCAAAAGTTACAGAGGGATTAGTGTGTACATGTCAAGTTGATCGGCCAGTTAATATGATTATTCTAAACTGATCATTTGTGCTCACTGAGTAAAGGCTTATAAATGAAGCATAATGCATCGCATCACACAATTTGGGATAGATTGAATTATTTGGATGCTTTTTCGTATCTAGTTATGTCTCAAATTTTGTAACAATAGAGGAAATTTAGCTAGCTTAACGTTACATTGGATTCGTGTCATTCGGAGTTCTAAATAAAAAGTTACAGATTATTTGGTGGAGACATGTAAAGTTATCGGCCAATTAAGATGATTATGCTAAACTAATCAATGGTGCTAATTGATTAAAGGCTTATAAATGAAGCATGAAGCATGGCATCACACAGGTTGAGATAGATTGGGTTACTTGGATGCTTTGTTTTCTCTATTTTTGTCTCAAATTTTGGAGAATATAGAAAATTTTGCTAGATTAACATAGGCATTGGATTCGTGTCATTCTGAGCTCTAAATCAAAACATATATATAAACGATTTAGTGCTGACATATCAAGTTGATCGGGCAGTTAAAGTGATCATTCTAAAATGATCATTGGTGCTCATTAATTAAAGGCTTATAAATGAAGCATAAAGCATGGCATCACGCAGTTTGGGATCGATTGGATTACTTGAATGCTTTGTCGCCTCTATTTTTGTATCAAATTTTGAAAATATAGAAAATTTAGTGCGGACATGTCAACGTGGACATTGAATTTGTATAATTCCGAGCTCAAAATCAAAAGTTAGGGACGATTTATGGTGGGACATATCAAGTTGATCTGCCAGTTAATATGATCTTTTCAAACTGATCATTCGTCCTGATTGAGTAAAGGCTTATAAATGAAGCATAATGCATGACATCATACAGTTTTGGATAGATTAGATTACTTGGATGCTTTGTCGTCACGATTATTGTTTCAAATTTTGGTAAAATATAGAAAATTTATCTAGTTTAACGTGTTCATTAGATTCGTGTCATTCTGAGCTCAAAATCAAAAGTTACGCACGCGTTAGTGTGAACATGTCAACTTGATCAGCTAGTTAATATGATTATTCTAAACTGACCATTGGTGCTCAATGATTAAAGGCTTATAAATCGAGCATAAAGCATTGCATCACACAGTTTTGGATAGATTGAATTACTCGGATGCTTTGTCGTCTCTGTTTTTGTCTCAAATTTTGTTAAAATACATAAAATTTATCTAGCTTAATGTGGGCATTGAATTCATCTTATTCTGAGCTCAAAATAAAAAGTTACAGACGATTTAGTGCGGACATGTCAAGTTGATCGGCTAGTTAATATGATTATTCTAAACTGATCACTGGTGCCCATTGAGTAAAGACTTATAAATAAAGCATAAAGCATGGCATCACACAGTTTTGGATAGATTGGATTACTTGGATGGTTTTTCAAATCTATTTCCGTCTCAAATTTTGTTACAATATAGAAAACTGAGCTAGCTTAACATAGACATTGGATTCGTGTCATTATGAGCTATAAATCAACTTAATATGATTATTCTAAACATATCATTGGTGTTCATTGAGTAAAGGCTTATAAATGAAGCATAATGCATGCCATCACGCAGTTTGGGATAGATTGGATTATTTGCACGTTTTGTCGTATCTAGTTATGTCTCCAATTTTCTACCAAGTTGGATTTGTGTCATTTTGAGCTGAAAATCAATAGTTACGGACGATTTAGGGCGGACATATCAAGTTGATCAGCAAGTTAATATGATTATTGTAAACCGATCGTTGGTGCTCATTGAGTAAAAGGCCTATGAATCAAGCAGAATGCATGGCATCACACAGTTTTGGATAGATTGGATTACTTGGATGCTTTGTCGTCTCTATTTCTGTGTCAAATGTTTCTGGAAAATTAAGCTAGCTTAACGTGGGCATTGGTATTGTGTCCTTCTGAGCTTTAAATCAAAAGTTACAGAGGGATTAGTGTGTACATGTCAATTTGAATGGCCAGTTAATATGATTATTCTAAACTGATCATTGGTGCTCACTGAGTAAAGGCTTATAAATGAAGCATAATGCATCGCATCACACAATTTGGGATAGATTGGATTATTTGGATGCTTTTTCGTATCTAGTTATGTCTCAAATTTTGTAACAATAGAGAAAATTGAGCTAGCTTAACGTTACATTAGATTCGTGTCATTCGGAGTTCTAAATAAAAAGTTACAGATGATTTGGTGGAGACATGTAAAGTTATCGGCCAATTAAGATTATTATGCTAAACTGATCAATGGTGCTAATTGATTAAAGGCTTATAAATGAAGTATGAAGCATGGCATCACACAGGTTGAGATAGATTGGGTTACTTGGATGCTTTGTTTTCTCTATTTTTGTCTCAAATTTTGCAGAATATAGAAAATTTTGCTAGATTAACGTAGGCATTGGATTCGTGTCATTCTGAGCTCTAAATCAAAACATATATATACGATTTAGTGCTGACATATCAAGTTGATCGGGCAGTTAAAGTGATCATTCTAAAATGATCATTGATGCTCATTAATTAAAGGCTTATAAATGAAGCATAAAGCATGGCATCACGCAATTTGGGATCGATTGGATTACTTGGATGCTTTGTCGCCTCTATTTTTGTATCAAATTTTGAAAATATAGAAAATTTAGTGCGGACATGTCAACGTGGACATTGAATTTGTATAATTCCGAGCTCAAAATCAAAAGTTAGGGACGATTTATGGTGGGACATATCAAGTCGATCTGCCAGTTAATATGATCTTTTCAAATTGATCATTCGTGCTGATTGAGTAAAGGCTTATAAATGAAACATAATGCATGGCATCATACAGTTTTGGATAGATTAGATTACTTGGATGCTTTGTCGTCACGATTATTGTTTCAAATTTTGGTAAAATATAGAAAATTTATCTAGTTTAACGTGTTCATTAGATTCGTGTCATTCTGAGCTCAAAATCAAAAGTTACGCACGCGTTAGTGTGAACATATCAAGTTGATCAGCTAGTTAATATGATTATTCTAAACTGACCATTGGTGCTCAATGATTAAAGGCTTATAAATCAAGCATAATGCATGGCATCACACAGTTTTGGATAGATTGAATTACTCGGATGCTTTGTCGTCTCTGCTTTTGTCTCAAATTTTGTTAAAATACATAAAATTTATCTAGCTTAATGTGGGCATTGAATTCATCTTATTCTGAGCTCAAAATAAAAAGTTACAGACGATTTAGTGCGGACATGTCAAGTTGATCGGCTAGTTAATATGATTATTCTAAACTGATCACTGGTGCCCATTGAGTAAAGACTTATAAATAAAGCATAAAGCATGGCATCACACAGTTTTGGATAGATTGGATTACTTGGATAGTTTTTCAAATCTATTTCCGTCTCAAATTTTGATACAATATAGAAAACTGAGCTAGCTTAACATAGACATTGGATTCGTGTCATTATGAGCTCTAAATCAACTTAATATGATTATTCTGAACTGATCATTGGTGCTCATTGAGTAAAGGCTTATAAATGAAGCATAATGCATGGCATCACGCAGTTTGGGATAGATTGGATTATATGCACGTTTTGTCGTATCTAGTTATGTCTCCAATTTTCTACCAAGTAGGATTTGTGTCATTTTGAGCTGAAAATCAATAGTTACGGAGGATTTAAGGCGGACATATCAAGTTCATCGGCAAGTTAATATGATTATTGTAAACCGATCGTTGGTGCTCATTGAGTAAAGGCCTATGAATCAAGCATAATGCATGGCATCACACAGTTTTGGATAGATTGGATTACTTGGATGCTTTGTCGTCTCTATTTCTGTGTCAAATGTTTCTGGAAAATTGAGCTAGCTTAACGTGGGCATTGGTATTGTGTCCTTCTGAGCTTTAAATCAAAAGTTACAGAGGGATTAGTGTGTACATGTCAAGTTGATCGGCCTGTTAATATGATTATTCTAAACTGATCATTGGTGCTCACTGAGTAAAGGCTTATAAATGAAGCATAATGCATCGCATCACACAGTTTGGGATAGATTGGATTATTTGGACGCTTTTTCGTATCTAGTTATGTCTCAAATTTTGTAATAATAGAGAAAATTGAGCTAGCTTAACGTTACATTGCATTCGTGTCATTCGGAGTTCTAAATAAAAAGTTACAGATGATTTGGTGGAGACATGTAAACTTATCGGCCAATTAAGATGATTATGCTAAACTGATCAATGGTGATAATTGATTAAAGGCTTATAAATGAAGCATGAAGCATGGCATCACATAGGTTGAGATAGATTGGGTTACTTGGATGCTTTGTTTTCTCTATTTTTGTCTCAAATTTTGCAGATAATAGAAAATTTTGCTAGATTAACATAGGCATTGGATTCGTGTCATTCTGAGCTCTAAATCAAAACATATATACGATTTAGTGCTGACATATCAAGTTGATCGGCCAGTTAAAGTGATCATTCTAAAATGATCATTGGTGCTCATTAATTAAAGGCTTATAAATGAAGCATAAAGCATGGCATCACGCAGTTTGGGATCGATTGGATTACTTGGACGCTTTGTCGCCTCTAGTTTTGTATCAAATTTTGAAAAATATAGAAAATTTAGTGCGGACATGTCAACGAGGACATTGAATTTGTGTAATTCCGAGCTCAAAATCAAAAGTTAGGGACGATTTAGGGTGGGACATATCAAGTTGATCGGCCAGTTAATATGATCTTTTCAAACTGATCATTCGTGCTGATTGAGTAAAGGCTTATAAATGAAGCATAATGCATGGCATCACATAGTTTTGGATAAATTGGATTACTTGGACACTTTGTCGTCTCTATTTCTGTCTCATATTTCGTTAAGATATGGACAATATATCTAGCTTGACGTGAGAATTGGATTCGTGTCATTCTAAGCTCAAAATCAAAAGTTACTAACATGTCAAGATCATCGGCCAGATAATATTATTAATCTAAATTTATCATTGTTGCTCATTGAGTAAAGGCTTATAAATGAATGACATCACAAAGATAATGCATGACATCACACAGTTTTTGATAGATTGGATTACTTGAACCCTTTTTCGTCTCTACTTTTGTTTCAAATTTTGTTAAAATATTGAAAATTTATCTAGCTTAATGTTGGCATTGGATTCGTGTCATTCTGAGCTCAAAATCAAAAGTTACGGACGATTTAGTGTTCACATGTCAAGTTGATCGGCCAGTTAATATTATTATTCTAAACTGATCATTGATGCTCATTTGGTAAATGCTTATAAATGAAGCAGAATGAATGGCATTACGCAGTTTGGGATATATTGGATTAATTGGAAGCTTTGTCGTATCTAGTTTTGTGTCAATTTTTTTTACCATATAGAAATTTGAGCTAGCTTAAACTGGGCATTGAATTCGTGTTATTCTGAGCTCAAAATCAAAAGTTATGGACGATTTCGTGCGGACATGTCAAGTTGATCGGCCAGTTGATATGATTATTCTATTGTGATCATTGGTGCTCATTGAGTAAACGCTTATAAAATGAAGCATAATGCATGGCCTCACACTGTTTTGGATAGATTGGATTACTTGGATGGTTTTTTGTATCTATTTCTATCTCAAATTTTGTTACAATATAGAAAATTGAGCAAACTTAACGTAGACATTGGATTCGTGTCATTCAGAGCTCTAAATCAAAAGTTTCGGAAGATTTAGTGCCGACATGTCATGTTGCTCACCCTGTTAAAGTGATCATTCTAAACTGATCATTGGTGCTCTTTAAGAAAAGTTTTATAAATGAAGCATAAAGCATGGCATCATAAAATTTGGGAAAGATTGGACTATTTGGACACTTTGTTAACTTTATTTATGTCTCAAATTTTGTCAAATATAGAACATTTAGCAAAATTAACATTAGCATTGGATTCTTGTCATTATGAGCTTTAAATCAAAATTTACGGATGATTTAGGATGGATATGTCAAGTTGATCGGCCACTTAATATGATTATTCTAAGCTGATCATTGGTGCTCACTGAGTAAAGGCTTATAAATGAAGCATAATTCATGGCATCAAGCAATGTGTGATAGATTGGATTATTTGGACTCTTTGTTGTATCTAGTTATGTCTCAAATTTCGTAAAAATAGAGAAAATTGAGCTAGCTCAACGTGGGCATTGGATTCATGTCATTCTGAGCTCAAAATCAAAAGTTACGGACGATTTAGTGCGGACAAGTCAAGTTGATCAGCCAGTTAATATGATTATTCTAAATTGATCATTGGTGCTTATTGAGTAAAGTCTTATAAATGAAGCATAATTCATGGCATCACACAGTTTTGGATAGATTGGATTACTTGGATGGTTTTTTTGTATCTATTTCTGTCTCAGATTTTATTGCAATATAGAAAATTGAGCTAGCTTAACGTAGACATTGAATTCGTGTCATTCTGAGCTCCAAATCAAAAGTTTTGGAAGATTTAGTGTGGACATGTGATGTTGATCGGCCAGTTAAATTCATCATTCTAAACTGATCATTGGTGCTCTTTATGCAAATGTTTATAAATGAAGCATAAAACATAGCATCACAAACGTTTGGGAAAGACTGGATTATTTGGACGCTTTGTTGAGTCTATTTATGTCTCAAATTTTGGGAAAATATAGAAAATTTAGCAAGATTAACGTGGGCATTGGATAAGTGTCATTCTGAGCTTTAAATCAAAATTTATTGATGAGTTAATGCGGATATGTGAATTTCATTGGCCAGTTAATATGATTATTCTAAACTGATTATTGGTGCTCATTGAGTAAAGGCTTATAAATGAAGCATGATGCATGACATCACACAGTTTGGGATAGATTGGATTATTTGGACACTTTGTCGTCTCTATTTTTGTTTCAAATTTTGTTAAAATTTAGAAAATTTGTCTAGCTTAATGTGGGCATTGGCTTCGTGTCATTATGAGCTCTAAATCAAAAGTTACGGAGGATTTGGTGCATATATGTCAAGGTTATCGGCCAGTTAAGATGATTATTCTAAACTGATCAATGGTGCCGATTGAGTAAACGCTTATAAATGAATCATAATGCATGGCATCACACAGTTTTGGACAGATTGGATTACTTGAATGCTTTGTCGTCTCTATTTCTATATCAATTTTTTTGTAAAATATAGATAATTTATCTAGCTTAATGTGTGCATTGAATTCGTGTCATTCTGAGCTAAAAATCAAAAGTTACGGACGATTTACTATGGACATATCAAGTTGATCAGTCAGTTAATATGATTATTCTAAACTGATCATTGGTGCTCATTGTGTAAAGGCCTATAAATGAAGAATAATGCATGGCATCACACAGTTTTGGATAGATTGGATTACTTTTATGCTTTGCCGTCTCTATTTCTGTCTCAAATTCTGTTAAAATATAGAAAATTTATCTAGCTTATCGTGGGCATTGAATTCTTGTTATTCTGAGCTTAAAATCAAAAATTACAGACGATTTAGTGGGGACATGTCAAGTGGATCGTCCAGTTAATATGATTATTCTTAACTGATCATTGGTTCTCATTGAGTAATAGCTTATAAATGAAGCAAAATGCATGCCATCTTACAGTTTGGGAAAGATTGAATTACTTAGATGCTTTGTCGTGTCTATTTTTGCCTCCTATTTTGTTACAATATACAAAATTGATCTAGCTTAACGTGTGCATTGGTATTATGTCCTTCTTAGCTTTAAATCAAAAGTTACAGACGGTTTAGTGTGTACATGTCAAGTTGATCGGCAAGTTAATATGATTATTCTAAATAGATCATTGGTTCTCATTGAGTAAAGGCTTATAAGTGAAGCATAATACATGGCATCACAAAGTTTGGGATAGATTGGATTATTTGGACGCTTTTTCGTATCTAGTTATATCTTAAATTTTATAACAAGATAGAAAATTGAGCTAGCTTAATGTGACATTGGATTCGTGTCAATTGGAGCTCTAAATTAAAAGTTACGAATGATTTGTTGGAGACATGTAAAGGTTGTCGGCCAATTAAGATGATTATTCTAAACTGATCAATGGTGCTAATTGAGTAAAGGCTTATAAATGAAGCATGAAGCATGGCATCACACATGTTGAGATAGACTGGATTACTTGGATGTTTTGTTGTCTCTATTTCTGTCTCAAATTTTGCAAAATATAGAAAATTTAGCTAGTTTAATGTGGGCATTGGATTCGCGTCATTTTGACATCAAAATAAAACATATAAACAATTTAGCGCTCACATATCAATTGATCGCCCAGTTAAAGTGATCATTCTAAAACGATCATTGGTGCTCATTAACTAAAGGCTTATAAATGAAGCCTAAAGCATGGCATCACGCAGTTTGGGATATATTGGATTACTTAGACGCTTTGTTGTCTCTATTTCTGTCTCAAAATTTGAAAAATATAGAAAATTTAGGGTGGACATGTCAACGTGGGCATCGAATTCGTGTCATTCTGAGCTCAAAATCAAAAGTTACTGACGATTAGGGCGGACATGTAAAGCTGATTGGCCAGTTAATATGATCATTTTAAAATGATCATTCGTGCTCATTGACTAACGGCTTATAAATGAAGCATACTACATGGCATCACGTAGTTTTGGATTGATTGGATTACTTGGATGCTTTGTTGTCTCTATTTCTTTCTCAAATTTTGTTAAGATATACAAAATTTTTCTAGCTTAACATGGGCATTGGATTCGTGTCATTCTTAGCTCAAAATCAAAAGTTATGGACGATTTAGTGCGGACATGTCAAGTTCATCGGCCAGTTAATATGATTATTTTAAATTTATCATTGGTGCTCATTGAGTAAAGGCATATAAATGAAGCACAATGCATGACATCACACAGTTTTGGATAGATTGGATTACTTAGATGCTTTGTTGTCTCTATTTTTGTTTCAAATTTTGCTAAAATATTGAAACTTTATCTAGCTTAATGTGGGCATTGGATTCGTGTAATTCTGAGATCAAAATCAAATGTTACGGATGATTTAGTGCGGACATGTCAAGTTGATCGGCCAATTGATATGATTATTCTAATTTGATAATTGGTGCTCGTTGAGTAAAGGCTTATACATCAAGCATAATGCATGGCATCACATAGTTTTGGATAGATTGGATTACTTAGAAGTTTTGCCGTCTCTACTTTTGTCTAGAATTTTGTTAAAAAATAGAAAATGAATCTAGTTTAACGTAGTAATTGGATTCGTGTCATTCTGAGCTCAAAATCAAAACTTACGGAAAATTTAGTGCTTACATATCAAGTGGATTGGCCAGTTAATATGATTACTCTCAACTGATCATTGGTGCACATTGAGTAAAGGCTTCCAAATGAAGCATAATGCACATCATCTTGCATAGTTTTAGATAGATTGGATTACTTGGATTATTTGTCGTATCTTTTTCTTTGTCAAATTGTGTTACAATATAGAAAATTGAGTTAGCGTAACGTGGGCATTGGATTTGTGTCATTCTGAGCTCTAAATCAAAAGTTATGGATGATTTAGTGGTCGTGTCAAGTGTATCGGCCAGTTAATATGATTATTCTAAACTTATCATTGGTGTTCATTGAGTAAAGGCTTATAAATGAAGCATAATGCATGGCATCACACAGTTTGGTAGAGACTGGATTACTTGGACGCTCAGTCATACCTAGTTCTGTCTCAAATTTTGTCACAATATAAGAACTTGAGCTAGGTTAACATGGGCATTGGATTCGTGTCATTCTGAGCCCTAAATCAAAAGTTACGGACGATTTAGTGCGGACATGTCAAGTTGATCAGCATGTTAAAGTGGTCATTCTAAACTGATCATTGGTGCTCCTTAAGTAAAGGGTTATAAATGAAGTGTAATGCATGGCATAGCGCAGTTCGGATAGATTTGATTAGTGGGACGCTTTGTCATCTCTATTTTTGTCTCAAATTTTGTCAGAAAAATAGAAAAATGAGCTAGCTTAACGTAGGCATTGGATTCGTGTCATTCTTAGCTCTAAATCAAAAGTTATGGACGATTTAGTGCGATCATATCAAGTTGTTTGGCTAGTTAAAGTGATCATTCTAAATTAATCATTGGTGCTTATTGAGTAAAAGCTTATAAATAAAGCATAATGCACAACATCACACAATTTTAGATAGATTGGATTACTTGGACGCTGTGTCATATCTATTTTTGTCTCAAATTTTGGTACAATTTAGAAAATTGAGCTAGTTTAACGTGGGCATTGGATTCTTGTTATTCTGAGCTCTAAATAGAAAGTTAAGGACGATTTAGTATGGACATGCAAGTTGATCGGCCAGTTAAAGTGATCATTTTAAACTGATCATTGGTGCCATTTGAGTAATGGCTTGTAAATGAATCATAATGCATGACATCATAGAGTTTTGGATAGATTGGATTACTTGGACACTTTGTCATATCTAGTTATGTCTTAAATTTTGTAACAATATATAAAATTGAGCTAGCTTAAAGTGGGAATTGGATTCGTGTCGTTTTGAGCTCTAAATCAAAAGTTACAGACGATTTAATACGTACATGTCATATTGATCAGCCAGTTAAAGTCATTATTCTAAACTGATCTTTGGTGCTCATTAAGTAAAGACTTATAAATGAAGCAGAATGCATGGCATCAAACATTCTGGATGGATTGGACTACTTGGATGCTTTGTCGTCTCTATTCTGTATCAAATTTTGTCAAAATGTAGAAAATTAGCTAGCTTAACGTGGGCATTGGATTCTTGTCATTCTAAGCTCTAAATCAAAAGTTACTGATGGTTTAGTGCGGATATGTCAAGTTGATCGGCCAGTTAAAGTGATCATTTTAAACTGATCATTGGTGCTCTTTAAGTAAAGGCTTATAAATGAAGCATAATGCATGGCATCAAGCAGTATGGATAGATTGGACTACTTGGACGCTTTGTCATCTCTATTCTATCTCATAATTTTCAAAATATAGAAATGTAAGTTACCTTAACGTGGGGATATTATTTGTGTCATTCTAGGCTGTAAATCAAAAGTTACGTACAATTTAGTGCGGACATGTCAAGTCCATCGGCCAGTTAAAGTGATCATTCTGAACTGATTATTGATGCTCATTGAGTAACGGCTTATAAATGAAGCATAATGCATGGCATCACACAGTTTTGGTTAGATTGGGTTACCTGAATGCTTTGTCGTATCTTGTTATATCTCAAATTTTGTCACAGTATAGAAAATTGACCTAGCTTAATGTGGGCATTGGATTCATGTCATTCCAAGCTATAAAGCAAAAGTTATGGAAAATTTAGTGCAAACATGACAAGTTGATCGGCCAGTTAAAATGATCTTTCTAAACAGATCATTGATGTTCATTTAGTAAAAGCTTATAAATCAAAAATAATGCATCGCATCACGCAGTTCAGGATGGATTGTATTACTTGGACGCTTTGTCGTATCAGTTTTTCCTAAAATTTTGTCAAAATATAGAAAACAGACATGGTATTGGATTTGTGTTATTCTGAGCTCCAAATCAAAAGCTATGAACGATTTTGTGTGGACATGTCAAGTTCATTGGCCAGTTACTTGGATAATTGATAATTGGTGCTCATGAAGTAAAGGCTTGTGCATGGCATCAAGGATTTTGGATAGATTGGATTACTTGGATTCTTTGTCATCTCTATTTCTGTCCCAAATTTTGCCAACATATAGAAAATTGAGCTAGCTTAACGTATGCATTGGATTTGTGTCATTGTGACCTCTAGATCAAAAGTTACAGATGGTTTAGTGAGGACATGTGTCAAGGTTATCGGGCAGACATATGATTATTCTAAACTGATCATTGCTGCTCATTGAGTAAACTCTTATAAATGAAGCACAATGCATGGCATCACATAGTTTGGGATAGATTGGATTACTTGGATGCTTTGTCGTCTTTACTTCCGTCTCAAATTTTGTGAAAATATAGAAAAATTTATCTAGATTAACGTGGGCAGTGTGTTCGTCTTATTATGAGCTCAAAATCAAAAGTTACTGACGATTTAGTGTAGACATGTCAAGTTGATAGGCCAGTTAATATGATTATTCTAAACTGACCATTGATACTCATTGAGTAAACGCTTATAAATGAAGCATAATGCATGGCATCACAAAGTTTTGGATAGATTGGACTACTTGGACGCTTTGTATTGTCTATTTTTGTATCAAGTTTTGACACAATATAGAAAATTGAGCTAGATTAACGTGGGCATTGGATTCATGTTATTCTGATTTCAAAATAAAATTTTACAGACAATTTAGTGCGGACATGTCAAGTTGATCGGTAAATTAATATGATTATTCTAAACTGATCATTGGTTGTCATTGAGCAAAGGCTTATAAATGGACATAATGCATGGCCTCACACAGTTTTGTTGAGATTGGACTACTTGGGTGCTTGGTCATATCTATTTCTATCTCAAATTTTCTCACAATATAGAAAATTGAGGTAGGTTAAAGTGGGCATTGGATTCGTGTCATTCTAAGCTCTAAATCAAAAGTTACGAATGATTTAGTGTGGAGATGTCAAGTTGAGTAGCTACCTAAAGTGATCATTCTAAACTGATAATTGGTGTTAATTAAGCTAAGGCTTATAAATGAAGCATATTGCATGGCATCAAGCAGTTTGGATAGATTGGATTACTTGGACGCCTTGTCGTCTCTGTTTCTGTCTCAAATTTTGTCAAAATATAGAAAATTGAGCTAGCTTAACATGGGGATTGGAACATGTCATTCTAAGCTCCAAATCAAAAGTTACGGACGATTTACTTCGGAAATGTCAAGTAGATCGGCCACTGAAAATGATCATTCAAAACTTATCACTTGTGCTCATTAGGAGTAAAGGCTTATAAATGAAGTATAATGCCTGGCATCAAGGAGTTTTGATTGATTGGATTACTTGAACGCTTTGTCATCTCTATTTGTGTTCAAATTTTGTCAAAATATAGAAAATTAAGCTAGCTTAACGTGGGCATTGGATTCGTGTCATTCCAAGCTGTAAATCAAAAGCTGCGGATGATTTATTGTGAACATGTCAAGTTGATCGGCCAGTTAAAGTGATCATTATAAACTGATCATTGGTGCTCCTTGAGTGAAGGCTTATATATGAAGCATAAGGCATGGCATCACACAGTTTGGGATAGATTGGATTACTTGAACGCTTTGTCGTCTCTATTTCTGTTCAAATGTTGTCAAAATATTGAAAATTGAGCTTGCTTAACATGGGCATTGGATTCGTGTGATTCTAAGCTCTAAATCAAAAGTTACGGACGATTTATTGCAGACAAGTCAAGTTGATCGGCAAGTTAAGTGATCATTCTAAACTGACCATTGGTGCTCATTGAGTAAATGCTTATATATGAAGCATAAGGCATGACATCACGCAGTTTGTGATCGATTGGATTACTTGAACGCTTTGTCATATGTAGTTCTGTCTCAAATTTTATCACATTAAAGAAAATTGAACTAGCTTAACGTGGGCATTGGATTCTTGTCATTCTGAGCTATAAATCAAACGTTATGGACGATTTAGTATAGTGGTGACAAAGTCATCGGCCGGTTAGAATGATCATTCTAAATTGATCATTGGTGCTCATTGAGTAAAAGCTTATAAATGAAAAATAATGCATGGCATAACGCATTGTGGATTGGAGTACTTGAACACTTTTTCATATCTATTTTCTTTCACAATATAGCAAATTTAGCTATCTTAACGTGGGTTCTAGATTCGTGTCATTCTGAGCTCGAAATCAAAAGTTACGAACGATTTAGTGCGGACATGTCAAGTTGATCGACCAGTTAAAGTGATCATTCTAAGTTGATCATTGCTGGTCTTTAAGTAAAGGCTTATAAATGAAGCATAAAGCATGGCATCACGCTGTTTGGGGATAGATTGTATTACTTGGATGCTTTGTCGTCTCTATATCTATATCAAATTGTCAAAATATAGAAAATTGAGCTAGCTAACTTGGGCATTGGATTTGTGTCATTCTTAGCTCTAAATCAAAAGTTATAGATGCTTTAGTGCAGACATGTCAAGTTGATCGCCCAGTTAAATTTATCATTCTAAACTTATCATTGGTGCTCACTGAGGAAAGGCTTATAAATGAAGCATAAGGCATGGCATCACGCAGTTCAGGATAGATTGGATAACTTGGACGCTTTTTCGTATCTAGTTCAATCTCAAATTTTGTCACAATATTGAAAATTTATCTAGCTTAATGTGCGCATTGGATTCGTGTCATTCTGAGCAATAAATCAAAAGTTATGGATGATTTTTTGAGAGATGACAAGTTGTTCGGCCAGTTAAATTTGATCATTCTAAAATAATCGTTGGTGATCATTTAGTAAAATATGATTGGTGCAGTTTGGGATTACTTGGACGCATTTTCGTATCTAGTTTGGTCTCAAATTTTGTCACACTATTGAAAATTGAACTAGGTTAATGTGGACATTGGATTCGCGTCATTCAAAGTTATAAATCAAAATTTATGGAAGATTTAGTGCAGACATGACAAAGTTAGTGGCTAGTTAGAATGATCATTCTAAACTGATCATTTGTGCTCATTGAGTAAAAGCTTATAAATGAAAAATAATTCATGGCATCACACAGTTTGGGTAGTATTGTAGTATTTGGATACTTTATCATATCTATTTCTATCTCAAACTTTGTTACAATATATGCAGCTTAATGTGGACATTGGATACGTGTCATTCTTAGCTCTAAATTAAATGTTACGGACGATTTAATGCGGACAGGTCGAGTTGAGTGGCGAGTTAAAGTGATCATTCTATACAGATAATTGGTGTCCATTAATTAAAGGCTTTTAAATGAAGCATATTGCATGGCATCACGCTGTTTGGATAGAATGGATTGCTTGAATGCTGGTCATCTCTATTTATGTCTCAAATTATGTCAAAATATAGAAAATTGATCTAGCTCAATGTGGGGATTGGATTCGTGTCATTCCGAGCACAAAATTAAAATTACGGACGATGTAGTGCAAATATGTCAAGTTGATCAGTTAGTTAATATGATTATTCTAAACATATCATTGGTACTCATTGAGTAAAGTCTTATGAATGAAGCATAATACATTGCATCACACAATTTTGGATAGATTGGATTATTTGGATGCTTTGTCGTATATATTTCTGTCTCAAACTTTATCACAATATAGAATATAGAGCTAGCTTAATGTGGGCACTGGAATCGTGTCATTCAAAGTTCTAAATCAAAAGTTAAGGACGATTTAGTGCGGACATGTGAAGTTGATTTGCCAGTTAAAGTGATCATTCAAAACTGATCATTGATGCTCATTAAGTAAAAGCTTATAAATGAAGCGTAATGCATAGCATCACAAAATTTTGGAAATATTGGATTACTTGGATGCTTTGTCGTATATAGTTATGTCTCAAATTTAGTCACAATATTGAAAATTGAACTACCTAAATGTGGACATTGGATTCGTGTCATTCTGAGCTACAAATCAAAAGTTATGGACGATTTAGTGTACATAGGACAAATTGATCGACAAGTTAAAATGATCATTTTAAACTGATCATTGGTGCTCATTGATTAAAAGCTTATAAATGAAAAATAATGCATGACATCATGTAGTTTATGATTGATTAAATTACTTGGACGCTTTCTTGTATCTATTTCTGTCTCAAACTTTATCACAATATAGAAAATTGAGCTAGATTAACGTGGGCACTGGTTTCGTGTCATTCTGAGTTCTAAATCAAAAGTTACGGACCATTTAGTGCGGACATGTCAAGTTGATCAGCCAGTCAAAGTGATCATTCAAAAGTGATCATTGGTGCTCATTAAATAAAAGCTTATAAATGAAGCCTAAAGAATGGCATAATGCAGTTTGGGATAGATTGGATTACTTGGACACTTTGTCGTATCAATTTCTGTTTCAAACTTTGTCACAATATAGAAAATTGAGCTAGTTTAACGTGGGCATTGGATGTAAGAATATTGAGATTAGAGAGGAGAAATGGTAAAAATTGAATCTTGAAACTCAAAGAGAAGAATGAGAAAATGAGAAATATCTAAGACTTTTGGAGAAGAATCTCCTAAGACTTAACTTATACACTGAGTCTTTAGAGCCCTTTTATACAGGATTTACAATGTGAACACAAAACAATTCATAATTAAACTTGTGCATGAGCTTGAATAGAGGAGGAGCTTATTGACAACCAATGGGAAGAGAGGAGAGGAGCTGCAAACAGACTTATGACCGTTTGGTGTGGCTACCAAGGCTCTGTGCAGTAGTCATGACTGTTTGGTGTGGTTACCAAGGCTCTGTGCAGCATGGAAATGTTCTTGTCACTGTGATTCTTCTCCCCAGGAACTTTAATAACCATATTAACCATTTTAAATAATAACTTCCCTCCGTTTTTCCTTTGAATTTTCTTTTCCCTCCATGAATTAAATTGCTCACACTTGCCTTGTAGGTCAAGATAGGTTTTGTTTGATTTTCCAATGTCAATACTCCCCCTCAAGCTAAATACTTTGGAATCACCCTAATGTCTTAAGCTTGGGAACCCAAGGCAACACCTCATTAGAAACCTTGAGTCCTCTCGTGAAACATTGAGTTTGAAGCTATGTGTATGGCTACCTGATTATCACAATGGAAGATAATTGGCCCTGTGTTCAATACCGAAGTCGTTTAAGAGCGCTTTGATCCAAGTTACTTCACTTGTCAGCTTCCTCATAGCCCTATATTCTGATTCAGCACTAGAACATGATACCATCTTCTGCTTCTTAGTCTTCCATGTGAGTAATTTCCCACCAATGAAGTTGCAATATCAAGTGGTTGATTTCCTATCAACCCTATCACCACCCGAATCCGCATCACAATACCCAACAATGTCAGTGTTCCCATTCTTGTCGATCCATATGCCTTGACCAGGAGATCCTTTGATGTATCTAAGGATCCTTTCTACCATACTCCAATGATATACAGTAGGTTTTTGCATATGTCGACTCACTTGATTCACAGCAAAACGCAAGTCTGGTCGTGTGATGGTGAGGTAGATTAGCTTCCTAACTAGTCTTCTATACTTAGAAACATCCTTAAATAACTCATCAGCTTTCTCCCCCTTTCTGTTGACCTTGTAGCCATCTTCAAGAGGAGTTTTGGCCGGTTTATCCCCAAGCTTTCCCGTTTCTGTCAACAAATCAAGATCATACTTTCTTTGGCATAGAAAGAGCCCTTCCTGAGACCGACACACTTCAATACCCAAGAAGTACTTCAACTCTCGAAGATCCTTGATGCCAAATGATCTATTTAAGAACGCCTTTGTGGACCGAATTCCTTCCTTATCATCTCATGTGATGATAAGGCCATCCACATAAACCAAGACCATCACAATTCCTTTGGGGTTTTGACGAGTGAACAAAGTATGATCTGAATGGGATTTTCTGAACCCATTGTCAGTAAGTGTGGAGGTTAATTTGTGACTTCTTCAACCCATATATTGCCTTCCTATGTCTTAGAACCTGTCCCTCTTTGCAAAGATCTTCAAGGCCTAGTGGTGGAGTCTATACACTTCCTCTTTAAGTTCTCCTTGTAGGAATGCGTTCTTGACATCCATTTGCCATAAGTCCCTTGTCAGATTCGTAGCTAGTGCAAGAACAACCCTTACAGTGGGTAGCTTAGCCACCGGTGCAAATGTATCAGTATAGTCCATTCCATATGTCTGAGTAAAACCTCTATCAGATAGACGTGCCTTGTACCTTTCTATGTCCCATTGATCTTATACTTGATGGTGAACACCCACTTGGAACTTACAGCCTTCTTGCCTTTGGGAAGTTCTTGTATATCCCATGTATGATTCCTTTCCATAGCTCCCTTCTCATCTCTTATTGCATCTAACCATTCTTTCTTGCTCTTAGCTTCTTCTTAAGTCCTTGTAATCTGACTCTGTTCAATCTTTCCAAGGAATGCTTGATGACTAGATGGCAAGAGGTCAAGGGAACAAACAGTTTGTATGGGATGAGCCATGGCCTGGTTGTTGTAGAAGACCCTAGTTTTTACCCAATTGGATGGGTCTTTACTAAGTCTAGTACTCCTCCTTAGTTGCTGAACTGGTGGTGCAGCCTCCTCTTCAACCATTTCCTCTTCCATTTGGTGAATAGGTTCCTCTATACCCACTTCCAAGTCGTCTTGTTCTTGGTTTTGGACCGTAGCTTCTTCTTGGATTGGAGTTCGTTCTTGAGTTACCGCCCCTTGTTCATTCTCTTGGGTATCTTGTGAACTATTTGGATTTCTTGCTTCTTCTTGTCTTGAATCCCTTGGCACATCATTTTCCAAATGATTAAGGAGAAACCTCAAACTCGTAGCCAAATCAGATGGTGACCTTGAGAGATCATTCAATCCTTCCCAATCTTTCTGATCATAATAGCTTCGTTCTTCTATAAATTTGACATCTCTAGACACATACGACCTCTTCGAAATCATGGAGTTTTGGCTCTCTTAGGATGTATTCACGTCCTTAAAGGCTGGATTTAGGTTGAGAAGGATCCCAAATATCTTGTCTTGTTCTTCCTTTGATTAAGCACCTTTGGATCCATAGAACTTGGTCTGAACATGTCAAGCTCGGACCATGTTGATTGGAACTTGCCTAGGAACTTTGTGAACTCCATATCCTCTTGGTGTAGATCATTGAGAGCCTTCTTAACCTCATACACACGGCTGAGGTTTGAAACATCCCCATACACCCTCTTGAGAGTCTCCCAAAGAGACTTGGCGGTTTCACAATATCAATAAGCTTCAAGTATGTATGGGTCCAATGAATTTTGGAGGAATCCAAGGACTGATTGATCTTCTTGGAACCACCTAGCTTCTTCTTTTCTTGTTGCCTCATCCTTCTTCTCTTTTGGATCGTCTATAGTTGGAGTATTATCCACCAAGATGTGATTCCAAAGTCCTTTGCCACAAATGGCTGTCTTGATGGTTCTTGACCATAATGTGTAGTTCAAGCCTTTGAGAACTACTGGTATCACCGTAGGTTTCAGGCTGGAACTAATTTGAACTGTATCCTCCATTGTTAGACTTTGAAGAGCTCCAAGGAGGCAGCTTTTATGGTTGAATAAAAGCGAGAGTTTATAGTTTAAAGGCTGAGAGATTTTTGACAGAATTTTAAATTAGAAACTGAGAGATTTGAGTAGAAAAGATAAGAGAATGATCTTATGCTCTGATACCATGTAAGAATATTGAGATTAGAGAGGAGAAATGTGAAGAATTGAATCTGGAAACTCAAAGAGAAGCATGAGAAAATGAGAAATATCTAAGACTTCTGAAGAAGAATCTCCTAAGAGTTAGCTTATACACTGAGTTTTTACAGCCCTTTTAAAGAGGATTTACAATGTGAACACAAAACAATTCAGAATTACACTTGTGGATGAGCTTGAATAGAGGAGGAGCTTGTTTACAACCAATAGGAAGAGAGGGGAGGAGCTGCAAACAGACTTATGACCGTTTGGTGTGGTTACCAAGGCTGTGTGCAATAGTTATGACTGTTTTGTATGGTTCCAAGGCTGTGTGCAGCATGGAAATGTCCTTGTCACTGTGATTCTTCTCCCAAGGCAGCTATATCACCATATTAACCATTTTAAATAATAACTTCCCTCCTTTTCTCCTTTTCCCTTGTTATTCAAACTGAATTTTCTTTTTTCGTGTCATTCTGAGCTTTAAATCAAAAGTTACAGAAGATTTAATGCGGACATGTCAAGTTATCGGCCAGAAAAAGTGATCCTTCTAAACTAACCATTGGTGCTCATTAAATAATTACTTATAAATGAAGCATAATGCATGGCATTAAGAAGTTTGGATAGATTGAATTACTTGGACAGTTTTTCCTCTCTATTTCTGCATCAAATTATGTCAAAATATAGAAAATTGAGCAAGCTTAACTTTGGCATTGGATTCGTGTCATTCTGAGCTCTAAATCAAAATTTATGGATGATTTAGTGTGGACATGTTAAGTTGATCGGCCAATTAAAGTGATCAATCTAAACTGATCATTAGTGTTCATTGAGTAAAGGCTTATAAATGAAGGATAATGCATGGCATCACACAGTTTTGGATAGATTGGATTACTTGGATGCTTTGTCATATCTATTTCTATCTCAAATGTTGTTACAATATAGAAAATTGAGCTCGCTTAACGTGGGCATTTGAATGGTGTGTTTTGGAGCTCTAAATCAAAAAATACGAACGATTTAGTGCGTACATGTCAAGTTGATCGGCCAGTTAAAGAGATCATTCTAAATTGTTTATTGGTGCTCATTAAGTAAAGGCTTATAAATGAAGCATAAAGTATAGCATGACGCAGTTTGGGATTGATTGGATTACTTGGACGCTTTGTTATCTCTATTTCTGTCTCAAATTTAATCACAATTTAGAAAATTGAACTATAAATCTAATGGTATGAACGATTTAGTGCATACAGGACAAATTGATCGACCAATTAAAATAATCATTCTAACTAATCATTGGTGCTCATTGAGTAAATGCTTAATAATGAAAAATTATGCATGGCATCTCACAGTTTGGGATGTATTAGATTAATTGTACGCTTTTCCATATCTATTTCTATCTTAAATTTTGTCACAATATAGAAAATTGAGCTATCTTAACGTGAGCATTGGATTCGTGTGTTTCTGAGCTCTAAATACAGATGATTTAGTGCGGACATGTCAAGTTGATAGGCCAGTTAAAGTGATCATTCTAAACTGATATTTTGTTTCCATTCAGCGAAGCCTTATAAATGAAGCATAATGTAGAGCATCACACAGTTTTAGATAGATTGGATTACTTAAACGCTTTGTCGTGTTTAATTCTGTCTCAATTTTTTTCAAAATACAGAAAATTGAATTAGCTTATGAGGGGAAATGGATTCGAGTGTTTCTAAGCTCTAAATCAAAAGTTTCGGACGATTTAGTGCGGACATATCAAGTTGATCGGCCAGTTAAAGTGATCATTCTAAACTGATCATTAGTGCTCAATGAATAAAGGCTTAGAAATGAAGTATAATGCATGGCATCAAAAAGTTTCCATAGACTGGATTACTTGGATGCTTTGTCGTCTCTATTCCTGTCTCAAATTTTGAAAAAAATATATAACAAATTAAGCTAGTTTAACGTGGGCATTGGATTCATGTCATTCTGAGCTCTAAATCAAAAGTTACGGATGATTTGGTGTGGACATATCAAGTTGATCGGCCAGTTAAAGTGATCATTATAAAGTGATCCTTGGTGCCCATTGAGTAAAGTCTTATAAATGAAGCATAATGCATGGCATCACACAGTTTTGGATAGATTGGATTACTTGGACGCTTTATCATCTTTATTTTTTTCTCAACTTTTGTCAAAATATAGAAAATATCATGGGCATTGGATTCGTGTGTTTCTGAGCTCTAAATCAAAAGTATCGGACGATTTAGTCCAGACATGCCAAGTTGATCGGCCAAATAAAATGCTCATTCTAAACTGATCATTGTTGCTCATTAAGTAAAGGTTTAGAAATGAAGCATAATGCATGGCATCAAGTAGTTTGGACAGATTGGATTACTTGGATACTTTGTCGTCTCTATTTCAGTCTCGAATTTTGTAAAGGTTTAGAAATGAAGCATAATGCATGGCATCAAGTAGTTTGGACAGATTGGATTACTTGGATACTTTGTCGTCTCTATTTCAGTCTCGAATTTTGTAAAAATAAATCATATTGAGCTAGCTTAACGTGGGCATTGGATTGTGTCATTCTGAGCTCTTATTCAAAAATTAGGGACGATATAGTGCGGACATGTCAAGTTGATCGGCCAGTTAAAATAATCATTCTAAACTGATCTTACGTCCCCATTGAGTAAAACCTTATATCTGAAGCATAATGCATGGCACCACACAGTTTTGGATTGATTGGATTACTTGGACGCTTTCTCAAATCTAGTCATGTATCAAATTTGGTCACAATATAGAAAATTGAACTAGATTAGTGTGGGCATTGGATTTGTGTCATTATGAGCTATAAATCAAATGGTATGGACGATTTATTGCAGACATGACAAATTGATCGACCAGTTTAAATAATTATTCTAAACTGATCATTGGTGCTCATTGAGTAAATGCTTAATAATGAAAAATTATGCATGGCATCTCGCTGTTTGGGATTTATTGGATTACTTGTACGCTTTTTCATATATATTTCTATCACAAATTTTGTCACAGTATAGAAAATTGAGCTATCTTAACGTGGGCATTGAATACGTGTGTTTCTGAGCTCTAAATACTGATGATTTAGTGCGGACATGTCAAGTTGATAGGCCAGTTAAAGTCATCATTCTAAACTTATCCTTGGTGCCCATTCAGTGAAGGCTCATAAATGAAGTATAATGCAGGGCCTCACACAGTTTTGGATAAAATGGATTACTTGGACGGTTTGTCATCTTTATTTCTTTCTCAAAGTTTTTCAAAATATAGAAAATTGAACTAGCTTATCAGGGGAAATGGATTTGTGTGTTTCTGAGCTCTAAATCATAAGTTTTTGGACGATTTAGTCCGGACATGTCAGGTTGATCGACCAGTGAAGTGATCATTCTAAACTGATCGTTGGTGCCCATTGAGTAAAGACTTATAAATGAAGCATATTGCATGGCATTACACATTTTTGGATAGACTGGGTTACATGGACATTTAATCGTATCTAGTTCTGTCTCAAAACATGTCACAATATAGAAAATTGAGCCAGCTTAACATGGGCATTTGATTCGTGTCATTCGGAGCTCTAAATCAAAAGTTACAGATGATTTAGCGCAGACATGTCAAGGTTATTGGCCAGTTAAAGTGATCATTCTAACCTGATCATTGCTGCTGATTAAGTAAAGGCTTTGAAACGAATCATAATGAATGGCATCAAACAGTTTGAAAAGATTGGATTACTTGGATGCTTTGTCATCTTTACTTCTGTCTGGAAATTTGTAAAAATTTAGCAAATTGAGCTAGCTTAAGGTGTGCATTGGATTCGTATCATTCTGAGCTCTAAATAAAAAGTTCAGACGATTTAGTGCGGACATGGCAAAATGATCGGCCAGTTAAATTGATCATTCTAAATTGATCTTTGGAGCCCATTTACTAATGGCTTATAAATCAAGCATAATGCATGGCATCACACAGTTTTGGATAGATTGGATTAATCGAACGCCTTGTCGTCTCTATTTCAGTCTCGAATTTTGGAAAAATAAATCAAATTGAGCTAGCTTAACGTGGGCATTGGATCGTATCATTCTGAGCTCTAATTCAAAAATTATGGATGATATAGTGCGGAAATGTCAAGTTGATCGGCCTGTTAAAATGATTATTCTAAACTGATCTTAGGTTCCCATTGAGTAAAGCCTTATAACTGAAGCATAATGAATGGCATATCACAGTTTTGGACATATTGGATTACTTGGACGCTTTCTTGTATCTAGTCATGTATCAAATTTGGTCACAATATAGAAAATTTAACTAGATTAGTGTTTCTAAGCTCTAAATCAAAAGTTTCGGACGATTTAGTGCGGACATATCAAGTTGATCGGCCAGTTAAAGTGATCATTCTAAACTGATCATTAGTGGTCAATGAATAAAGGCTTAGAAATGAAGCATAATGCATGGCATCAAACAGTTTCCATAGACTGGATTACTTGGATGCTTTGTCGTCTCTATTCCTGTCTCAAATTTAAAAAAAAATATAACAAATTAAGCTAGTTTAACGTGGGCATTGGATTCATGTCATTCTGAGCTCTAAATCAAAAGTTACGGATGATTTGGTGTGGACATATCAAGTTGATCGGCCAGTTAAAGTGATCATTATAAAGTGATCCTTGGTGCCCATTGAGTAAAGTCTTATAAATGAAGCATAATGCATGGCATCACACAGTTTTGGATAGATTGGATTACTTGGACGCTTTATCATCTTTATTTTTGTCTCAAATTTTGTCAAAATATAGAAAATATCATGGGCATTTGATTCGTGTGTTTCTGAGCTCTAAATCAAAAGTATCAGACGATTTAGTCCAGACATGCCAAGTTGATCGGCCAAATAAAATGCTCATTCTAAACTGATCATTGTTGCTCATTAAGTAAAGGTTTAGAAATGAAGCATAATGCATGGCATCAAGTAGTCTGGACAGATTGGATTACTTGGATACTTTGTCGTCTCTATTTCAGTCTCGAATTTTGTAAAAATAAATCATATTGAGCTAGCTTAACGTGGGCATTGGATTGTGTCATTCTGAGCTCTAATTCAAAAAATAGGGACGATATAGTGCGGACATGTCAAGTTGATCGGCCAGTTAAAATAATCATTCTAAACTGATCTTACGTCCCCATTGAGTAAAACCTTATATCTGAAGCATAATGCATGGCACCACACAGTTTTGGATTGATTGGATTACTTGGACGCTTTCTCAAATCTAGTCATGTATCAAATATGGTCACAATATAGAAAATTGAACTAGATTAGTGTGGGCATTGGATTTGTGTCATTCTGAGCTATAAATCAAATGGTATGGACGATTTATTGCATACATGACAAATTGATCGACCAGTTTAAATAATTATTCTAAACTGATCATTGGTGCTCATTGAGTAAATGCTTAATAATGAAAAATTATGCATGGCATCTCGCTGTTTGGGATTTATTGGATTACTTGTACGCTTTTTCATATATATTTCTATCACAAATTTTGTCACAGTATAGAAAATTGAGCTATCTTAACGTGGGCATTGAATACGTGTGTTTCTGAGCTCTAAATACTGATGATTTAGTGCGGACATGTCAAGTTGATAGGCCAGTTAAAGTCATCATTCTAAACTTATCTTTGGTGCCCATTCAGTGAAGGCTCATAAATGAAGTATAATGCAGGGCCTCACACAGTTTTGGATAAAATGGATTACTTGGACGGTATGTCATCTTTATTTCTTTCTCAAAGTTTTTCAAAATATAGAAAATTGAACTAGCTTATCAGGTGAAATGGATTTGTGTGTTTCTGAGCTCTAAATCATAAGTTTTGGACGATTTAGTCCGGACATGTCAGGTTGATCGACCAGTGAAGTGATCATTCTAAACTGATCGTTGGTGCCCATTGAGTAAAGACTTATAAATGAAGCATATTGCATGGCATCACACATTTTTGGATAGACTGGGTTACATGGACGTTTAATCGTATCTAGTTCTGTCTCAAAACATGTCACAATATAGAAAATTGAGCCAGCTTAACATGGGCATTTGATTCGTGTCATTCGGAGGTCTAAATCAAAAGTTACAGATGATTTAGCGCAGACATGTCAAGGTTATTGGCTAGTTAAAGTGATCATTCTAACCTGATCATTGCTGCTGATTAAGTAAAGGCTTTGACACGAATCATAATGAATGGCATCAAACAGTTTGAAAAGATTGGATTACTTGGATGCTTTGTCATCTTTACTTCTGTCTGGAAATTTGTAAAAATTTAGCAAATTGAGCTAGCTTAAGGTGTGCATTGGATTCGTATCATTCTGAGCTCTAAATAAAAAGTTCAGGCGATTTAGTGCGGACATGGCAAAATGATCGGCCAGTTAAATTGATCATTCTAAATTGATCTTTGGAGCCCATTTACTAATGGCTTATAAATCAAGCATAATGCATGGCATCACACAGTTTTGGATAGATTGGATTAATCGAACGCCTTGTCGTCTCTATTTCAGTCTCGAATTTTGGAAAAATAAATCAAATTGAGCTAGCTTAACGAGGGCATTGGATCGTGTCATTCTGAGCTCTAATTCAAAAATTATGGATGATATAGTGCGGAAATGTCAAGTTGATCGGCCTGTTAAAATGATTATTCTAAACTGATCTTAGGTGCCCATTGAGTAAAGCCTTATAACTGAAGCCTAATGAATGGCATATCACAGTTTTCGACATATTGGATTACTTGGACGCTTTCTTGTATCTAGTCATGTATAAAATTTGGTCACAATATAGAAACTTGAACTAGATTAGTGTGGGCATTGGATTTGTGTCATTCTGAGCTATAAATCAAGTGGTATGGATGATTTAGTGGAGACATGACAAATTGATCGACGTGTTAAAATAATCATTATAAACTGATCATTGGTGCTCATTGAGTAAATGCTTAATAATGAAAAATTATGCATGGCATCTCACATTTTGGGATGTATTGGATTACTTGTACGCTTTTTCAGATCTATTTCTATCTCCAATTTTGTCACAATATAAAAAATTGAGCAATCTTAACGTGGGCATTGGATTCTTGTGTTTTTGAGCTCTAAATACAAATGCTTTATTGCGGACATGTCAAGTTGATCGGCAAGTTAAATTTATAATTCTAAACTAATCATAGGTGCTCATTAAGTAAAGGCTTATAGATGAAGCTAAAACATGGCATCACGCATTTTGGGATAGATTGGATTACTTGGACGCATTGTCAGCTCTATTTATGTCTCAAATTTCATCAAAATATAGAAAATTGAGCTAGCCTAACATGGGCATTCGATTCATGTCATTCTGAGCTCTAAATCAAAAGTTACGGACGATTAGTGCGGACATGTAAAGTTGATCGGCAATTAAAATGATCATTCTAAACTGATCATTGGTGGCCATTGAGTAAAGGCTTATAAATGAAGCATATTGCGTGGCATCACACATTTTTGGATAAATTGGATTACTTGGACGCATTGTTGTATCTAGTTCTGTCTCAAATTTTGTCACAATATAGAAAATTAAGCTAGCTTAATGTGGGCATTTGAGTCATATCATTCTGAGCTCTAAATCAAAAGTTATAGACGATTTAGTGTTGTCATGTCAAGTTGATCGGCCAATTAAAGTAATCATTTTAATCTGATCATTGGTGCCCATTTTCTAAAGGCTTATAAATCAAGATAATGCATAACATCACACTGTTTTGAATACATTGGATTACTTGGACGCTTTCTCATATCTAGTCCTGTCTCAAATTTTGGCACAATATAGAAAATTGAGCTAGCTTAACATTGGCATTGAATTCGTATCATTCTGAGCTATAAATTAAAAGTTACAGACAATTTAGCGCGAACATGTCAAAATGATCGGCCAGTTAAAGTGATCATTATAAACTGATCTTTGGTGCCCATTTACTAAAGGCTTATAAATGAAGCATAATGCATGACATCATATAGTTTTGATAGATTGGATTACTTGGACGCTTTGACGTCTCTATTTCAGTCTAAAATTTCTCAAAATATAGAATATTGAGGTAGCTTATCGTGGGTATTGGATTCGTGTGTTTCTGAGCTATAAATCAAAAGTTACAGAGGATTTGGTGACGACATGTCAAGTTGATCGTCCAGTTAAAGTGATCATTCTAAATTGATCATAGGTGCCCATTGAGTAAAGGCTTATAAATGAAGCATAATGGATCGCATCACACAGTTTTGGATAGATTGGATTACTTGGACGCTTTGTTGTCATTATTTGTCTCCAATTTCGTCAAAATATAGAAAATTGAGCTAGATTATTGTGGGCAATTGATTCGTGTGTTACTGAGCTCTAAATCAGAAGTATTGGAAGATTTAGTTCGGACATGTCAAGTTGATCAGCCAGTTAAAGTGATAATTCTAAACTGATGACTTTGGAGTTCATTAAGTAAAGCCTTAGAAATGAAGCATAATGCATGGCATCAAGTAGTTTGGATAGATTGGATTACTTGGATACTTTGTCATCTCTATTTCAATCTTGAATTTCGTAAATAAATCAAATTGAGCTAGCTTAACGTGGGCATTGGATTCGTGTCATTCTGAGCTCTAATTCAAAAATTGCGGACAATTTAGTGCAGACATGTCAAGTTGATCGACCTGTTAAAATGATCATTCTAAACTGATCTTTGGTGCCCATTGAGTAACGCCTTATAACTGAAGCATAATGCATGGCATCACACAGTTTTGGATAGATTGGATTACTTGGATTCTTTGTCGTATCAAGTCATGTCTCAAATTTTGTCACAATATAGAAAATTGAACTAGATTGGTGTGAGCATTGGATTTGTGTCATTCTGAGCTATAAATCAAAAGGTATGGGTGATTTAGTGCAAATATGACAAATTGATCGAACAGTTAAACTGATCATTCTAAATTGATCATTGGTGCTCATTGAGTAAAAGATTAATAATGAAAAAGAATGCATGGCATTACGCAGTTTGGGATGTATTGGATTACTTGGACGCTTTTTCATATCTATTTCAATCTCAAAAGTTTTCACAATGTAGAAAATTGAGCTATCTTAACGTGGGCATTGGTTTCGTGTGTTTCTAAGCTCTAAATACGGACGATTTATTGCGGACATGTCAAGTTGATCGGCAAGTTAAAGTGATAATTTTAAACGAATCATCGGTGCTCATTAATAAAAGGCTTATAGATGAAGCATAAAGCATGGCATCACGCATTTTGGGATAGATTGGATTACTTGGACGCGTTGCCGTCTCTATTTCTGTGTCAAATTTTGTCCAAATATAGAAAATTGAGCTAGGATAATGTGGGCATTCGATTCGTGTCATTCTGAGCTCTAAATCAAAAGTTACGGACGATTTAGTGCGGACATGTCAAGTTGATCGACCAATTAAAGTGATCCTTTTACACTGATCACTGGTGCCCATTGAGTAAAGGCTTATAAATCAAGCATAATGCATAGCATCACACAGTTTGGGATAGATTGGATTACTTGGACACTTTGTCGTATCTAGTCCTGTCTCAAATTTTGTCACAATATAGAAAATTGAGCTAGCTTAACTTGGACATTGGATTCGTGTCATTCTGAGCTCTAAATCAAAAGCTACAGACAATTTAGTGTGGACGTGTGAAGTTGATCGGCCTGTTCAAGTGATCATTCTAAACTGATCTTTGGTGCCCAGTGAGTAAAGGCTTATAAATGAAGCATAATGCATGGCATCATACAGTTTTGGATAGGTTGGATTACTTGGACGCTTTGTCATATCTAGTTCTGTCTAAAATTTTCTCACAATATAGAAAATTGAACTAACTTAGTGTGGGCATTGGTTTCGTGTCATTCTAAGCTATAAATCAAAGGGTATGGACGATTTAGTGCAGACATGACAAGTTGATCGGCCTGTTAAAACTATCATTCTGAACTAATCAATGATGCTCATTGAGTAAAAGCTTAATAATGAAAAATAATGCATAGCATCACGTAGTTTGGGATGGATTGGATTACTTGGAAACTTTGTCATATCTATTTCTGTGTCAAATTTTGTCACAATATAGAAAATTGAGCAAGTTTAACGTGAGCATTGGATTCGTGTGTTTTAGAACTCTCAATTAAAAGTTACAGACGTTTTAGTGCGGACATGTCAATTGATCGGCCTGCTAAAGTGATCATTCCAAACTGATCATTGGTGCTACTTAAGTAAAGCTTATAAATGAAACATAAAGCATGGATTCAGGCATTTTGGGATAGATTGGATTACTTGGAAGCTTTGTTGTCGCTATTTCTGTATCAAATTTTTTCAAAATATAGAAAATTGAGGTAGCTTAACGTGAGCATTGGATTAATGTCATTCTGAGCTCTAAGTCAAAAGTTACCGTCGTTTAGTTCGGACATTTCAAGTTGACCGGCCAGTTAAAGTGATCATTCTAACTGATCATTGGTGCCCATTGAGTAAAGCCTGATAAATGAAGCATATTGTATGGCATCACATAGTTTTGGATCAATTGGATTACTTGCATGCTTTATCGTATCTGCTTCTGTCTCAAATTTTTTCATAATATAGAAAATTGAGTTAGCTTAACGTGGTCATTTGATTCGTGTCATTCTGAGCTCTAAATCAATAGTTACAGACGATTAATGCGGACATGTCAAGTTGATCGGCTAGTTAAATTGATCATTCTAAACTAATCACTGGTGCTCATTAAGTAAAACCTTAGAAATGAAGTAAAATGCATGGTATCAATCAGTTTGGATAGATGATTACTTGGAAGCTTTGTCGTCTCTATTTCTGTCTCAAATTTTGTCAAAATATAGAAAATTGAGCTAGCTTAACGTGGGAATTGGATTCATGTCATTCTGAGCTCTAAATCAAAAGCTACGGATGATTAGTGCGGACATATTAAGTTGATCAGCCAGTTAAAGTGATCATTCTAAACTGATCATTGGTGCCCATTGAGGAAGGGGTTATAAATGAAGCATATTGCATGACATCACACAATTTTGGATAAATGGGATTACTTGGATGCTTTATTGTATCAAGATCTGTCTCAAATTTTGTCACAATATAGAAAATTGAGCTAGCTTCACGTGGGTATTAGATTCGTGTCATTCTGAGCTCTAAATCAAAAGTTACAGACGATTAGTGCTGACATGTCAAGTTGATCGGCCAGTTAAACTGATCATTCTAAACTAATCATTGATGCTGATTAAGTTAAGGCTTATAAATGAAGCATAATGCATGGCATCAAGCAGTTTGGGTAGATTGGGTTAATTGGACGCTTTGTCGTCTCTATTTCTGTCTTTAATTTTGCCAAAATATATAAAATTGAGATAGCTTAACGTGGACATTGGATTCGTTGCCATTCTAAGTTTTAAATTAAAAGTTACGGATGATTTATTGCGGACATGTCATGTTGATCGACCAATTAAAGTGATCATCATAATGTGATCATCATAAACTGATCATTGGTGCTCATTGATTAAAGGCTTATAAATTAAGCATAATGGATGGCATCGCACTGTTTTGGATGGATTAGATTACTTGGACATTTTGTCGTATCTATTTCTGTTTCAAATTTTGTCACAATATAGAAAATTCAACTAGCTCAATGTGTGCATTGGGTTCGTGTCATTCTGAGCTATAAACCAAAAGTTATGGGCGATTTACTGCACACATGATAAAGTCATCGGGCAGTTAAAATGACCATTCTAAACTAATCACCAGTGCTCACTGAGTAAAAGCTTACAAATGAAGAATAATGCATCGCATCACGTTGTTTAGGATGGATTGGATTACTTAGACGCTTTGTCGTATCTATTTCTGTTTCAAACTTTGTCATAGTATAGAAAATTGAGCTACTTTAACGTGGGCACTGGATTCATGTCATTCTAGGCTCTAAATCAAAAGTTATGGGCAATTTAGTGCGGACATATCAAGTTGATCGGCCAGTCAAAGTGATCATTCTAAAGTGATCATTGGTGCTCACTAAGTAAAGTCTTATAAATAAGCATAATGCATGGCATCAAGCAGTTTGGATAAACTATATAACTTGGGCGCTTTCTCATCTCTGTTTCGGTCTCAAATTAGGTCAAAAATATAGAAAATTGAGCTAGCTTAACATGGGCGTTGGATTTGAGTCATTCGGAGCACTAAATCAAAAATTACGAACAATTTAGTGCGGACATGTCAAGTTGATCGGCCAGTTAAAGTGATCATTCTAAACTGATCATTGGTGTCATTAAGTAAAGGCTTATAAATGAAGTGTGAAGCATTGCATCACATAGTTTTGTATAGATTGGATTACTTGGACTTTTTGTCGTATCAATTTATGTTTCAATTTTTGTTACAAAATAGAAAATTGAGCTAGGTTAACGTGGGCATTAGATTCGTCTGTTTCTGAGCGCTAAATTGAAACTTACAAAGAATTTAGTGTGGAACGATCAAGTTGATCGGCCAGTTAAATTGATCATTCAAAACTGATATTTGGTGCTCATTGAGTAAAGGCTTAATAATGAAAAATAATGCATGGCATCTCTCTGTTTGGGATAGATTGGATGACTTGTACGCTTTGTCGTATCTAGTCTATGTCTCAAATTTTGCCACAATATTGAAAATTGAACTAGCTTATCGTGGACATTGGATTCATGTCAATATGAGCTATAAATAAATAGTTATGGACGATTTAAGGCAGACATGACAATTTGATCGGCGAGTTAAATGATCATTCTAAACTGATCATTGGTGCTCATTGAGTAAAAGCTTATAAATGAAAAATAATGCATGGCATCACGCTGTTTGGGATGGATTTGATTACTTGGATGCTTTGTCATATCTATTTCTATCTCAAATTTTGTCAAAATATAGAAATAGAGGTAGCTTAATGTGGGCATTGGATTCGTATCATTCTTACCTCTAAATCAAAAGTTATAGAAGATATAATGCGGACATGTCAAGTTGATTGGCCAGTTAAATTCGTCATTGTAAACTGATCATTGGTGCTCATTGAGTGAAGGATTATATTTGAAGCATAATGCATGGCATCACAAAGTTTTGGATAGAATGTATTATTTGGACGCTTTTTCATAACTATTTCTATCTCAAATTTTGTCACAATAAAGAAAATTGAGCTAGGTTAACGTGGGCACTGGATTCGTGTCATTTCGAGCTCAAAATCAAAAGTTACGGACGATTTAGTGCGGACATGTCAAGTTGATCGGCCAGTTAAAGTGATCATTATAAACTGATCATTGGTGCTCATTGAGTAAAGGCTTATAAATAAAGCAAAATGCAAGACATCGTACAATTTTGGATGGATTCGATTAATTGGATGTTTTGTCGTATCTACTTTTGTCTCAAATTTTGTTACAATATAGAAAAATGAGCTAGATTAACATAGGCACTGGATTCGACTCATTATGAGCTCTAAATAAAAAGTTTCAGACGATTTAGTGCAGTCTTGTCAAGTTGAGTGGCCAATTAAAGTGATCATTCTAAACTGATCAATGGTGCTGATTAAGTTAAGACTTATAAATGAAGCATAATGCATGGCATCAAGCATTTTGGATAGATTGGATTACTTGGACGCTTTGTCGTCTCTAGTTCTGTCTCAAATTTGGTTAAAATATAGAAAATTGAGTTAGCTTATTGTGGGCATTGGATTCGTGTCATTCTATGCTCTAAGTTAAAAGTTACAGAAGATTTAGTGTTGACATGTCGAGTTGATCGGCCTGTTAAAGCGATGATTCTAAATGGATCATTGGTGCTCATTTAGTAAATTCTTATAAATGAAGCACAATGCAATGCATCACACAATTTGTGATAGATTGGATTACTTGGACTCTTTTTCGTATCTAGTTGTACCTCAAATTTTGTCACAATATAGAAAATTAAACTCGTTTAATGTGGACATTGGATTCGTGTCAGTCTGAGCTGTAAATCAAAAGTTTTGGATGATTTAGTGCAGACATGGCAAAGTCATTTGCCAGTTATAATGGTCATTTTAAACTAATCATTGGTGTTCACTGAGTAAAAGCTTATAAATGAAAAATAATGCCTGGCATCACACATTTTGGGATGGATTGGAATATTTGGACGCTTTGTCATATCTACTTCTGTCTCAAACTTTCTCCCAATATAGAAATATGAGCTAGCTTAATGTGGGCATTGGATTGCGGACATCTCAAGTTGATCGGCCAGTTAAAGTGATCATTGAAAACTGATCATTGGTGCTCATTAAGTAAAGGCTTATAAATGAAGCATAATGCATGGCATCAAGTAGTTTGGATAGATTGGATTACATGGGCGCATTGTCATCTCTAAGTATGTCTCAAATAATGTCAAAATATTGAAAATTGAGCTAGATTAACGTGGGCATTGGATTTGTGTCATTCGGAGCTCTAAATCAAAAGTTAACGTGGACATTGGATTTGTGTCATTCAGTGTGACATGTCAAGTTGATTGACCAGTTAAAGTGATAATTCTAAACTGATCGTTGGTGCTAATTGAACAAAGGCTTATAAATGAAGCATAATGCATGGCATCACACAGTTCTGGATTCATTGGATTACTTGGACGTTTTATCGTACTTATTTCAGTCTCAAATTTCATCAAAATATAGAAAATTGAGCTAGATTAATGTGGGCATTGGATTCGTGTCATTCGGAGCTCTAAATCAAAAGCTAAGGAAGATTTAGTGTTGAGATGTCAAGTTGATCGGCCAGTTAAAGTGATATTTCTAAACTGATCGTTCGTGCTTATTAATTAAATGCTTATAAATGAAGCATAAAGCTTGACATCACAACGTTTGGGATATATTGGATTACTTGGGCACTTTGTGCTGTCTATTTTTGTCTCAAATTTTGTGAAAATATAGAAAATTGAGGTAGATTAACGTGGTCATTGGATTCGTTTCATTTTGAGCTCTAAATCAAAAGTTAGAGACGATTTAGTGCTAACATGTGAAGTTGATTGGCCAGTTAAAGTGATCATTCTAAACTGATCATTGGTGCCCATTGATTAAAAGCTTATAAATGAAAAATAATGCATGCAATTACGCAGTTTGGGATGGATTGGATTACTTGGATGCTTTGTCGTATCTATTTCTCTCTCAGATTTTGTCAAAATATAGAAAATTGAGCTAACTTAACGTGAGCATTGGATTCGTGTCATATTGAGCTTTAAATCAAAAGTTACGGAATATTTAGTGCGGACATGTCGAGTTGATCGGCCAGTTAAAGTGATCATTCTAAATTAATCATTCCTGCTGATTAAATAAAGTCTAATAAATGAAGCATAATACATAACATCATGTAGTTAGGATAGACTGGATTGCTTGGGCGCTTTGTCGTATATATTTCTGTCTCAAATTTTGTTACAATATAGAAAATTGAGCTAACTTAATGTGGGCAATGGATTCGTGTCATTCTTAACTCTAAATAAACGCTATGGATGATTTAGTGCAGACATGACAATTTGATCGGCCAGTTAAAATGATCATTCTAAACTGATCATTGGTGCTCATTGAATAAAAGTTTATAAATGAAAAATAATTCGTGGCATCATGCAGTTCGGGATGGATTGGTTTACTTGGACATTTTGTCGTACTTACTTCGGTCTCAAATTTTATCAAAGTATAGAAAATTGTGCTAGCTTAACATGGGCATTGGATTCGTGTAATTTTGAGCTCTAAATCAAAAGTTATGGAGGATTTAATGCGGACATGTCAAGTTGATCGGCTATTTAAAGTGATCAATCTAAACTGATCACTGGTGCCCATTGAGTAAACGCTTATAAATGAAAATAATTGCATGGCATTACGCAGTTTGGGATGGATTGGATTACTTAGATGCTTTGTCGTATCTATTTTTGTGTTAAATTTTGTCAAAATAAAGAAAATTAGGCTAGCTTGATGTGGCCCATTGGATTCGTGTCATTTTGAACTCTAAATCAAAAGTAACGAACGATTTAGTGTGGACATATCGAGTTGATCAGCCAGTTAAAGTGATATTTCTAAACTGATCATTGGTGCTCATTTAGTTAAAGCTTATAAACGAAAAATAATGCATGGCATCACGCAGTTTGGGATAGATTGGATTACTTAGACGTGTTTTTGTATCTATTTCTATCTCAAATATTATCACAATATAGAAATTGAGCTAGTTTAACGTGACCATTGGATTCATGTCATTATGAGCTCTAAATGAAAAGTTACAAACGATTTAGTGCCAAAATGTCAAGTTTATCGTCCTGTTAAATGAAGCATAATGCATGGCATCACATAATTTTAGTTAGATTGGCTTACTTGGACGCTTTGTCATACCTACTTTTTATCTCAAATTTTGTTAAAATTTAGGAAATTGAGCTAGCTTAACATGGGTATGGGATTCGTGTCATTCTAAGCTCTAAATCAAAAGTTAATGATGATTTATTGCGGACATGTCAAGTTGATCGGTCATTGTAAACTTATCATTGATGCTCATTAAGTAAAGGCTTATAAATGAAGCATAATGCATGGCATCAAGTAGTTTGGATAGATTGGATAACTTTGGCACTTTGTCGTCTCTAATTACGTCTAAAATTATGTCTAAGTGTAGAAAATTGAGCTAGTTTAACGTGGGCAATGGATTCCTGTCATTCGGAGCTTTAAATCAAAAGTTACGGACGATTTAGTGTGGACATGTCAATTGATGGGTTAGTTAAATTGATAATTCTAAACTGATCGTTGGTGTTCATTGAATAAAGGGTTATAAATGAAGTATAATGCATGGCATCACACAATTTTGGATAGATTAGATTACTTGTACGCTTTGTGGCATATATTTATGTCTCGAATTTTGTTACAATTTATAAAATTGAGCTAGCTTAACATGGGCATTGGATTCGTGACATTCTTAGCTCTAAATCAAAGTTATCGACGATTTAGTGCATACATGACAAGTTGATCGTCCAGTTAAAATGATCATTCTAAACTGATCATTGATGCTCATTGAGTAAAAGCTTATAAATGAAAAATAATGCATGACATCATGCAGTTTGGGATGGAATGGATTACTTGGACGCTTTGTGGTCTCTATTTTCTGTCTGAAATATTGTTAAAATATAGAAAATTTATGGACAATTTAGTGCAGAAATGTCAGTTTGATCAACCAGTTAATATGATTATTCTAAACTGATCATTGGTGTTCATTGAGTAAAGGCATATAAATGAAGAATACTGCATGGCATCACGCAGTTTGAGATAGATTGGATTACTAGGACGCTTTGTCATATCTAGTTGTATCTCAAATTTTGTCACAATCTATAGAATTAAGCTAGATTAACATGGGCATTGGATTTGTATTATCCTGAGCTCTAAATCAAAAGTTATGGATGATTTAGTGTGGTAATGTCAAGTTTATCGGCCATTTAAATTGATCATTCTAAACATATCACTCGTGCTCATTAAGTAAAGGCTGATAAATGAAGCATAATGCATGGCATCAAGCAGTTTGGATGGATTGGATTACTTGGACATTTTGTCGTCTCTATTTCCTTCTCAAATTTTATCAAAATATAGAAAATTGAGCTAGCTTAACGTGGCCATTGGATTCGTGTCATTCTGAGCTTTAAATCAAAGGTTACAGACGATTTAGTGGGGACATGACAAGTTTATTGGCCAGTTAAAGTGATTATTCTAAACTGATCATTGGTGCTAATTGAGTAAAGGCTTATAAATGAAGCATAATGCACGACATCACACAGTTTTGGATAGATTGGATTACTTGGACGCTTTGCCAAACCTATTTTTGTCTCAAATTTTGTTATTATATAGAAAATTGACCAAGCTTAAAGTGGGCATTGGATTCATGTGTTTCCGAGCTCTAAATAAAAATTTAGGGATGATTTAGAGCATAGATATCAAGTTGATCGGCCAGTAAAAGTGATCATTCTAAACAGATATTTGGTGCTCATTAAGTAAAGGCTTATAAATGAATCATAATGCATGACATCAACCAGTTTGGATGGATCGTATTACTTGGACGCTTTGTCGTCTCTATTTCCTTTTCATATTTTATCAAAAAATAGAAAATTGAGCTAGGTAACATAAGCATTGGATTCGTGTCATTCTGAGCTCTAAATCAAAAGTTACATACGATTTAGTGGAGACATGCTAAGTTTATCGGCCAGTTTAAGTGATAATTCTAAAATGATAATTGGTGCTCATTGATTAAAGGCCTATAAATGAAGCATAATGCATGGCATCACACAGTTTTTGATAGATTGGATTACTTTAACGCTTTTTTGTATCTAGATTTGTCTCAAATTTGTCATAATATAGAAAGTTGAGCTAGCTTAAAGTGGGCATTGGATTCGATTCATTTAGAGCTCTAAATAAAAATTAGGGATGATTTAGTATGAACATGTCAAGTTGATCGGCAAGTTAAAGTGATCATTCTAAACTGATTATTGGTGCTCATGAAGCAAAAGGTTATAAATGAAGCTTAATGCATGACATCAAGCAGCTTGGATGGATTAGATTACTTGGACGCTTTGTCGTCTCTATTTCTGTCTCAAATTTTGTTAAAATATAGAAAATTAAGCTAGCTTAACGTGGGCATTGGATTCGTGTCATTCGGAACGCTAAATCCAATCTTATGGATGATTTAGAGCAGACATGTCAAGTTGATCAGCCAGTTAAAGTTATCATTATAAACAGATCATTGGTGCTCATTAAGTAAAGGCTTATAAATGAAGCATAATGCATGACATCAAGCAGTTTGGATGGATTGGATAACTTGGACGCTTTATCGTCTTTATTTCCTTCTCAAATTTTATCAAAATACCGATAATTGAGCTAGTTTAACGCGGGCATTGGATTTGTGTCATTCTGTACTCGAAATCAAAAGTTACATACGATTTAGTGGGGACGTTGCAAGTTTATCGGCCAGTTAAACTGATTATTCTAAAATGATCATTGGTGCTCATTGAGTAAAGGCTTATAAATGAAGCATAAAGCATGGCAGCAAGCAGTTTGGATAGATTGGCTTACTTGGATGGTTTGTCGTGTATAGTTCTGTCTCAAATTTTGTCACAATGTAGAAAATTGAGCTAGCTTATAGTGGGCATTGGATTCGATTCATTCAGAGCTCTAAACGTTAGGGACGATTTAGTATGAACATGTCAAATTGATCGGCCAGTTAAAGTGATCATTCGAAACTTATCATTGGTGCTCATTAAGTAAAGGTTTATAAATGAAGCATAATGCATGACATCAAGTAGTTTGGATGCATTAGATTACTCGGACTCTTTGTCGTCTCTATTTCTATCTCAAATTTTGTCAAATTATAGAAAATTGAGCTAGCTTAACGTGGGCATTGGATTCGTGTCATTTTGAGCTCTAAATCAAAAGTTAGGAACGATTTAGTACGAACATGTCAAGTTGATCGGCCAGTTCAAGTGATCATTCTAAACTGATCATTGGTGCTCATTAAGTAAAGGGTATTAAATGAAGCATAATGCATGAAATCAAGCAGTTTGGATGGATTAGATTACTTGGACGCTTTGTCATCTCTATTTCTGTCTCAAATTTTGTCAAAATATCAAAAATTGAGCTAGCTTAACGTGGGCATTTGATTCGTGTGTTTATGAGATATAAATCAAAAGTTTCGGATAATTTATTGCGGACATGTCCAGTTGATCGGCCAGTTAAATTCATCATTCTAAAATGATCATTGGCGCTCATCGAGCAAAGGCTTATAAATGAAGCATAATGCATGACACAGTTTTTCATAGATTCGATTACTTGGACACTTTCTCGAATCTATTTATATCTAAAATTTTGTTACAATATAGAAAATTGAACTACCTTAATGTGGGTATTGGATTCGTTTCATTCGGAGCGATAAATCTAAACTTATGGACGAGTTATTGTAGACATGACAAAGTCACCAGCTAATCAAAATGATCATTCTAAACTGATAATTGGTTCTCACCGAGTAAAACTTTATAAATGAAAAATAATGCATGGCATCAATCAGTTTGGGATGGATTGGATTACATGGACGCTTTGTCATAACTATTGTTGTGTCAAACTTTGTCACAATATAGAAAATTGAGCTAGCTTAACGTGGGCATTGGATTCGTGTCATTATGAGTTTTAATTCAAAAAGTTACGGATGATTTAGTACGGACATATCAAGTTGATCAGCCAGTTAAATTGATCATTCTAAACTGATAAGTGGTGCTCATTATGTAAAGGCTTATAAATGAAGCATAAAGTATGGCATCACACAATTTGGGATAGATTTGATTACTTGGACCCTTTGTCGTCTCTATTTCTGTTCCAAATTTTATCAAAATATAGAAAATTGAGCTAGTTTAACGTGGGCATTGGATTCTTGTCAATCATGACATCACACAGTTTTGGATAGATTGGATTAGTTGGACGCTTTGTTATATCTAGTTATGTCTCAAATTTTTTTAAAATAATGAAAATTGAGCTAGCTTAACGTGGGGATTGGATTCGTGTCATTATGAGTTCAAATCAGGAGTTATGAACGATTTACGGCGGACATGTCTAGTTAATCATCTAGTTAATATGATTATTCTAAACTGATGATTGGTGCCCATTGAGTAAAGGCTTATCAATGAAGCATAGTGCATTGCATCACAGAGTTTTGGATAGATTGGATTACTTGGATGCTTTTGTAAGAATATTGAGATTATAGAGGAGAAATGTGAAGAATTGAATCTCTTAGACTTATAGAGGATTTACAATGTGAACACAAAAGAAAACGAATTCAAACTTGTGGATGAGTTTGAATAGAGGAGGAGCCTGTCAACAACCAATGAGAAGAGAGGAGACAGCAGGCATAACTGTTTGGTGTGGTTACCAAGACTGTGTGCAGCATGGGCATGTCCTTTTCACCTTGATTCTTCTCCCAAGGTAGCTATTTAACCATTTCAACCATGTGGTTAATAATAACCCATCCTTTTTCATTTCCCTTGTTATTCAAACTGAATTTTCGTGCTCACACTTGCCTTGTAGGTCAAGATAGGTCTTATTTGATTTTCCTATGTCAATACTCCCCCTCAAGCTAAAGACTTTGAAATCACCCTGAAGTCTTAAGCTTGGGAACCCAAGGCAACACCTCATTAAAAACCTTATTAAGGAAAACCACTTGGGACAAAACGTTAATAAGGGAAAAAGAGTGTGCTGCTCTTGGATTAGGAGACCTTTGATCATGGGTGTGATAAATCAACAAGCCCAAGTTTGCTAAAGATGTTCTTGCAAACTTTGAGACTTACTGCCTTTGTGAAGATGTCAGCTAGTTGGTCTTCACTCCTTGTATAACATGGCAGAATGGTTCCATCTTGAACTTTCTCCCTAACCTTATGGCAGTCGATCTCTATGTGCTTGGTCCTCTCGAGAAACACTGAGTTTGAAGCTATGTGAATGGCTGCCTGATTATCACAATGGAAGGTAATTGGCCCTGGTTGTGCAATACCGAAATCTTTCAAGAGTGCTTTGAGCCAAGTTACTTCATTTGTCAGCTTCCTCATAGCCCTATATTCTGCTTCAGAACTAGAACATGATACCACCTTCTGCTTCTTAGTCTTCCAAGTGACTAAGTTCCCACCAACGAAGGTGCAATACCCAGTGGTTGATTTCCTATCCACCCTATCACCAGCCCAATCCGCATCTCAATACCCGACAATCTCAGTGTTCCCATTCTTGCCCATCCATATACCTTGACCAGGAGATCCTTTGATGTATCTAAGGATCCTTTCTACCATGCTCCAATGATATACAGTAGGCTTTTGCATATGTTGACTTACTTGATTCACAGCAAAAACACAAGTCTGGTCGTGTGAGGGTGAGGTAGATCAGCTTCCCAACTAGTCTCCTATACTGAGAAACATCCTTAAATAACTCATCAGCTTTCTCCCCTTTCCGTTGACCTTGTAGCCATCTTCAAGAGGAGTTTTGGCCGGTTTAGCCCCAAGCTTTCCCGTGTCTGTCAACAGATCAAGAGCATACTTTCTTTGGGATAGAAAGAGCCCTTCTTGAGACCGACACACTTCAATACCCAAGAAGTACTTCAACTCTCCAAGATCCTTGATGTCAAATGATCTGTTTAAGAAGGCCTTTGTGGACTGAATTCCTTCCTTATCATCTCCTGTGATGATAAGGTCATCCACATATAAACCAAGACCGCCACGATTCCTTTGGAGTTTTGACGAGTGAACAAAGTATGATCTGAATGGGATTTCCTAAACCCATTATCAGTAAGTGTGGAGCTTAATTTGTGATACCAGGCCCTTGGTGACTGCTTCACCCCATATATTGCCTTCCTAAGTCTTAGAACCTGTCCCTCTTTGCAAAAATCTTCAAGGCCTGGTGGTGGAGTCATATACACTTCCTCTTCAAGTTCTCCTTGTAGGAATGCGTTCTTGACATCCATTTGCCATAAGTCCCAAGTCAGATTCGTAGCTAGTGAAAGAACAACCCTTACAGTGTGTAGCTTAGCCACCGGTGCAAATGTATCAGTATAGTACTCTCCATATGTCTGAGTGAAACCTCTTGCAACTAGACGTGCCTTGTACCTTTCTATGTCCCCATTGCTCTTATACTTGATGGTGAACACCCACTTGGAGCTCACAGCCTTCTTGCCTTTGGGAAGTTCTTGTATATTCCATGTATGATTCCTTTCCATAGCTCCCTTCTCATCTCTTACTGCATCTAACCATTCTTTCTTGCTCTCAGCTTCTTCATAAGTCCTTGGAATCTGACTTTGTTCAATCTTTCCAAGGAATGCTTGATGACTAGATGGCAGGAGGTCAAGGGAACAAACAGCTTGTATGGGATGAGCCACGGCCTGGTTGTTGTAGAATACCCTAGTGTTCCTAAGTCTAGTACTCCTCCTTAAATGCTGAACAGGTGGTGCAGCCTCCTCTACAACCGTTTCCTCTTCCATTTGGTGAATAGGTTCCTCTATACCCACTTTCAAGTCGTCTTGTTCTTGATTTTGGGCCATAGCTTCTTCTTGGATTGGAGTTGGTTCTTGAGTTACCACCCCTTGTTCATTCTCTTGGGTATCTTGTGAACTACTTAGGGTTCTTGTTTCTTCGTGTCTTGAATCCTTTGGCAGATCATTTCCCAAATGATTCAAGAGAAACCTCAAACTCGTAGCCAAATCAGAAGGTGACCTTCAGAGATCCTTCAATCCTTCCCAATCTTTCTGATCATAATAGCTTTGTTCTTCTATGAACTTGACATCTCTAGACACATATGTCCTGTTGTTGCTCGGATCATAGCACTTATAACCCTTTTTGTGTTGTCGAATATCCAAGGAACATACACTTGATGCTCTTTGCCTCCAACTTGTTTCTTAGATCACCTGGAACATACACAAAGCAGACACACCCAAATACACGTAAATGATCAATGGAAGGTTTAGTTTTATTGAGTACCTCAAATGGGGATATATCTTGCAAGACTTTGGTTGGAATCCGATTGATGAGGTAGCAAGCAACCAAGACTGC